>JARK01001631.1:216727-251433 GCA_000688135.1 Ancylostoma ceylanicum
CACATTCTGCTTTGTCCAGATCTATCGAAGCAATGCTACATTGGTCACAGGAGCATGGTTTACCTGTCAATCTGAACAAAACTGCTATCCTGCACCTAGGAAAACTTCCATATAAGGACTATTCCTTGAATGGAACTTTAATTAATCGGAAGCACGAAGTAAAAGATCTTGGCGTCCTAATAGATTCGAAACTCTCATTTTCTAACCACATCAATTACATGGTCGATAAAGCTCGGAGGATGCTATTTTTGATATTCCGCAATATTCACTGCAATGATCCCAAAATTCTAATTCGTCTCTACATGTCGTATGTTTTACCTCATCTGGAGTATTGCTCACAGATCTGGAACCCCTACCTCATGAAGCAGATCCGAAAGATAGAAAGTGTCCAACAAACGTTTACTAGAATACTACATTATAAGTCACTCCATTCTGAGCATTCTTCGGAAATAATGATGTCATATAAAGAGCGTTTGTCTAACTTAAGACTGGATAGAGAAAAGGAAAAGAAACAGAAAAGAAGAGTGTTCAGAGATCTTGTTTTTGCTTTTCGAATCTTGAAACTTGAAACAAGATTAAGACCTAGCAAATACTGGATATTCCGACCATCCTACGGAAGAACAAATAGACTAGCTCTTGATCCCAGAATAAATGCCTCGAAGTATTCGTCTATTTCATTCAATTCGTTTTTTCTTAGGATATCAAGGTGGTTCCGCAAGTTGCCCGTGAATTTACAGAAATCTACGAATCTCTTCCGAATAACATTGCGAAAAATCGATCTTTTGAACACTTTAGGACTTTCTAAGCATTAGCGATAATGGATTGGTTCTGATCATCTGTTTTTCGACAGTTTCACATGTGTGTTTATTCCTTCAGTTCCCGATGGTGCTCTTTGTCCTCATTTCATCTCTTTACGTGTTTTATATGCAGCGAATGATGGTGTTACCTCTACGTGATCGCCCTACTTTGCATAGAATTGGTTTATACCACATGCTGAACTTTGTACGGAGTAAATAATATCTTCATCTTTTAGCAGCTTAGCTCTGGCCAAGAATGTTGCTGGTGTTGCAAGGAACCAACAGATGCGGTGTTTACCTACGATCTTACCTCACCTACTGCACCACGAAAATATCAAGTGCTAAGGTTTAAGAGGTGTACGGGTACTTTCAAACCGCTATGCTAGTGGGAGCAACATGGTACGAGATGTATGAAGGCCCTGCTTAGTCTGCATCAGGAATGCATGTTTTACTACTACATATGATGATTCTTACGATCACGAAGGATAACATCATTAGACCGCATCACTTTTTTCGAGTTCCTTGTCGTATACTTCTATCCGTATTTTGTACTAGTGCTCTGATGGCACACATCAAGTGTAGAAAATAAATAAATAAATTTATCGATTTTATTGATTTTTCGCAATTTTCGCCCACGGGTCGGTGAGGACATGTCTACTGGGGTTATCGAATACGCTGAGCACGAATATGACAACCGTTTCGCGCCAAGTATTGATTTATCGATTTTATTGATTTTTCGCAATTTTCGCCCACGGGTTGGTGAGGACATGTCTACTGGGGTTATCGAATACGCTGAGCACGAATATGACAACCGTTTTGCGCCAAGTATTGATTTATCGATTTTATTGATTTTTCGCAATTTTCGCCCACGGGTTGGTGAGGACATGTCTACTGGGGTTATCGAAAACGCTGAGCACGAATATGACAATCATTTTGCACCAATTTGATTAATTTTTTATACCGGTTATTTTGGTTCCGTGCGGGGGTGACGAAAGGGCTACCCAGAATACTCAACATGATGGTCATCGAAATGTTCGTGGGCAGTTCGAGTGAATGTATTAGTATCAATAACTATCCGCATCAGTGTGAAAAGCCGGGGGTAGAAAACTCCCGAGCGAAGCCGGGTATACCGTCTAGTTACATAGAAAATCAAAAATTGTATATGAGGTTCAGCTCGGATAAAGTTGTATTTTCAAGAATAGGCAGGCGAAGGATTGCAAAGTGTCATTATTCAATAAATTCCAAATTTATGGATCCGAATTAGTCCCACCCTTCCTCGCTGTACAGGTGGAAGGTTTCACACTTACGTACCGTAGTTCAGGGAAGAAGAAGAAAAACACCGATGAAGCTGTTTGTCCATCTCCCCGAAAGATTAAATGGTTCAAAACCAAGACACCTTTCTCTAATAGTATCCACAGGGAATTATTCAGTGAAGAGAATGTCAAGAAAAAAAAAGAAAGAATTCTTACTGTAGTGTGTGACAAAACCCGACTAATGTTTCGTAGAATTAAACACGTTGCAACCATCAGAAATTGTGAAAATGGTGAGTGTGATAGAATAATACTAATACTATGATATGTACATATTAATACTATGATAATACTATGATACTTACATAAATATCTATGGTGAACGCAGGAGGGAAGGACGGGCGCTCCTCCTCCTCCCCCCTCCCCCTCCCTCCCCCAAATCCGGTCCATTCTAAAATCGTCAAAGAGAATGGACCACGTTTTCTGATAGATTCATGATTTCTCACTTTGCACGCATATTTTCGACCGTGAACAGATCTGCCGGATTGGCAGCCCGACGGCTTCTATAACGGCTCGCCGATTTTTAGAAATTACTTCCTCAAATAATTAAAGAATTTTCATTAATTTATTTTGACTTGCTTATCTTTATCATAATTTTCGAATATTTGATATTGATTGTTCTATATTCCGACTGATAATTTTATTATTTTTGTTTTCCAGCTGGGTCCACGAAGTGGCGGAGGCTCACTTTTTCCCACGTCTACAACCCTCCCCCACCCTGCTTCCGCTCCCCTGCGTTCACCACTGTTTCATATACTGCGCACTTTTCTTCAGAATTACAAAAACATACTTGTAATATATGCCGAATGAAAAAAACATACAATGACAAAAACTTCTGAAAACAAGCCTTTGAAATTTCATTTCTGAAAATCCCAATTACTTCTCGAACAACCCAATATAATTGGGCGCAATGAGGCATAATATTTGATGAATTTCATTAGCACCATCCTCACAAGTTCTACTATCAACTATCTACATGACAACACCTCCACTAAAAAAGGACAGCTGACCTTTGTGTGCCTCTTTCTCCTCACACTTTCCTACTACGAGAGTATGTAGTAGTCGCACTCAAGCATCCATTAATAGGTAATTGGACAATGTGTAGTAATTCCTCCCGGAAGCATCGATAGCACATCATTCATGGCATGTGGATAATGTTCTATGGATGCTTCCGCGAGGAATTACCACAAAAACTTCACTCCAATCAGTCTTGGTCGAATTTCTAAAGTCAGACGTACTGGGGGATGTGCTCACCAATTGTTTTGAACAGATACAGTAGATTCATCGACTATTCTTTCCAGTTATGTACAGAGTGGGCAAAAGTTAGCAAAGAAATGGTGATGAAGAAGGAGAATTTTTGTGTAAATTGGTACTGTCTTGTAAAATTCACTCCTATTGCCCCAAATAAACAAAAAACAGCACAGCATCTCGAGAGACCATTCGTCAGCTTTGATCCTAAGCGGATCAGCGAAGTCACTGGACGGGCGCGCAGGCGGTTCGGATAAACTGTCCAGATGTCGGTAAGGTTCAGAACAGGCATTTGTCCCGGGTTTTTGCGGTGAGGATAGGTGAGTTGAGCCTATGTGGAAAATCCTGCTAGCTGCAGTTGACGGAAACAGTTGGAAATGCTATAGGCCACCCGTGGTTTGTATAATGCATGCATACATATAATCCCTCAATGGGTTGAGATCGTTATTTATGTCCATGGGTTAAGCTTATGACATGTGAGTTGTTCAACGCGGAGTTGTCCTTCTATCCTTTTTTTTTCTCGATTTTCCCTTTGTTCAGGGCAAACAAATGGAAAAACTTCTTCTATGACATTTTCCACCTTGATTTCATCAGCACCCATTTTTCGGTAGGTTCTTATATGTATGACATTGGGAAAAGAAAATACTTTGTTCAAAGCCGAAAACTAAGCCTCGAGAGAGAGCGAGAGAGAAAGAAAGGAGAAAAAATGAAAAGAAGAAGAAAAACAAAGAGAACGAGAGAGGAAGAAATGATTTTCATAAGAATTTGTGTCCTTCTTGTATTCGTTGTAGTCTTCTTCTTGCAGTCACAGGCATCACTAAAGTTACCCAGGGAAAACACTGTAACACCGCTCAAGCTTGCTCATCACTAGCACGGGTTTCAATACATTTACCCTGGGTAACCTAAAAGATGCATCCAGGAGCCGCATACATCACCGAAAAGCTTTCTAACACTAAGCTAAGCTTTCTAACACCTAAGAGTTTACCCACCTAAGAGTTTTGATTCGCGCCTGTCCCGACCGTGAGCGGCGGCGATCATAGCTGCTCTGACTACTCAGCTGAACTACTCCTGTTTTCACTATATTCTGCACGATCTCGTCTTCAAGTTCCGTCTCCATCCCACTTGCTCACACCCCAGTGGCAGGGGCATACCTCATCTACCAGTTGCCACCTAATCAGGTGAATTTTTCCTTTTTGGTCGGAGGAGTGCAGCGCGCAATCGATTCAATCATATCGACTTCTTCTTGCAAGAGATCAAATCACTGCGCAGACTCTTGTGGCAGAGTCATACTTTTGTTAAGTCTCTAAGCCACCGTGGAAGGTGTATTGGCTTTAGTGCTTTACGGTTGCTACTTGCATAATGTTCACACCGCGTCGTGTTCCTGCTCTTCAGGAAAGGACCAAGCGTGCCCGTATAGAGGACGACAGTCCCGTTCGTGATCCAGCAATCGCCAATGCACTTGACCTGCTCAATGCGGATGAATCAATTCCGGTCCATGTCAAACATCTCATTTCACACCTTCTGGACCGAGATCAAATGATGTCCTGGATCATTCAAAAAAACCGTGAGTTGACAGAGGAGGTAGCCACCCTACGAGCTAAAAATCAACTACTGAAAAGTTCTCACACGCTGCCGGGCAGCGTCGCGTTCAGTTCTTCCCAGTCTCCCACTCAGAACAACTCCCTACCCAAGGTGGCTAACTCATCTGACGTTCCTTCAGAGTCTGTCTGTGAGTCGAAAGAAAGACAACGGTCCGTTGTAATCGTAGGAGTTCATGAATCCTCAGAACCTTTTGCTAGTGCTCGCATGATGTATGATCTCGATTGTGTACGCCAAATTCTCGATCATTTATCTATTCAAGTTATGCCAGTTAGTCTTTACCGAATGGGTCGCCCCTCACCCGGGCGCCCACGTCTTCTCAAGGTAGTACTCCCTTCATCTTATTTTCGTAATGTATTCTCGAAACGTGCTCATCTTCTTAAGTCCTTTCACTCACGTGTATTCGTTAGGCCCTCACTCACGAGAGCTGAGAGGGAGCGTAATCGCTCTCTGCGCAATTCCTCGCCATTATACAAGAATCCTTCTCAGCAAACAATGCCCAGTAAGGACCAACCTTCTAGTTCGAATGTTGTTTCATCAATACCTAGCTGTACGAACCAATCTCTAACGTTTGCTCCTACTTCATCGCAATCGAATGAGGGAAACGCATAAATTCTCTTCGGAAATCTTCTGAACATTTAAAATGCTGCGTTACAAACGTTCGATCTCTCTTGAAGAATCTCGACGACTTATTCTTCTTCATTATTCTTTCTGGGTATGACATAGTAGTTCTTTCCGAGACGTGGTTAAAATCAGATAATGATTCTGCGGTAATCTTTGGGAGTTATTCTTCAGAGTTTCAAGCAGTGCGTTGTGATAGGTCACGGAAAAGAGGCGGTGGGGTTTTGATTTTGATCCGTGATCCGCTAACCTATGACTTAATATACTCAGAATCTGTTTCGGATGGATATGAACTTCTCTGTTGTGACATTATCTTAGAGTCAGACAAATTTCGAATAGTTGCGGTATACCGCACTCCCAACTGCTCAATAGCAAATAATGCGCAACTCATTAAAGCTATAAGTGATCTCACAGCGGACAATCACTTGTGCGTTGTTACTGGTGACTTCAACTACCCGGATATTCTTTGGGACGGTATCGCGCCTTCGGGTAAATCTCGCTCATCTAAAGATTTTCTGGAACTCTGTCAAGTCCATTCGTTGCATCAGCTGGTACATGCACCTACTCGTAATTTCAATACGCTTGACCTAGTATTGTGCAATGAACGCCTATCCGTTGATGAAGTTTGCATTCTTCCTCCTTTGGGATCAAGTGACCATTCGGTTATCAAATTCTCAGTCAATAGACAGAAAGCGAAAGTTCACCAGATTCTTGTAAAGGATTTTAGGAAGGCCAGATATGATTTGATTTCTCAACATATACAGAACGTTGATTGGATAGGATCGCTGAGTAGGCTTCGCAGCGTGAACGAAATGTATGAAATGTTCATTGCTGTATTGCAGCACTGCATAGAACTTTATGTTCCAGTACGGATCAAGCAGTTTCGTGGATCTAATTTGCCTGAGCACTTGGTGAAACTTTCAAGACATCGCAGCTATGCATGGACTCGGGCTCACTCTTTTCCTACTCCTAGCAATAAAGCTCGTTTTAAGAAGCTCTGTCACAAATTTAGTGCAAAATTGAAGAAGTACCGTTCAAACATTGAAAGGAAAATTCTGGCCACGGGTAACATGTCGGCATTCTATAGGATCATTAATTCTACACTTAGGAAAAAACTACCCCTCCAGACGCTTGTGGATAAAAACGGGGTCAAATATTTCCGCGACAAAGACAAAGCTGAGCTCTTAGCGGACTATTTTGAGAGTGTCTTTCAGAACATTTTCGAGTCTAGCAGAACAGAATCAGTTAATGTTTTTCCGCAAATGGAGGACAGCGTATGGTTTCATAGAGATAAAATTCTGAGTCTTCTGCAGCATTGGCCCAGCTCTCGCTCTCTGACCCCAGATAGGATTCCGCTTAACTTTATTCGAAAACTAGCCGCTGAGATTTCCTCCCCCTTGGAATTTATTTTTAATCTCAGCTTCATGAGAGGTGAAATTCCAGACAGATGGAAGGAGGCATATGTTATTCCTCTACCCAAAAAGCCGCCTCATGATACTCCCAGCAATTATCGACCTGTTAGTATAACCTCGGTGTTTTGTCGTGTTTTCGAGAAAATAATGAAAACCGCTATAACCAATCATTTGGACAAGCACCACATTATTCCGGAGGATCAACATGGGTTTCGAAGTGGTAAATCCACGGTGACCCAGATGTTAGAAACTCTTAATGACTGGACCACAGCTTTAATGGGAAACATAGCGTCGATGTTATATATTTTGACTTCGAGAAAGCGTTTGACAAAGTGCCGCACCAGAAGCTTATTCAAAAATTATATCAAGTAGGAGTTCACCAGAGAATCATCTTGTGGATCAAGGAATTTTTGGCTCACCGTAAATTTAGAGTGGTTGTTAAGAAATCATTCTCCTCTCCAAGAGAAATCTTCAGCGGCGTCCCACAAGGCGCAGTCCTCTCTCCTACTCTCTTTAATATCTATACTAGGGACATTCCGGAAAATATCTCAGGGCTTAATGTTGGAGGCAAAATGTTTGCAGATGACATTAAGTTGTACAAAACTTTATCGAGAGATAGTGATGCGACTAATCTTCAGTTAGCTATTGAGGCCGTCGTTAAGTGGTCCACTAAATGGAATCTTCCTTTATGCTTATCAAAAACCAAGGTTATGCATCTGGGACTTAGAAATGTCAAACATGAGTACTTCATTGACCAGATAAATATAACTAAAGTTTCTGAAGCGGTAGACCTAGGGTTTCACATCACAGATAAACTGGTGTTTGATAAGCATATAGAACTCATATCCTCCAAAGCTATGAAAAGAGTATTTAATCTTTTTCGATGTCTCTCCTCTAATGATCCTCAGGTTTTACTACGAGCCTATAAAATTTACGTTCGGCCTATGCTAGAGTACGGTACAATTATATACAACAGCAATAAGGCTAAGAATGCTCAAATTCTCGAAAAAGTGCAAAACAGTTTTACACGTAAAATTCTGTTACGAATAGGTGGGTTCGACTACCGCACCGTACCTCCAAGCTCTCTCAGGAATGCAAACCTTCACTTGGAGTCGCTGGCAATTAGAAGGCGAAAGCAAGATCTATTTATGGCTTACAAGACTCTTCACGGTATTGTTAAACTAAACCCCAACGCCTTTTTTCGTATCCACAGTTCCAATACGAGAGGCACTGCAAATAAAATACTCGTTCCTTCTTCATCCGTCCCGGCAAGAACTAACTTTTTCGTTCACAGAGTGAGTTCGGACTACGCTAGAATTAGTAAAAAGTTCCGAATACCACCGCGCATTCATCAATTCAAAACTTTAGTAAACAAATTTCTGAAGTGAGTTTTGCGCCTCCTCCCCCACATTCTAAATTTTTATGTGTTTGTTGCTCTTATCACTCATCCACGTAATGTGATGCATAGTTATCGCTCTAATCCACTGGTTTTACTGTTTTATCCGTTTTGTTTCTTTCGCACGCGCGTAACCGCGTGTCAATAAATGTTAAATGTTAAATGTTAAACAAAAAACAGCACAGCATCTCGAGAGACCATTCGTCAGCTTTGATCCTAAGCGGATCAGCGAAGTCACTGGACGGGCGCGCAGGCGGTTCGGATAAACTGTCCAGATGTCGGTAAGGTTCAGAACAGGCATTTGTCCCGGGTTTTTGCGGTGAGGATAGGTGAGTTGAGCCTATGTGGAAAATCCTGCTAGCTGCAGTTGACGGAAACAGTTGGAAATGCTATAGGCCACCCGTGGTTTGTATAATGCATGCATACATATAATCCCTCAATGGGTTGAGATCGTTATTTATGTCCATGGGTTAAGCTTATGACATGTGAGTTGTTCAACGCGGAGTTGTCCTTCTATCCTTTTTTTTTCTCGATTTTCCCTTTGTTCAGGGCAAACAAATGGAAAAACTTCTTCTATGACATTTTCCACCTTGATTTCATCAGCACCCATTTTTCGGTAGGTTCTTATATGTATGACATTGGGAAAAGAAAATACTTTGTTCAAAGCCGAAAACTAAGCCTCGAGAGAGAGCGAGAGAGAAAGAAAGGAGAAAAAATGAAAAGAAGAAGAAAAACAAAGAGAACGAGAGAGGAAGAAATGATTTTCATAAGAATTTGTGTCCTTCTTGTATTCGTTGTAGTCTTCTTCTTGCAGTCACAGGCATCACTAAAGTTACCCAGGGAAAACACTGTAACACCGCTCAAGCTTGCTCATCACTAGCACGGGTTTCAATACATTTACCCTGGGTAACCTAAAAGATGCATCCAGGAGCCGCATACATCACCGAAAAGCTTTCTAACACTAAGCTAAGCTTTCTAACACCTAAGAGTTTACCCACCGTTGACATATAGATGTCAACACGTTCACCCTGAGTGATCGCAGTCATGCATCCACGCATAGGGCTAGGACTCGTGAACACATAACCAAACGAAACCGGGTCGCAAAGTAACATTTGCACCCTGCGTCTCTTATTATTAAGTTGTCTATGGGAAAAGCAATCAGGTTAACCATCGTTGGTTAGCGAGGTTAATCTTAAATGAATCCCAGCCTCAGCCCAAAATAACACTTGACTAACGGTGGTGGGGTGCTTTGAACAGAAGACTTTGGAAAAGATCGGAAAGGAGCCAGATCGTATAAAAAAGTTCTATAGCTGTGTTCAAGAAGGAGAGCGACACTGGAGCCCATTCTCACTAAAAACGAGGTATCACTCGTAGAAAGCTGGAAGCTGAGCTTGAACACTTGTCAACTGAACTCACTATTCAGAAATGCATATAATAGTAAAAAGTTTGAGCACAAAGAAATGTTTCAATGCCGTTGAGTGAACTCTCACTATAGCCCGTATCCGCATACGTAGTCTTGGGTTTTGGCGAATGTTATTCAGAAATTCATGGCCGATCCTAATTTCAGATGAGAAGGCGACCATGACATTCCCACTGAGGATCCGGGACAAATCTGTGTTCAATCGACTTAGATAAGTTGATCTTTGAAATGCAAAGAGCTATAAATGGTGATTTACGAAGGAAAAGTGATGCACTGGAAAAAATTATGAGGAAATTGGACACGTTTTTCCGAACACAGTAAAACAAAAAAGAAACTAATTTGACTCTCACTTCTAGAGGGACAGGATTTAGCCTGCTGGTTGAAAAGACCAAATCAGAATAAAAAGAGCTTTGCCAATAAAATTATTGATAGTAAGCAAAGATTTTATTTTTGGAAGAGTGAAACGGACTTATAAAGGAATGTCGCCTATTTGACCGCTTCAATCCCTACCCCACATAAGGATAAATAGGCTCAAAAGTTAGGTCCTCCCGGAAAGTTGCAGAGAAGCACCTTTCCTTTCTTAGTGGTTAGATCCTCCCGGGGATTTCACTAGGGGAACCCTTCCTTTCTTAAAGTTAGCACCTCCCCCACAGAAATTAGTCGAGCAGGACCTCTCCTTCAAGGAAATAAACCTCTACCAAGTCGAACCAGCTGCTCTGGTACGACCACACTTCACACCAGACACCACCAATAATAAACGGATTTAACAAACGTAAATTGTAAATAAATCCGTGGAACCTACCATGTGTCTTGGAGGTACCTGCTGAGCCGACACTGACCACAATGGCTCCCGACTCACCTACGGTGACCGCAGGGCGCAATTTGCCTCACTGCCCTTTTAATAGGCGCACCAGCATTGATTCTTCGGCTAAATCTAGTCGACCACATGTGGAGATCTTTGACGTTTGGTGACTGGCCAAGGGTCGAATTTAATCCAGACGTGTCAGAATTGAGGGTTAATAGAGAAAACAGTTTCAATTTCAGCTGAGGTTGAGCTTTGCTTTGTAATAACTTTTCAAATAGAACCACCTATTCTACCCAATTATCGCCAGTAGAGATCGAATAAAAATCGAATAAATTTAGTAGTTTCACCAAAATTCAAAGATCCATCTGAAAAATCAAATAACTCCATAAAAAAAGCATCACAGCCTTTATTCTCTTTCACCTAAAGATGAGGCCTCTCCCTTTCGTTAACATTTCAGTTCGTTAACTTATTCGAAATCGAATATTCGAATATCGAATATATCTAATACATTATCCGATAAACACACTAATCGTCAGGGACAAAAGCTTAAAGGTTCTCACACTAACAGCTTCAGTGCCGGTATTAATGAAAATTCTCGGGAAGGTCTCCTGCTCACTCAGAGTGGACCAGTTTGTCCTTTTAGTGTTCAGAATGGGGGTACCCTCGGTATCTGCATCAGTACTGGCCGTCGCTCACTGGGACGAGTCTGTCCAACAAAAATGCTCATCCTTAACTAGGTAACTCGTCCATTTCAGGGTTGAGATCCATGAACAGGTGACCAAGTAAAACAACGATGGTTAGCGTGATTGGTTATCGTATAGACTACGTACGTGATGCTAGAAGGTGAAGGAAGCGAAAGTTGGTTTGGTAGCCTGGTTTCTTTCGGTTATGCCTTCGTGAATCATAGCCTAGAAGAGTGGGCAGCTTACAAGCTTCCCAGGGACGTTTATGAATACAGGCACAGATCGAAGCGGTGCGCGAGCTAACAGAATAGGAGCAAACGTAATTTTTTGAGTTTTCCAGTGCTCACAGATCCTAGCAGCAGAATAGAGAGCAGCAAAAGGCAATGCTGTGAAAGCCATCCAAATGTTTTCTCTGTTTATGCCTCTAGTTTCGATTTCGTAAGCAGAAATACCCAGTATGAAGGAAGAAAGTTATGCCACGATTTCTCATCAGCGAAATTTTTCCTATTCAGCACTCAGACATTCTGGGCCAGAGAGCCAAGAACACAAAAAAAGACTAGTGCTCCACTTTTATCGACTTTCCACGACCACCCTTGGAAATGAATGGTTTTATATCATCCACACCCATAAGAATCCATTTGAAAGCACTTCCATTCAGCCGCATAATAAGCAAGCAGCTGTGGGCGGAGGAGTATGATCGATTTGTTTTGATAGAAAATAAGGGCTGACCTAATTCTAAAAGCAAAAAATTTACAGAGTGGTTCACGTGGTGGCTATATTTATTTATTTATTACACTTGTGCCGTCTTCAGAACAATGACAAGGAAAAATCAAGCCGGTCAAAACAAGGATGGGGCAGGAACAAACTAATGTTGAAAAAAAGCAACTAACACTTTCAAACGTATGGGGTTTGTCTGGCATGGTCTTGGTTCTGATCAACCCGTGTACGGGAAAACAGAAAATCCTTTTTGAGCACCAGCCCATGGCCCAGGGAAGGCACTGGACTCCAGATTTCTGGACCAAGAAATTTGGGCTGCCAATCTCAACTGATCTCAATCTGGCTATCTGGCCGATCTTGCAGTAAAAATCTTGCGCTTTTAAACAGAGTAGTAGTGTAATTCATACTTTAGCAACTTTCAATTAGCTCCGCTGATTCAGCGGATAGAAATGACATTTCTTCAGCTACACCAGCGTAAAAATAAAACTAAAGGTGAAGATAGCACAGTGCATAAAAAACAGTCTTCAAGCAATCCCTTTTTATTGGCACCACTCGATGTCTCAGAAATTTCCAACTTCGAGATTTTAATGCAGTCTTGGGTAACGAAGTAATTAACAGTGCTGCAATCTTACACCCCGCCCGAAATCCTTAAAATCGCTGTTTTTTTCTTCTGGAACGCCCATTTTTCTGACACCCGCACGAACAAAGCCTGATGTAAAAAGGTGTGATTTAAACAAACGATTAATAACTACAGCGACGAAAGTGAACTTTTTTTCGCAGAGCCGGGTTACCTATAACCCCAGTTCACACGATCACGATGTACTAGAAAACAAAATAGTTCGCTAAGGTATAAAATAAGTGAGACAGTAAGAACACCCAGTAAAAGCTCCAAACAAAGCCACCAACAATTTCGAAAATTTCCCGGGAGCTAATGGAAAGTCAATCGCTGTCCGGCGACGCGGCTCAATGCTTCCGCAAAATTCGCTCTTTAAATAGCCTTCGCTTGCATGTCGGACCATAATTATCCAATTCAAGTGCGCCCGCCGACGTCTTTCGAACCGCCAACAGCCCTCATAATCCACTTCACTGCGTCCAACAATCGAATCACCTTTATAAAAACAAATCACATTGCTTGAAACAAAAGACAATGCAGAATGCCACTGAAGCAATAATACTCCGTACATAATGCATGCTGAGGCACCATAGACTCTCTTTTCTCCGGTTCCAAAACGAACCAAGTACGTAAAAGTTACCAGATATAATACAAGCAATAAAACAAAATGTACGCCATAAAACCACGTGAGTTAACTATCAGCAATCTATGAGGGTTTCGCTGAAGTACAAAGTTGCCTACAAAGATTTGGCGAATGAGGTAGTGATGTATTGAGGCAAGTCTACTTGCTGTAGTACTGGTCGATTTGGTCCATGAACCACGGCCGATTTCCTTCACGAGCAGTCAGAATATCGCAACCATTTTCGGTTACGAGGAGGGTTTGCTCGAACTGCGCAGAGCGTTTACCATCGGTCTGGAAACAATTACCATGCATGGGAATGATTTTTGTCACTGTTCATTTATTTTTGTCTTGTTCATTTATTCATTTACAGTAAATTCAACCCCTTTGTGTTAGCTTTCATTTTTGTTTCCTGTTTTCACTGCTCGCCTCAGCGCGACTCCACTTCCTCCCCCCCCCCTCTCGCCCGCCCCCTCCTCCCAGGAAATTCCAAGCAAATATTTTTTCACTGAAATTTTGTCCGTGAGATTGGCTGACATCCTGATTCCAACACCACGCTCATTTTGCACTCCTAATGCAACACTACAGGGTTATGGTAGGCACGGAACATTTCATACACTAGTCATGACTGCCGCATCCTTCTTGCATTTTATGCAGCAGCTTCACTTTCTCCACTACGTCATTGCAGCTTATTTATAACCCAAATCCATTTTTAAAAAAAAGAGGAGGAATACCACGCGACAAAAGGGAAGAGAACTATATTCGCGAGAGTAAGGTGGTATAGGGTGGGCCAAAAATACGGTAACAAGTAGAGTGTTGACCGAATCGAATAATATTCGAATAATTATTCGAATATTCGAATATTCGATTATTCGAAACATTCGAATATTCGAAAAAGCTGAATATTCGAAATATTCGATTATTCGAATATTCGGCATGAGCGGAATATTCGATTATTCGAATAATTCGAATATTCGACCACTCTTATTTATTCGATTATTCGAATATTCGAATATTCGGTCACTCTCATTTATTCGGTTATTCGATTATTCGAGGTCGAGAATTCGAATAACATATTAAAGTTTCTCAGTGGCAGCTTCGAAGTTACAGCCATTCTCGGGCAATCTCCTCAACAAGCACCTAATTGAACGGCGAAGGCTCTGGTGACCCAAATGTTCCCTTTGCTATTGGAGCGAGCTCAAACGGAGAGTTGTTTTACGATGCGCAATATCAGCTGCTGCCATTTACAAATTGCTACAATTTTTTGGCAAGTTTGAAAAATTCCGTGAAAAAAAAACGCGTTTTTCCCACTTCAAGAGTTCAATTTGGTAAACAAACTCTTAGGAAAAGTAAACTTGCCCAGGAATCCTCAATCACCCCATAGCCCTAGTTTGGTCATAGGGACCAGCTTGCCGAGTCGTCAAACCTTCACGCACTTGAAAATTGATTTGCGAAGTTGTAAAGCCAGCGTCTACGATATCACCCGTCTTCATCATTTTCCTCATAGTGCAGTGGTTTCTAATGCAACGAGCTCTTGTAGAAGAATGGCAAGAGGCCACCAGCTGCTGTAGTTTGTGCTTCCATCGAACTGTTGTCACTTGATTTCGAAGGTAAAGATGACTGTCGATGGTGGTAACCGATGTGTGAGACGCTTACCCTTCCGTTGCACCTATCACTATACTCACAGTATTTTGTTTAGAACATGGGTAAGTGAGAGGAAAGGAAGCAGTCAAAATTGGTTCCATCTAGTAGTCCACAATAATTGCTCCACGCATGGAGAAGAGCCCACATCGCTAAGTTTCCCGTAGGCGGTTGATCTGTTTTTATAAGCACCGAGTCGTCCGAGAATATCTGGGCACCACTGGAGGTCCTAACCCTCTTCAGAAATATACGGCAAGGCTTGATAAAACCGATGAGTCCTAGACTTTTCTGTTCTTTTAATGCTTTGTTCTAGGTTTTAAAACTCAAATTTGGTTCCTATGCAAACACATTTTTGAAATTTTGGATCACTATGTCTCCATATGGGATCACACTTCATTTTAATGCAGTTCCCCCACCTCCAGTTTGCCACCGCTATTTAAAGTGTTGACCGATTCGAATAATATTCGAATAATTATTCGAATATTCGAATATTCATTTATTCGAAACATTCGAATATTCGAAGAAGTAGAATATTCGCATTATTCGAATATTCGAATATTCGGTGTTGAGGAAATATTCGTTTATTCGAATATTCGAATATTCGGCGTTTTCAAAATATTCGTTTATTCGAATATTCGAATATTCGACGTTTTCAAAATATTCGTTTATTCGAATATTCGAATATTCGACTTTTTCAAAATATTCGTTTATTCGAATATTCGAATATTCGAAAAAAAATTTCGAATGCAACACTCTAGTAACAAGGAAAAGTGCACCCACAAAAAGAATCTGTGTGTAGTTCGGAACATTTTCGCAGGATTTATGTTTGCTGTCTCACAACTAATAAAAGGCAACCCTTCCCCTCAGGATATCCTTAATTAGTTTCGACACAGGCTTTCTGACGCTGAGTGAAGTGACAGACAACGGTGCGCAAGTGGCTTCAACTCATCCAATATTTTTTGGAATGCTTCTCCAACTAATCCGAATCCCGGAAAATTTATGGACAAGCCCAAGTTTTGGATATCACCAAAAGCTACTAGCCCTACTCAATGAGGTCGAAGCAGCCGGGTGGCCGCTCAATGGTGAAATATTGTGAAAGGACATTCCAACTAGGTTTAACATCAGGCAGAACACGTTTCCTTGGAGGAGAAACAGGGGTTATCACCGCATTTTTGGCCACCCTGTAGAACAAAGTCGTCTCTTCTATCGACGATTAGCACAAAGAATTCTTCTTTTTTTTTTGTTATACTTCATTTCGTTACTGTGGTTGATATCCTAGCTATGCAAGTCCCAGTTCGTTCTCTTGCTGTCTAATTTCAGGAAAATTAGACTTTTCTCTACACTAATTACATAACGTAAAACTATAACTTGTGATAAAGATGTGTGCATAAATATTCTAAGAGCGAAACGTAATACCGTGACGGCAGTCCAGTCATCGGGCCAGCGATCATCATGGTAGCTGCCAGCGTTAATCATTGGTTCGATAGTGAACGAATTACCCGCTTTCATGACACCCGTAGCAGAATTCTCTGAAAAGAACAACTTCATATACAGCGGCAAATATTTTAACTGATTGGAACTGGGAAAAACTCATAAATGAACTAAAAAAGGACAAGAAGCAACTTTGCGGGCTTCACAAATGCAATTTCGTTATTCGTTTAGCAGTCTATGATCGAGCAAAGTACATCATCATCTTCGCGAAAACAGATTTGACGCCACCACTGCACCCAGAGATCGTAAAAAAACGCCTATCGAAAAGCAGCTAGGGAGTGGGTGCATCTTATGTATTCATTTATCTACTTAATTATAAAACGCACTCAAGGGACTCCGTACAAGGATGACTGAACGTTATACAGGCGAAATAAGGAGGCTGAAGCATTGATGAAAGATACGTCACTACCACAACACTTAAGGACAGTTCTCTCATGTTTACTTGAGGACAGAAAACAATATCTAACTTTGTTGGGCCTTTGTAAAGAGTTAACTGAGGAACTGAGAGACTTAAGAGCTGAAAATGCCGGTTTGAAAGGACAGAATGTAGGAGTGACGACCCCGCTTAACAACTCTCCCGTAAAAATGACTCCTCCACTTTCGTATCATCCTAAATCATTCGATGAGGTTGAGCGTACTCGCTCGGTAGTAATTGCTGGTCTACTTGAAAGTAAGGAACAGCTCTCATCAAACAGAGTTCAACATGACCATGAGTGTGTTAAGGACATAATGGATTTCTTGTCAATTGATTGTTCTCCAACTTCTGTTTATAGATTAGGACGCTTTAATGTGAACCACCCTAGACTTCTTAAGGTTGTTCTTCCTACATCTTTCTTTGCAAGACAATTTTTACGGCGGGCTCCACGCTTGAAGCACTACACAACATCTGGACTATTCGTCCGTCCTTCTCTGCCAAAGGCAGAGAGAGACAGACTGCGTGCTGAGCGTATGGCTCGCCAAAACAATCGAAATATCAGTGCCGTTAGTCCTCCCTTCCAAACACCTTATGGTGAAAACAACTCTATGAGCAGAAACTTTACATATGACTCTACTAGTGCTTTGCCGAATATCTCCAACGGATTGTCAAACTAGGAAGTAATCGTCGGAGTTGTAATATAGCATATCTACTAGTAAACATTAGATCTCTATTTAGAAATAGGAATTTCCTAACACTTCTACTCAGACAATCCCCTTACGATATTATCGCAATAACCGAAACCTGGCTCAACCAAAAAACAGATCCATCCTTCCTGATCACTTCTCTATCGGTTGAATACGTAATTTTCCGATGTGATAGAGAAAAAAAGAAAGGGGGTGGAGTTGCCTTTCTAATTCGAAAGACGCTCTTGCCCAATATAGTCTTCGCTGAGTCAGTCCACAACGGTTATGAGTTACTTTGTTGCGATATAGTCATTGGTGCCAAACATCTGAGATTAGTTGTACTTTATAAGACACCAATCTGCTCCCCGCTTCTAGCTGATCAAATGTTGAAAGCTCTGAGTGATTTGATGGCATGTGACAAATGTTGCCTCATAACTGGGGATTTCAATCTACCCGATATTAGATGGTGCCTAGCAGAACCAATAGCGTCTACATCCACTTCTAAACGTTTGCTGGACCTTTGCAAATCACACGATCTTGTCCAACTTGTCCGAAAAGGCACTCACAGTGACAACATTCTAGATTTGGTCCTATGTAATGAAAAGGAATTAGTTAAAAATCTTGTTGTGGATGCTCCAGTAGGCAGAAGTGATCACTGCTCCGTCCGATTCAATCTGGATTTATTGACGACTGACTCCTCGTACATGCTCAAAAGGGACTTTAAAAGTGTTGACTTCGAAGCAGTTAATAATCATTTGAGTAATTTGGACTGGTATGGCTCACTAGACTCGGTGGACACCGTTGATGAAAAATACGAACTCTTCTTAGCCGTTCTGAATCACTGCATTGAACTTTTTGTTCCAATTATTAAGGTCCCTTTACACGATTCTCGCATTCCTCCACATCTCACTTCACTATCTCGAAAGAGATCCCTAGCATGGCGGACTGCGGTTGAGCAGGACACTACAGAAAGCTGGGCAGCATTTTCGCGCCTGAACAAAATATTCTCGAAAAGACTGTGGAAATTCAATAATAACCTAGAGAAAAAGATTGTTCGGTCCAAAGATAAGAATGCATTCTACAAATTGATCAACTCAAGAATCCGCCCTAAGAACAACATAGGTGTTTTGGTCTCTAGTCAAGGCACTATAGCACAAACCGATAGAGAGAAAGCAGAAATGTTAGCCGACGTTTTCGAACTATCTTTCAGTCAGTGCAAACGTACTGAAGTCCTTCAGGATCCTATGTCGTTTCCAAAAATGAGTGACTCCATATGGTTCTACGGTGATGATATCTACAATCTAATCTCCAAATGGCCATCATCTTACTCCGAGACACCTGATCATATTCCCCTGGCATTTATCAAAGGCATTTTACATACAATCACGAGACCGCTCGAATACATCTTTAACCTCAGCTTCATGCGCTCAGAAGTACCATCTAGGTGGAAACTTTTACTCGTAACTCCCATCCCGAAAAAACCTCCATACACATCCCCTACTAACTTCCGCCCAATAAGCATCACTTCAATTTTCGCGAGGACGTTTGAGAAAATACTTAAGAAAAAGATTGAAAGTCATCTTGAAGAACACTCCATCATTTCTGAATTTCAGCACGGGTTTCAAAAAAATAAGTCTACGGTTACAGCAATGTTACAAACATTGAATGATTGGACAATCAATGCTGACGAAGGTTATGGGACCGACGTAGTCTATCTCGACTTTTGCAAGGCATTTGACAAAGTTCCCCACGAAAAGCTCCTTCGAAAATTAGAAGTCATTGGGATACATCCTCGCATTAATGCTTGGATCCGTGCATTCCTTGCTGATCGCGTTTTTCGAGTTCGTATAAACAATACCTTGTCTGAGCCTAGGCATGTTTGGAGTGGAGTTCCACAAGGGGGGGTCTTATCCCCGATCCTTTTCAATATTTACACTTATGAACTCCCACTCCTTATACGTACAGTGAATGTCAAGTGCTGCATGTTTGCGGATGACCTCAAAATTTATGATAAGGCTTCCGTCCATGGTGCTCACGCACCACTACAAGAAGCAATTGACTTAGTATATAGATGGTCAACTGAATGGGATCTCCCATTATCTCAAGAGAAAACAAAAGTAATGTGCATCGGAAGAATTGGGTGCAACCATAAATACGTCCTTGGAGGACACTTCATTGATGAAGTTACTCAGATGGATGATTTGGGATTTCTATTAACGAATGACCTTAACTTTGATCAGCATTGTGAACAAATTGCCACCAAAGCTATGGGAGCGACGTACAGACTATTCAAGGCATTAACAACCAGGGACATTTCTGTTCTTCTCTGTGCTTATAGAAGTTACATAAGACCTCTACTTGAGTATGGAACAGTCATCTTTAATCCGTACAAACGTAAGACTATAGCAAAGCTTGAAAAAGTCCAAAACAACTTTACAAGGAAGCTTTTGATAAGAAATACAGGTTTCAATTACAGAAATCTTCCTTCTGCAGCTGATAGGAATAAGAAACTGGGGTTACACTCTCTCTGCAAGCGAAGAAGAAAATTTGATTTGATAATGTTCTATAAATTGGCGCATGGACTATGTGGGCTCGATCCTAATGTATACTGTACATTCAAACCATCAGTTACGAGGGGCGACTCAGTGAAACTATACCTCCCCAGAACTAAAACTAAGTACAGATCACAATTCTTCATTAATAGAGCAGGTTCCGATTATTTAGCACTGAGCAGACTGAAGGCAATTCCTAGTAATATTCGATCATTTACTAGAATTCTGGGAAGCTATATAAAATGATGATTACTTCCGAGGTGATTTACATAATTGTACATTTGTAATTGTAACTGGTCTTTGTACTGATAGCATGAGATGTCTCATGTAAACAATAAACAATAAACAATAAACAAATAAGTGAACTAAACAACACAGAAACCGGTCATACCGAATTGGGTTATCCAACTGCGGGAACAATTTTCTCATTGAATGTGATATCACTCGATATCCGAGCGCCTCCAAATAAACTCGTATTTTTCCTCAATTTACAATGGGTTTGGAAAACTGGTTAGAGAATTCATCATCCTGCAATCGCCTCATTGAAAAAACGCGCGCAACCGTAGTGGAAGCTAAGGTACATAGCAGGGCCAAATTAACTTTGGTGCGGTTAACCTCCGTAGCGATAAAGGTGCAGGAAGCATCAGAACGAATGGTCCTAATCCAGTGCGTGTTCTGGCGGATCAAGGACCTCTCTCAGTCCCCACCACGTATCCCTTCCGAGGTGGTTGGACACTTGACAAGATGTATGCGTTGCTGGAGGAATAGGTAAAACTCAGAGTGATCCTTTACAGTAATAGAGAAGAGAGCACCGGGCGAGAAGTATGAATACAGAAAAATGAGGGTAGTGTGGGAGAAGCTCGCAACTGGTATGTAGTGAATTCTACTAGAAGGTTGGGTGCAAAAATAATGCGTGTTTGTCGTTTTATCATCTTCGGCGCGGACAAAACTGCGGTTTTTAATGTAATATAATGCATTTCATTGCCTACAGCACTGAAGCGAGCAGTGCAGCCTTTCCACAATCTCGGCAATATTGTTCAACAAACGAGTGCCCTAAAGAAATTAGGTGAAGTATTATTGACGTCCTCTTGAACTACCCAAAGAACAACGGGAGCACAGGTTATTGTAGAGGATTGCAAAGATTCGCACCGATAACCGGGAAAACAAGGCTAACAATTTGCATTTTCTTTTTCGAATTCTTTTTCGAGTGCGAAAAAAGAGGTATAACGAACTGTGGAATCTCTTGCGCTGTCAGCTTGCAGCCGCAAGGAAAGGAAGAGAAGAGACCCACAAATCCTCCTATATCCAAGGAATACAGAATGAATGGATGACAACGGTGGTCTAAAACTAGCATGTGATATTTTTTGAAAAAGACTTGAGACAGCATGAGACTAATGGACGACGTATGAATTGAATGAAGGTTCGAAAACGGGGACACGGTCAAGAGCTACCCGACCTAATTAGCACCACCCGTGCAGAGATTCGGCAGCTGTTAGTAACCTACCACAACAGTGTTGTGTGGTGATGACAGCACCAGAGCATTTTTATGCTGCCCTTGTTCTACGTACCTCCCATTTCGACACTTAAGGTGAGAATATGCTACACTGAACCAGTGTTTTTGTTGTAAATTCGGACAAAATAAGTCCAAAAAGACTATGGCGCCACCACTCGCCACATAATCACCACAAGCTGAGTCTTGAAAAAACTTGCGAAGTTTGAGAGAAAAAAAACCTTCCAATGGTCTGTTTGCTTCGTTTTCACTGATTGTGACGAAAAAAATCATTGCTGTTATAAAACCAGTTTCCGCCTTCCTACAGGTGCTACTCTGTTGGGTATCTCCTAAGTAAGAGCCTCAAAATCGAAGAAAAGTGCGTGCTGGATAAGGATAGTTTGTGTTTGTGTCTGCTACCCGTCCACGCTGCTTCAGAGGAATGAAGTACCACCCAAAACCAGCCAAATGCTAAGACAAAAGAATGAGAATGTTCTTCGTACACTTCAATGGAGCAGCAGCATTCCAAAAGCTACACGAAGCAGATGCGAGCAGAGCGAATTACAAACAAGATAACGAAGTCTCAACCAAACTGCAGAATTCGTATTCATACCTATGATTCCTAGCCAGGACAAGGTGTTCCACGCAAAAACCTCGGCGTACGACACTGAGAAAGACACAGGTCATGTATCCGAGTCAAGGTCCAATAAAAATCTGTTTTTTTTTGTCACTAATTTTCATAAGTAGCCGAATCAAAAGAACGAAATGGTGGCTAAAATGCGAAAAACCCATTGATAGAATAGTATAAAGTAAATCAGAATTACTTACTTGCATAATGAGGTATGTTTGGAGCCGTATGGAAAAGCCTAAAAGGTTGTTGATAAGGTGCAAGAAAGATTTCGACGAAAATCACTGGAAATCATTCCCACCTGTGGATTCCATGTCCACAATAGGCTTTGACAACAGAGAATCCGTTGGCATTCGCATGCTTCTGGATTACGTTTCCAATTTCACGGAACTTCACACCGGGTCTAACTAAAGATGAAATTGTGCATTGAGCAAGACGACAAGGAACAAGTCTTACCAATAGCAATTGCTTGCTGCAAGCACTCGTAGGTGACACGAACAAGCTTTCTTGACTCCTCATCCACTTTATCACCCACCAAAAACGTTTCGTTCAAGTCTCCATGAAATCCTCTATGGAATACAGTCACATCAACTAAAAACAAGAAAAATTCAAGAGTAGCTTATGAATGAAAGCAAGTAAGAACTGCTCATTTACCATTACACAGGTCACCGTTTTCCAGGACACGCAAATCGGGAATTCCATGGCAAATGACCTCGTTCACGGAAGTACAGCAACTTTTTGGGAAGTTATGATACCTGCAAAAAAATTTTGTCAAAGTCTGCACGGGTATAGGCAAATGATCTCTCACCCTAATGGGCTCGGATAACAATTCCTCTCAATGCAAGCCTCATGTACAACACGGTCGATCTCATCAGTTGTTACACCTGGTGCACACGCCATCGCAGCCTCATTCAATACTTCTCTTCCAAGACGACATGCCACACGAAGACCCTCCTTTTCCTCGTCATCCAGAACCTAGAGTGTAGATTAGTCCTATGAATGCGCTCCTGTAATGAGAAAGGGGAGCAAATTCCCTTGCCTTCACTTCTCTATTCTTCTTAGCCTGCCTTTCCTCAAATGAAACACCTTCTGGATGGAAAGCATAGTCAGGGCGTGCAATTGACTGCGGCACAGTTCTCTTCGGCGTGAGTTTTGCCGGGCGAAGTGAGCCAGTGAACTAAAAATCTCTATACTGAGTAATAAAATGAAAATATTTCTTCGATGTGGACATCGTGCATGTTTGGCGACAAAACGTCGAACAGTACACATCGTATGTGGCAAATTCCAGAGTTAAGTAACAACTTCCGTTATAAATACTTGATTCTTCTGATGTAAACAAGGAAAAACGGATACGTTGTAATTTGGCCATGGATTGTAGGGCGCATTCGGATCCGTGTGTTGGTTTTTATGTGTAGCCCAGTTCGCTTTGAAGCATGTCTAAAAAATAAATGATGACAAGGATCCCTGCACACGAAATGAATTCACAGCAGCACATATTAGAACGTGTTGGAGCATCTAACATGGGCAGCAGGAGGGATTTTGAGAACACCAAGTTTCCATCACAAGGTGAATAACTGCTTAGTGGGCTAGACACTAGAATATTAAAAAAAAAACAAATTTGAGCTATTATAGTGCATTTCACCGGGGACGATAGTTGAGAAGACAACAGAGAGGAAAAGAATGAGGGAACGTGTGCAGCGACTGGAGAAGAATAAGAGAAAACCAGGTTATCCGCACGGATGCTAAACTATCGTCGCGTTTGGAACAGGCTATACACTGTGAACAGTTTCAAGTACCAGAAAACGACTAAATCAGTTGTTTGGGGCAAATCTACAACATAAATAAGCAAGAACGGAGAGAAAGGTAAGAGATATGGACGAATACTTAACCATCGCTCGGCTTTAAACCTACTATATACCCGGTGTGGATCGGATTGTAAATGGACGAAATTGCAATGAAATGGGTGTAGAGTCAGCTGCAGCGCGCAGCTGCGTTATGTAATAAAGGCGAAGCACCAGGTAGCACCAGGTCAATGTCCAACGCAAAAGTAAACCAATAAAATTGATGTGCGATAAAGCCAAGGAATTAGAAAAACTGGGAGGCTGAACAACAAAGTCAAAAATACCCCAAGGGGTACCTAATACTTCTCCAAGTTCTCGATGCTTTCCAAAAAAGAGGGTTCCTTCTGAAATAGATAGCGTAGTCCTTGCAAATGTAGTGACCACAGAAGGCTTGTTCTAATTTTTCAGAATGCAATGGTGAACAAGAATGCATCTGCTACACAAATCTTCCTGTTTTATGAAACAATATCGAAGCTGAAAGTTCCTTCACTCGTTGGGGGTTTCATATTCTCAAACTAGCAGTAGAAAATTCAAAACTGCGATCGCTACGCGTATTTATGAAATGTTGCGGTGTATTTCCCGTTGTTCGTTAACCGAATAAAGAACTGTGGAAGTCTTGGTTATTTGCTCAAGCCACCCCAACACAACTGATATTCGCTATGCCAAGATTCAAAGAAGGTCAAACATTCACACTGTTTCCTGTCATTGATGCAGCTTCTTCAGCGCATTCAGCAGGCAAATCACTTCCTAGCGCTTGCTGAGGAACAATCTTTACTGTTCGAGTATGAATCCCCACCTGATCACAGAAAAACGAATCCTTCAAACCCAGTTTGATGCACGTCGGACAACGCAGCTTCGCTGGTTTGCCGCATTCGAAGCCCTCACATCTGCGTTCTTCAACTTCCATCATCCCTGAAAACATTTTCCTACATTTATAAACCTTATTTACAGTAAATATGCAAAGAAGGAGCATCAAATATCACACATACAAACTCATACTGAACTCCCACAACGATCTAGCAAAATTAAATAAGGCAAGAGTTGGATGTCATGCGAAGCAAGAGAGCGACTAAGGGTAAAACAAAATTGCAATGAGCCTCCGATTTCATATACAAACACATGACTATCCGAAAAGAATTTTAAAAAAGAACTAATTGATCTCGCCATTAACTTTTTTTTACAAAATCCGAAACGCGCAATGGTGCATCTGCACAAAATTTGAAAACATACCGTTCACTAATGTTCACAACATATTCCCTCAAGCTTTTTGATGCTTCAAAACTATATTTCACAAATGGGAGTGCCTTTTTTCCATCAATGAATATTAGAACATCCACATAGTAACCTTCTTGGTACAAATATTATGTAACCTTTGACCATTCTGTTTAATACGCTTGAGTAAGTTGGAAACGGGTATTTCCATTCAACTTCATGAGCTTTTGATCTCTGATGTTATGATCCGTTTGAAGAATTATGAAACTTTGACTGCACATGTATGTATAGTGCGTTCCACCAGAGAGAATAGTCCTGGAGAAATCAGGGAAAAAAGAAAATGTGTGGCTGCGACCCGAAGAAGCTGCCGTAATCCAGAAATACTGGTGCAACGCGTGTCAGTACGACGTGTCGTAGTGACAATTGTGGATTGTCCTGTGTTTAGCGCAGGGGATGTCCGAGTCGCGGATTTATGCACAAATATGTATGTATGCACTAACTCTTCATTTCCAATTTCTCTTCAAATTCCGCATCGAGTGAAACAGCCGTTAGCAGCTCCTTATTTGAGCAGTTTTGCCCCGTTAACCCCGTAACGAAAAGCTTGAGTTATTTGCCAGTATTTAAGCTGCTGCATTCGTTCAGAAAAGCCACACCAGATGGACGAGCAATCAACATCCACTGAGAGCCATCAGTGTCAGACTTGTGGACGACTATTCAATCTCGAAGGGAGTCTAAGCCTTCACGTGGACAGGATGCACAGTGGTGCCCGACCTTACCCCTGTACTTGGCCAGACTGTGAGAAAAGTTTCCCTTCATCAGAACTTCTTCGTAAACATTTGCGGAATACTCACCAACACGCCAAGTTAGTGGTTTTAAACTTTTTCTTTTCAAAATGGATTTTAGTGATATTCAAGTTCATTACAGATTGAAGTGCTCTCACTGCGAATCCATCTATTCCACAAGCTCAGCCCTTCGAAGACATGAACGAATACATTCGAATACTAGGAGGCAAGTGGCACTTCTATAATACTATGTATGGTCTGTTAGCTCAGAGAGTGCTCATGGGAGGACTTTGTCTGCAATTACGACCGTAGTGGTATTGGCCAAGCGATTGGCTGGTCCGACCTATTCTTTACACCGGTGGTATGATCCAATCAATTTAGATGTTTCACTACTGTTTCCAATCGAACCAGCCGATCTGCCGTCCGACCGATACGACTGCGGTCGTAATTGCAGACAAAGTCCTCCCATGGGCACTCCCTGAGCTAACAGACTATACTTGCTCTTGCAAAATTTATGCTGCTTCTGTCAAACCGATCACTTTAGATACATTTGTGCCCGCTGTGGAGCTGGTTTCGACTTGAGTGAACCATATAAAATTCATCTACGACAACATGATGGAATTCGACCATTTACATGTTCCATATGCCTTAGGAAGTTCGCATCAAGAGCGGTATGTCGGCGACACCGTGCTGGTCATAATAAAAATTCTTGATCTATCCACTTCAGCGGAAGATACAGTGGAGTAAGTGACTCAAATTCGTATAATATGGCAATATCGAGAGAAAAAGGGATTTATTAGTGAAAACCATAAAACTCAATGTACAGAGATCGAGATTTCACTTAAGTGGTCCTTGAAACAAGGTCTCGAACATTTCCACCAGTCTTCTCATTTCTTTTCTGAAAGAAAAAGATCCATATTTATAGTTACTCATAACTCCGAAACTTTGAAGAAACAAAGGTATCGGAATTTAAAGCAAAAGAAAACATTTTCGTCCAAATGAGATGTGAAAACCCGTAAAATTTACATCTGTTTGGAAAGCGTCGACATTTTTTGCATCGCATGGTTGACCTCTTCTACTTTCGCTAGCATCTGAATAGATATAAAAGTACAGTAGTTTCAAATTGATGCTTATTTGGAGTATGCAAAGACTCAGGGAAAAAGCGAACCGCATAAGTTGACTTAATATTAACGTCTGCTACATCACAAGCATTTCCAATAGCTGTATTATAGCACTGGATCGATTCCAGGGTCAAGTCACCCATTCCGTGTAGTGAACCTCTGAAATGGGTTTCACCTTGGAGCAATGATTAGAACACGTGTACATCAAAAAATGTAAACGTCAAACCCAGACCCTAGCATGTACGGAGTCCGGGACAAAGCCCTTGAAAAAAAATTATATGAGAAAGCTCTGCAGGAAGCGCGTTTTTTCTCCACATGGAAGACTAAAAGCACAGGAGGATGAGAGGTCTGTAAGAAGTGCGCTCGTTCTTCGATTTTTTATTCAATTTTTTCCATGTTTTTTTCCAAGTCGAAATCCTGCCTATTTCTGAAAATAAGGTCCTGTTCACAAGTGCTTCTATATAATTTCAACTAAGATTAGATTCATAAGGAGCTTCGTAAAATTCCAGTTCTCCAAAAGGAGGCTTCGTTCGATTGTGAACGCGAATGCAGTTGATGTAAATGAAAATTTCGTGCTGAGGGGCGGTCCAACTGCTGCCATTAAATACGCTGGTATGGAAAGTAACGTACCTGAGATCCCGTAGCACCGTATCCAGATTCGTGGCCACATCCTTCGCGTAGACCTCAAGGTCGTCCAGAACCCAAAACAAAAATTCTATCCACTAAACAAAACCGACAAAAGGAAGTGTAAGCCTCACTCTAGGGTCTGGCAAAGGAGGATCACCAGACAAACGGGTTCTGCTTCCAGAAACGCGACAACTCTCACGTATTCGTTCTTCTAAGTCAGCTGCCACAAAAGTAGTCATTCCTTCGGGTTCGTTCCCACTAGTTGAGTCTTCTTCACGACTTGATGAAGTGGATGCCTCAGTAGAGGACATACTATGTATCTGAATTTTTGCAATAATAATCGGTGCTTTTCATGGGTGTGTCAAACAACAGCCCAGCCTCCTCAACTGTAAAGTACGTGTTCGCAAGGCAATAGAAATGTCAGCATTCAGAATGCATTTTCAAAATCAGAAAAAGAGAAAACTATATTTAGAATTTATAATCTTATACAAACAGTATATACAATTACAACAGATGGAACTCATCGATCTTCTCTAGTGGTTAAAGAAAATACCACAGGAAAAAGTAGCGATAGAAAAACAATGAAAAGCAGTTCACCAACATAGAACTCAGAAAACAAAAGAAAAGTTCAAAGAATTAAAGATTTGTAGAAAAAAAAACGCACCGGTAGAAGTGAAAGAGATCTGTGATCTAATTTACGAATTCATCAAAAATACCCCAATTCATGTTCACCAATGTGATGAAAATATGGATGCAGTAAGTAACGCTCAACGAAAGGAGGAAGCCTACTGCAACATGTCAATATCCTCGCTGAAAGTTCTTGATTCGGGCGAAGGGGGTTGTTCTCCATCTAGAATCTCGTTATGCCAGCCCAAGGTGTTTGATTTGCTATCACATGGACGTCGTTTTGCTCGCTGATGTCCGGAAATCATGGCTGGACCGCCCTTCACGAACGGAGTGGCCATACCGTATAGGGAGAAATACAAGTCCATAAGCAGCATACGTACACGGGTTTCCTGAAACGATGAACGACGTTTAGATGGTAAATATCATATGTAGAAGAAAAAATATGTGATGTACAGTGGGCGTCAATGGCGGTGACCCATCTGCGGCCTCGAACAGAACGCTGCGCGACCGCGCCACTCGAGCGTGAATCCTCTCCGGGACATCAAACTATGGGGTTTTCTTGATAGTCCGTTAGTTTTCTTATTAGTTATCATCAAATATGATGAACAACCATCAAGAAAACTCAGATAAGCCACTGCAGCGACGATTCTAGCGTGAGCGGCGCGGTCGCGCCGCGTTCTATTCGAGGCCGCAGACGGGTCACCGCCATTGACGCCCACTGTAGTTATTTGTACATCGGTAGGTGGCGCAACTTACTAGAGTTGTCCTGCTCATGAGCGACCAAAGTTCATCGGCGATTTGCGCCGTATTGCACGGATTTGTAGGGCCTGTATCTGTGCTGAAATGGAACACAAAACTGATGTTCTGCCCATAAAGGAGAGCCAGTGAATCGTACCATTCATGAGCGCTAAATGGCGGCATTGTAGCCAGCAAAGTAGCGATATGCAGTCGAATTGCCGGATCTGTATCCTGTGCCAGCATAGTAAGCAACCGCATAAGATCGTTGGTAGACTGCTTCTTACGTGACATCGACAATCTCTCGACGATTATATGAAGTGCAGCTTTGCGCATCTGGAAGAGGAACTTTTGCAGCATTAGTAAGACCAAAGTTAACTGCTTCTTAATATTCACAAATGTAGGATTTCCTCGGCAGCAAGCAAAGAAGCTCAGTTTTGAAGACTCACACCCAATTTTGGATACAAGTTCGAAACAAAAAATTTGGTAGAAAGATCCACGTCGAATCCATAGACATACCAAGCAGTACAAAAGCTTCCAAATATCAGTGTAAACTCACGTTCACGCACAGTTTTGGGGCAGCGAAAACCCAGAAAATCTTCGAGTCTGAGGGTATGTGACCATTACGTTGTAGCTGAATAAAAAGCAGTAGAAGGTAAACGAAAAGCAAGGAAATGTATGCAATTGCAGTAACACCTACGTTATGAATTACTGAAAGTGCAGCCACACCAACAACGTGACGGAAAGATGGTTTAATCGTATCCATGTTGAGAGCATGAGTCGTTTCCTGGTATTGAGAGTTAATGGTAAAGTAAGTACTAGAGTAGAATACTGCATATGGTTGGATTTAATGACGTGACAAAAGCTGAAGACGAGCATAATAGAAGGCGCATAATAAAAATTACCTCAACCACTTCATTCATCTCCCAACTCAAAGCATCCGGTATGTAATTCCCTCCGCCCAAAGTGTTCACTGGAGCAACACAGACTGCTAACGCATTCAGCAGAGAAGCACGATAATGGTCGTCAGAATATCTAGATTACTTTGTTTATAGTGAGATTCATGGCAAAAAGAAAATAAACAGTATGAGCTAAAATATACACCTACCTATTTATGGAATTGTCGTTATAACGAATGTAGTCGACAATGAAACATTGAACTTCTTGCAAAGCCATGCCATTTGTTCTCATTCGTGCTAATGCTTGAGGAAGTGCCTGAAGCGGTATAACACATGTAGCCCCACCATGAGAAAAGTGAAAAAAGATGGCATCAAGCACTAACCTGTTGAAGAAAGTACTGCTGGAGATTCTGCGAAGTAACTACAAAGTTGTTAGATCGCGGTAACATAGGGCAAGACTTTGCACCATAGATTCTCCTGAATACGATGCCGAGCAGAATTGCAAAGATTCAGAAACTAGAACCATTCCAAAAGGGGTGCAAAAGAAGAAGATTCTCACCTGTACAAACTTAGGAGAGCAGGGACGCCCGACCACGTCTCTGGCATTTTATTTAAAACTTCCGTAAGTGCATAAGCCGCATGACATCTTACTCTGAATATGAAAATGAAGAGAAAGGAATGCATGGAGGTGCAGTAGAGCAGCTACCCTGTATCTTCGAAGAGCAAATACAAAACATTTACCTGTAGAAAAAGTTGTCATTAGAAATTGTTTCCAACAAAACATCTCTACTCTGGGGATTAGGACACAGCTGTAAACGATCCAATGCCTGAAACCATCAACTTCCAGTTTTGAGCAGCCTTTGGTTTTGTGAGGCTTAGAGATAACGAAACAACTATCGCCTGGTTAACAGATTCTCTAAAAAAAATCTACCTGAAGCTGCGCCAGTACATCACGTTCATATCGCAGCATGTACTCCCACTGATAGTCAGGCTGGTTGATCATCATATTTCGTATGAGATGGAGTTCGGGATCCAGCCTAGAAGATGACGTTAACAAAGTACTCCCTAATGGATCTGCACAATGGGAATTTCACCTTATCCACAAAACAGGTGAATCTGGGTCCATGTTGCTCAAGTCTACTTCAACGTCGTCGCCAGAATATAAAGGAACACGTTTCTAAACAGCAATTTTTCAATGGAAACAATCGATTCAGAGGCAACACATAAGAGCTAATTCTAGAAGAGCCTTAACACAAGCATTAAACGCGCTATCTTTCGGGTATGTTCCAAAAATCACCTACCTTCTTCTGTCGCCGCCCCTTTGAGTGGCACTGGAGATCCGCTCTTGAGATATCCCCATCAATTTGAACCGTATGCGAGAACGAGCCATCAAGTTCTTGGACTAATACCGTAAGTGGACCAACGTACCTTAAAGGACTCCACTAGGAAGTAGCAGAAATGATAGACAACAAGCTCTGGTACAACTCACCTCAATCGTCCATTTCCCGGCTCAACTTTTTGCCTCACTTCCAACTCTATCATATTTCGCTTGCGGTTGAACACATATTGTACCTGTATCAAAGTAAATAAAACTGAACACCAAAACCAGTCAACCATTACATACTCGAAAAGATGCGTGCCCTCCATTGTGTATCCACTGCTCCATGAAAGTGGGAATCTCTTGCCCAGTAACGTTTGTAACAGTTCGGAAGAACGTCTCTGTCGATATAACGAGATGTGTCCATGTGGCCGGTCTATCACGGCGTTCTGCCATTTGCTGGCCAACTGAGAGGATTTTGTGTAGAACCTGGAAAATAGAGATATAGATGAGAAACTGGGGAATCATAGGAGAAACGCTCATACGAGACAACAAAAAGGACCTGGAAATACAGGGATACCACCGCTAAGTTTGAAGCTTGAGATTCAATAAGAACACTACCTGGAAGTATGGCTCATGTCCTAGCCTTTTGCTGAGCATTCGCATTGCCAGATGTCCTTTCTTCGCCATATTCTCGGCATAAAGCGGAGAGCAAGTATGTTCACATCGAGGTTCACAGTGCAGGTTCATACGGGTGGCAGCCTCGATGGACGGTCGCAAAATAATCTAAGAATGTAAAAACATGAGCGAACCAATAGCCAGAAAGCACTATGAAAAAAAATCCCCTAGAGTCGCTCATACCTTTCCCCATTGGGATTCGTAGTCACAGACTGCATTCAATAGTTTCTTGATTTGAAATAGGTATTCACTTGTGCCAAATATTTTTTCGATGTACAGCGAGGTTATGAATCTTAATAAGAATCGTTAGCCAGTCATTGAGTTGGCAGTAAACTAGACGTCTTGGTTTCCCATTTTGTTAATAAGGAGCGAATAATTACCTTGATAATGACCGCACTAACCACCAATCAAGAAAATGGGAAGGAGAGATAAAGCAACCGAAAAACTGCTGCGATGCTCCTAGTGCAAGTAGTTGTCGGCATTCCTGAATGAATACTTGTGCAAATCCTTAGGGGACAGGGGTAAGGTGAATTGTACTGACCTGAACAGCGTCAATTATCTTCTTGTGATGGAGTGTGCTTATCGAAAAGATAGACATACTGCTATAACTTGTGACTTCATCAGGTATCTGCAAAAGCAAATAGAAATCAATGTTAGAGGATGGAATTCGTCCGTCAGCAGCCACCTACCATATCAACGAAGACCTGTTTGTATGTGGGATAAGGGAAGCGACAGGATAGAAGTTCCTCGAAGTACTCCAGAATCTTGTCAAGCGGTGCCACGGTGTGTTTCACGAGAGAGAGGAGACCGACGGGTGCGAAGTTGGTAATCTTGAGAACAAATAATTTTCCGATATTATTCTGGGTAGCCTCTGACTACCAGCAATGCACTATAATTCAAGAAGTAAGGTTTAATTGTGCACCTCCGCCATGTCCGGTAGGGTATAGGTGGAAAACTGTCCGACTGCAAATCCAATATTACAAGCCGCAGTAGGCACCAACTGTTGGTAGTTCCAAGTCCTTAGACGCTTATCACCGTGACTATCGAATCCCTGGAAATTTAGTTGTACTACTGTCCAGTGGAATTGCCTAGAAATGCAATGTTACCACTAAATCTCCGCTTGCTACAGCAGTAAGCCAGCTCTCACATGTTATGTGCAATCGCCACAGGGCAAGCTGATCAGGTGCATCTACACATGGAAGCCATTCACGTGTGCCTGGAACAGGGTTTATTGTTCATTTCAATGATGAAGATAATTGGACACACATAAGAAAGAAAAAGTGCCGAGAAAAATGTGCGGCATTTAAGGAAAAAGGGAAAAAAGGACAGACGCAAGTATTAAGTAAGGTCGTTCTTCAAATATGCTATAAGAAAGGCTGGAGGAGGAGGTGTATGCTTCTATGCGGGGGGGGGGTATACAATAGGTAACCTGTGCAGCATGAAAACATGAAACAATAGGCTTAGAATAAATGAATGTTACACATCCTTGAGGTGATCTTCTGGTAGATAGACTATATAGAGCTGCCATCATAGTGACATAACTGTAGAAAAGTTTTCTGAGCAGGAATAATAGCAAATCATGCAAAAAAAGAGCATAAGGTAAAACTCACACTAAAGAAAAGACAAACGTACTAGTTAAAAGAGAGCTCCTGTAGGTGAACACATGTGCTCCCTTATCTATTGTCCCATCAGAGGCGAGGTTGTAGACAAACTGGATACCCTACAAATAACAATATTTTTTTTTGAAAAATAGTGACGAGAAAAATTGAAAAAAAAACTTAACAATTAAAATGTTCATCAGTTTTACTATGCATATGAGGTGAACAAACTCAAGCACGGTTTTTTTACTGCGATATCGTTGGATTAATAACAATACAGAAGTAGGATTGCTACCCAATTCGATAAAGATAAAGTATCGATTGTCTTAAAGTATCGATTATCGAACAAATAGCGGAGATCAGAAAGAAGTACCTGTGTTGGTTTCTTGACAACAACATCTACCGCAATTGTGATGCACTTCAATAACTGGATAGTGAGCCTCAGAGGATCGGGAATGGCTATTTCCAAGAAGGCTAGAAATGGAACATGAACAGATACGGTTCAGCTCACATGACAGAACGGCAGTGGAAGAAAAACAACTCACCATCCTTTTCGTGAATTGCATCATAGTATCTTGTAAGCCCTTCCATAATCGAAGGATTTGTTGCGTGCCCAGACAGCTAGTAAGAATAGAAGTGTTTTCCAAGAAGCAATTGCGAATAAATGAGACCTTACCGTTGGTTCAGGTAGGCGAGAATATAAACATTCCACACCATTGATTGTTATCCTACCGTTGTGTCCTGTTTCACTAGGAAGGTAGGCACCTGAGAAAAAAAAAGAAGAACTTCAACAATAATCACTTACGGAGAAAAAGATGTGAATGGCCAGTACAGTATTTGAGCAATGTTACTGGCTCAGAGGAACGGCGAACGAAAACACTACGCCTATCTGGACATGATTCAAGTCAACTTATTGATTGACAAAACTTACATGATCCCAAATGCAGATGTATGCTTCTCAGATCCGATGACAGAGGCAATGCTGTGATTTCGGTGTGAACATTGAAAGATTCACCAGTGAAGGATATATCAGAGATGACTACCTAAACACAGAGGTGAAGGACAGAAAAAGCTTGTCGATGGTCCATCAAAATAGATATATAGCAATGGCGGACGGAGCCCCCCC
>JARK01001632.1:5213-80856 GCA_000688135.1 Ancylostoma ceylanicum
CAGAATTGCGAGCTGAGTACGGAGACAACCGCGCATTTTGAAAAGGATTTCATTGAAAGCTGATAAATCCCAAAAAAGTTCTAAAATACCCGATGTTTGGGCTATTTGGCTTGACGTATTCCAACTCAAATTAGCATCAGCTGCATACGATTAGATAGAGCAAACCTTGTTCTGATAAGAGATAACCGCGCATCTTGGAAAAACTCAATACCTGGCGCGCGGCGGCCTGCGCCGCGCACCCAACACCTGTTTTCCTGAAAATTCCGTCCCTCATTTCTAGACTTGGCAAATGTAGAACCTGGCACTTCTGTATATCTATCGACGCAGAATTGCGAGTTGAGTACGAAGATAAGGCTTCCCCCCCCCCCGCTCCCTCCCCCAAGTGATGGTCCCCCTTTACCTCGGCAAAAAGTGACGGTAGGTGGAGTACGATACTCAGGGTATTCCACCTATGGTAGGGCCCTTGATTTTGTTTGATACTTATGATTCTCCTGAGGTCAAGAGCAGCTAGAGGTAAATTGAGTGAATAGGTGGTTGACCACTTGCGTCATTAGCGCAAAATTGATATCCCTCATTGAAGACATCCGTATCTGGCTTCTATTTTTGAATTGACTTACATGAAGAAGATTTATTGAAGTGGACTAGTGGCGCATTGGGAACACCAGCACTTTTGAACGACTTACGTGTTAAAACACGGCTCCGTATTGTCGCAGTTATGGGTTGTTAGCCCCAAGCCAAATGGTCCAGCCACAGCAGATAGGCAAGTTATGTCGCTAACTGGCTAACTGATGCCTTCATGTTGAAATCTATTGCATGTATCAATTCTTAGATCAGTGACATGAGGTACGATTCAGGTCGCCTGCCGATCACGACATTCTTAAAGATCATGCCCATTGTTAAAAATCGCGTTCTAAGTTCGTTGAAATCAAATTTGCAGGTTATGACAATTGAGGATCTTGGTCGTGAGATGAACGAGATCATAGACGAAGTATCGGCAATTCTTAGGATTGGCCGTGGACATTGTCGCATTCTTCTTCATAAATTCAACTGGAACAAGGAAAGTCTGCTAGAAAGGTGAGGAAAGCCATGTCATAGAAGCATTGTGGACAGAACCATAAGTTAATGTGCGGCTATTTCGCCGTACTTCTCCGTATATTCACATTTTGTCTTTTTTTTTGGTCAACTGGAGAAATAAATGAATTTCTGAGGTTAAACAAAGTCTCACTGGAGTTCGCCAATGTTTAACAGTCTGTCATAGGATATGTTTCTGAAAAGTATTTCAAGTCGGAAAATAGGGGAATTTTGAAAAAAAAAATATAGTGCGAGGGTTTGATTTGGAAACGGTTTGAAGTGCTTTATAGAAGACGGGGTGCTTTCTGGCGGGAACAAACAACAGATCGCAGTTAGTGAAATGCTTTGCCTCTGTTGCATTTTTTTTTTGAAGTTGTTCTATTTTTATCAGTGACTAAAGTGATTTCGATCATCATCATCGAGACAAAAAGCTTCATATTCTTTCGGTATATGTAAGACAGTACTTGCGGGATTTTTCTGGGACCGTTATGTTCTTCACCGTACAGGAGAGTGTGGCAAAACATTTTCATTTTTGTAATTAGCTTAGAACTAATTTCTAGCACTGTTAATTTCCAAAAAAAAAACCTAGATCTGCAATCGTTCTACGTTAACTCGTAGCCTATCCTATAGATATAGTACTAGAATTTTTTTGCGTAGACTTCTTCAAGCCTCTGATATTCACGGCTGATTTCTTTGACTTACTTCAGCTGTGCACATGTTAAGGTATTACGAAAATCCGGATACGGATGCTTTTCTGCGGAAAGCTCAGGTTTTACCACGAAAGGCAGCGCCTCCCCCAGCGTCTTCTGTTGGAGAGTGCGATATATGTTGTAACACTGCTCCACTTGGTGGTTTGGACTGTCACCACTGGGCGTGTTCATGTTGTTGGCAAATGTATCTTAATACAAAAGTGAGTTGAATTCTGTGTTCTGCAAAGTTTCTCCAAACTTTGCCTCAACATTGATAATCTGGTTATTCGCAGATTATGAATGATGCCACAAGTGAAATTCAATGCATTTTTAATGGCTGCCAGCTGCTCATTCAAGACGAAAAGGCCAGTATCTCTTTTAATTCCTACTTTCGTTTAGCTTCATAACAGTTTGTTGTTTGCAGGTCATGGAGTATATTCAGAGTGAGGCAGTGCGCAGTGCCTACCAACGTTTGAAAATCAATAGCTTCGTAGAAGGGAACCGCCTCCTGAAATGGTGTCCAGGGCTCGATTGCGGAAAGGCGCTCAAGGTTGAGGTCCTAGTACTTTATTTCCTTTGGCAGGATGTCCGTGTTGTGGCTGGTAGTGTTGTTGCAGAACTACTCGGTTTGATTGCATGCTCGATTGTCTTTTGTCCTCGTTTCCTAGTCAGTGTTCATCGCTTTATTTTCTGTGAAATTTGGCTTAGCAATTCAAGCTATCTATATTTGAGCTATGCACACTGCAGTGTTATTCCCGGTTTTTTGATGAATAAGCAGGGTAAAACCCAATAACATCCATTATCTTCCTTTATCTCTTCTTCATATACAGCGTTCAAAGTTGCGGAATTGGAGCCACAGTCTCATTCTGGTCCTTCTTTGTTTTTTTTTCATAGTAAAAAAACAAGTCTCCCTCTTTTCTCCCCCTCAGCTCATTCATTGAAATAGAAATATGAAATATGTATGTTTTTAATATTCGACGATTGCTGCTGTGACTGTTGTGTTTGGCAACGCTTGAAGATGTCCTTAACATTGAAGCTCTTTGCATCTGTGCGTCTAAATGCTTCGCTGTGATTCATTGCAGTTCTGCTTTTTTTAAACAAAAAGTAGACATCTGAAACGTGTTTACTCAGATTGCATGCGTCCCCAGAGGCAATGCATTCATTTCTTGCCCACTGAATTTGTTTCTCTTGAGGCTTGCTCACATTTTAGTTAGAACTCTCTTCGAGAAACGTCTGAATATGAATTGACCATTACTTTGTTTTAGGTGGGTTACTCAGAACCGCGACCCGTGGTTTGCTCATGTGGAATGCGATTCTGCTTCGGATGTGCTCACGAGTGGCATGAGCCAGTCAACTGTCGTTTACTAAAACTTTGGCTGAAGAAGTGCAGTGATGACTCTGAAACAAGTAACTGGATCAACGCCAACACAAAGGAGTGTCCGAAGTGTCAGGTTGGCGCGACTATCATATCTGAGGATCTTTTTTTAGATCTAAAATTTCATTATCCGTTTCAGGTTACCATTGAGAAAGATGGTGGCTGTAACCACATGGTTTGTAAAAATACCGCATGTCGCATGGAATTCTGCTGGATTTGCTTAGGTCCATGGGAACCGCACGGAAGTAGCTGGTATAACTGCAATAGGTAATAAATATCCCAAAGTGCTCATATCGTTTACATTTCTTTTTACACGATCTTGTGATTCAGGTACGATGATTCGCGAGCAAAGCAAGCTCGAGATGCTCAGGAGCTTTCACGTGCCAATCTCCAGCGATATCTCCATTATTATAACCGATTCATGAACCACCAGCAGAGCTTGAAGCTTGAAAATAAAGTACTGTTCCCTAAGATTTTTCAATAACTTGCTTACTTGCTTCAAACGATTGCTTTCAGCTTTATGCAACTGTGAAAGGGAAAATGGAACTGATGCAGTTGCAGTCTATGTCTTGGATCGAAGCAAGTTTTGCTTTTTGGGATGTTTCTCATGTATTGTATTGGCTTTCAACACCAATTTTTACAGGTCCAATTCTTGCGTAAAGCTGTGGATGTTCTGTCTGAGTGTCGTAGAACGCTTATGTACACTTATGCATTTGCTTATTATCTTAAGCGGGATAACCACGCGGAAATATTTGAAGGAAATCAAAGGGTGAGCATTTGAAGCTGTACCTTTGTTTAGATTGCTGGAAATACATCAGGATTGATCGATGAGTATGGCCACTCTATACCTTTGGTAAAAGCGCTTCTGTCAGATAAGCATGCGTTATCGCTTGTTTCTGTTTTTTAATGTGATGATATCGTTGTCTAATGGCTTTGTCATCAATATGCAACCTTCTCAGAAGGGACTCTTCTCAGCACGCAAACATCCTAAAAATTGATAAAATACAATGTTCTTCATGATTCAAAAGAACTTACACAGTTTGATTCTCTTCATCAAATAATCCAAGTTGTATACCACTAAAAGAAGGAATCTCGGTAATTGCTCCTGCTTGCCACCCTTTCGGCTGAAAGTGACGTTTTCATGCCACGCATCCTTATTCTCGGGGCTAATGCCTTTCCCTCATTCTGTCTCCATTAACTTGAGAGAAATTTATTACTACCGCTGCCCGCACAAGTGATGATGATGTATGACAAATCCATGGGAGTTACAATGAGAAGCACCATGACTGCTTTCACTGCCAGCACCATCGGAAACTTTTGCTTGGGCCTTAGGGTACTACGTGTAAAAGGTTGTCAGAGTATAGCATCTATGGAACTGATATAAGAAGTCAGCTTCAACCTGTGATGCACTGCAGTCGAGATTGTGAACAGTAGTGAACCACGGCTGAGCCATTTCAGCTTGTATATTGATAGGTCAAGCCACTGAGTGGTTACTGAACATCGTGACTGTGTAGTTCTCCTTTCCTCTTACTCTGTTCTCTATTCCACTTTTCCCACCAAACACTCATTGCTGCTCCCGCAGTTATAATGCTTACGTTGATCACTCTTTTACTTGGCACAGAACACGATAAAGGCAGAAATTTTCGTGGGCTGCGAAAGTCGAGCTATAGACTAATCACTGTGTTGATCACAGTGCAGCCGATGTTCCGGACCTCGCTACATTTCTTCGAGTAAAATTATTCAGAAAATGTAAACACATTTTCAACATTTATATATGTTTCTACTGACTTCATGCTTTTCAATTTTTATATTTCTGTAAAGTATTTGGTCGATTGTTATGACCTTAGGATCACGAGCTTTGTCTCAAATAGTACATCAGCTTCGGAGAGAAGAGTTTCCAAATGTTGGTTGCTGAAAATTGGGGTTTGGTTGTTTTAGGTTTGTTTAGCAGGTGATCGATGGAAGTGAAGTTGGAGCTTGAAGAGAATCTTCCGCTTAACTCTTTTTCTTCGTAACAAGCTTCTTCTCAGGTTGTTCTTGTAGTACATTTGGGTTGTTTCAGGATCTCGAAATGGCAACAGAGCAACTTTCACAGTTCCTTGAACGCGACCTGGAGAACGAAAATCTAGTCACACTTAAACAAAAGGTTCATATGATCGTTTTTCGTTGTTTTTTTTTCATCCTGATGGTGGCATAGCGTACAATTCTATTTTTAAGGTACAAGACAACTATCGTTATGTGGATCAACGTCGTCTCGTGTTACTCAAGCATTGCCAAGAGGGCACTGAACGAGATATTTGGCAATATACTGCATGAGTCTCTTGATATTTCCTTACCACTTACCATTCTCAGGGAAATATGTGAAATTCATTTCCCATCTTCAAGACCTAACAGTTTGTTCAGTTCTGGCCAACGCTCAGCATGGTTCAGTTTTTTGTTGTTGGTCTTCCGTTTTCTAGTGTTTCTCAACATTTGATTCTCGTTCGGGTCAGACTTCTCTCCCAAAAACGTGCTGTACCAGACATTGTTGGGTATCCTGTATTTCACGATGTTAGATGATGGGTTTCACAGCGATTGTGCAAATGTCCCATAGTGTCTCGACGGTGTTGTTTTGATTGCTACGGTTTACACCTTTGCTACTGTCCATGGTTTTCACATTGTGGCTGCATGGATGTTATCCTCCACGCTTCGTTAGTGATTGCTGGTCAATTGACTGATAATCAAGTTCTTTCTCGGACTTTGCTTCTAGGATCTTTCCCTCACATTAATCATTAGTTCGCTGATTTGTAAATATGTTTTAAGATCACCTCTTCACTGATCCCTAAGGGTTAAATACTTTAATATTTCCATTGCAAAGTTGCCTTATATCTCTTGAAGATTGATGTATAGATGATGAAGATTAATTTATGATGTGGTTTGTGTGCGCGAAGCATTACGAATAAAAATGCACATAGAGTTCAATAAAAGTGTGGCTAAAGAAGATCGTGCGGTGCCTTACTATATCTGGTTTTTAGTGTTTCTACGTTCAAAGTGATTGTAATGTAGAGTGCAAGGATGAATTTGCTTTTGTTATCTTAGCTTAAGTAAGCGAAAATCCTCCTGTTATTCCATGGTTTTAAGTTATTTGGCTAACTTCATGCCTTCATCTTTCTTTGTTGTTGAATGCAGCCCTCACTAAAATCGGTATGTCCAATATTTTAAGCTTTTTGTAACACTAGATGTTATCACATCCGCTGCAATAGATGTGCCAGCGAGAATGCGGATATTTCTATTATAGAACAAGGCTCTTTGGTCCTATGGTCCAGCACGCGAATTGCAGACTTGTTTCATTTCCGACCAATTATTATAATTGGCGCGGATTTTTCTTCAGAAATCGCTGCTTTTTTAGAAACATCTAGTGAAGGTTGGGGGGGGGGGGGCTATCCATACTTTANGCTCTTTGGTCCTATGGTCCAGCACGCGAATTGCAGACTTGTTTCATTTCCGACCAATTATTATAATTGGCGCGGATTTTTCTTCAGAAATCGCTGCTTTTTTAGAAACATCTAGTGAAGGTTGGGGGGGGGGGGCTATCCATACTTTAGTCATGTGAATGCTTTCTGTATACGTAAATTCTGTTTAAGATTCTATGACCTTCACGCCACTCGAAGGCTACCCAAGCATAGTGTTCTTTATAGCCCAAAAGAGTTCCCTTGACCGTTTCAAGAGCAAACGCAATTGGGAGTCGGCGGTTGAAGCAAACGCTGTTGGGAGACTAGAGGAATAGAAAGTGCATCGTTTGTCGAAGGTTACTTATCATTCTCCACGTTGAAGTTTTCGAAACTCGAAGTGCATATTTTCGAATCTTGCCTAGCTATCGCACGTTCTTGACTGAGAAGCGTGCAGTCTATTCTATCTATTTATTATTTAGTTTTGGGATGGCGACCTTGCTCAACGCTCATCCGAGATAGCTATAGTTCGTTTCAAAAACGACGATAGTTGAGTATTTGTGCCTATAATCTGCATTTCTCGCCTGCCTCTTCGAATACGGCACTTATTCTCGTGTTCTCTCTTTCTCTAATATCTTCACAACTGTGCTCCTTAGTGGATCACACTATAGAGGTGATGGTTGCCTGCATATCACAGCCAACCACCATCTTCGCACGCATTTCCAATTTACCACCGTAATAAATTGATGCGGTAGTTCTTCAGCAAGTGCTGGTGATAAAAAAAGCACCCATCAATCAATTTAACTATTGGTCGAAAAACCTTCAAAGAAATTATTGAGTTGGCTGCTGATTACCTGCGAGTTGCTACTGTTGGCTACGGCTTGCACCGCGTAAGCTTACTTAATTTCCCGTCTATACACGGTGGTGAGGGCTTGCGCCAGTTTTATGTCGTTTTGTTCATGCTGGTGGCCAGTTTTGTGTTATACTAGATTTGTTTTGCTTCCAGACTGTCGCATCCTTAAAAAAATCGAAAATCAGAAAGGATAGCATCTTTTTGCCCTGTAAATCTGTTTTTGTCACGTATTAAATGGATACCACGTGAAACTACCTTGATAGACTAGTATTTGTCAAATTTTGTACGTTGTTATTTGTGGCTCTCTTATTTCTTGACCAGGAAAGCTACCATCTTTGTCTTCCCATCGCTAAATTTGGATATGTGTGTTGCTCCGTAGTTGCTTGTAGATGACCATTGTCGCCATAACTGACACAGTTTTGTTGGATTAATCTTTCATTTTTTCCATTTTCTGATTATTCAGTGTCGGAGTGAAGTTTCCTCAAAGATCATTGCAAAATGTCGTTGGCCGAGGAGCTTATGGCTGACTTTGAAGAGGACGATGCGGATGAACTGGAACAGGCAATGGAGGTGAGAAGCGTGTTTTGTCTTCTGTTCATACTGAGTACTATTCATACTCATCCAGTCTTTTACAGATTATGAAAAACGAGGATGACATCGAGGAAGCGACAGAAGTAGCCCCTGGGAAGAGCGACTATAACTCAGTATATGATGTGGCAAAAATGACGTTAACGGATGAGTTAGTTTCTCTCTCCACAATTCATCTATTTTCATCTCCCCCTTCGTCTTATTTGAGGTGTATGAAGTCGACAGTTTTCCGATCACTTAAACTTTTTCAGATATAAGGATCTTATAGCCACTCTAAATGCCGAGTTAGAACGAAAGGACGAAGTACATGTAACTGCTCCACTTGAAGCAGATCCACAATATATTTTGATTGTGAAGCTTTCGCACGTAAGTGTTTCACTGCTTTTACTTTGATGGAGACGTCGAAGTGATGGAATGTCCTGATCCCACGCATTTTTATTGTGCTCAGTTTTTGAATAGTTTAGCTTGCCGCCGATATTGATGGAGAGATCAGCGTCATTCATAAGTTTGTACGTGACAAGTACGAGAAGCGTTTTCCCGAATTAGAGACTTTGGTGCCGAACCCGCTGGAGTACCTTGCTGCAGTGAAACTTCTCGGAAACGAAATCAATACGAAAGGACAGAATAAGGTGGGTTTTTCTTTCTTCAGTTAGGTTCTTACGCGGCTAGTCAAGAAAGCCCATGGAGTATCTTCTGTTTATTGTTGTTTTTTAAAGGCTAGGTAGATAAAAGCATTACCTCATTTAGTTCACTTTTGACAACCTTCTCCAAAGCTGTGCTTTTTTAACGCCACATTGGGAACTGATCAGGATCTAATTTAATGTAAGCTACTTTAACACATAACGGACAATACGAACCACTTTCAACCCTTCTTCTTCAGTGGACTTCCCCCAGATTTTGCGTATATAGGTAAATTCACACGCTGAAATAAAGGTAAATTCACACGCCGGAATATGTTATCCATTTTGTGCCGTAAGGCATGTAAAGTGGGGATAGAGTAAGCACACTTTAGGTACCGTAGATGTATTTTTCCCAGAACCTAGTGAAACCATGCACAACAGGGTTATTTGACACGCTAAGCACGAAAATAATATCTCCTTCTTACATTTTTTTTGACTTCGAAGGCATTTTTATGCGATTACTGTAGAGATACTGTAGGGACAGTTCCTACAGTATGGACACCGTAGCGCTGTCTAAAAGCTTAAGTGTGTGAAACAGACTTCATATTCGTAATCGGCGTATTAAATATGTGCTTAGGAGCGCCTCGTGTGCGAAAATTAGGCACAAATTCGCTTTGGCTCTGAAAAGCAAACCTGCATTGTCGTGAATGTGTTAAGCCACGTAGTATTGTCATTTGTTCCAGGAGTTACTGGGTCAGATTCTTGCGCCAGCGACGTGCATTGTTGTGTCGGTAACGGCTTCAACAACGCAAGGGAAATCGTTGGAACCCGATGAACTGAATGCTGTACGAGAGGCATGTGATCTCGCTGAAAAACTACATACGGTATGTCGTCTTCGATCTAGTTCACAGAATTGTGGAAAATTACATGGACACTTCAGGATAGAATTTCCATGCATCGACTTGTCGAGCTTCGCATGTCTTTGATTGCTCCAAATCTTGTTCACCTACTGGGCGCAGCAACTACGGCACTCTTGGTAGGCTTCCTTCACTTGTTTACCCTGTGATGGGGGACTACCACTCTAATCTGGACTTTGAAGGTTTCACAAGCGGGTGGATTGGCTCCGTTGTCCAGAATGCCTGCATGCAACATTCAAGTTCTTGGTCGTCAAAGGAGATCGCTAGCAGGGTTTTCCTCAACCTCAGCGCTTCCTCATGCTGGATTCGTTTATTTCCATCCACTTGTACAGTCTATGCCGCCGGATCTCAAGTCGTAAGTTTGTGTGCGCATTTGATTTTTATATTCATTATTGGACGCAAATCTCTATTCCATTGCTCTGAGTTCATTAGGGTAGCTCTCTGTTTTTCAGGAAGGCGGCTAAAATACTTGCCGCAAAATGTACTCTTGCTGCTCGTGTCGACTCACTTCACGAGTCTCCAAATGGCGCCATAGGAGTGCATTTGCTTGAACAGGTTCGTCGATGTTGTGACATTGTTCTTGTTGAATCATTTTTCAACCGGACTGTTGCAGTTGTAGGTTCGAAGTAAAATGGAGAAGCTCCTGGAACCACCACCAGTAAAAGCTAGTAAAGCTCTGCCGAAACCGTTGGACAAAGCCAGCAAGAAGAGAGGAGGTCTGTAAGCTTCCGTTCAACTAGCTGTAAGATGTAACAGGTTTGGAAAGCCAAGATTTTAGGGCGTCGCGTTCGTAAAATGAAGGAGAGAATGGGTATGACGGACTTGCGGAAGAGCGCCAATCGAATGAATTTCGGAGAGTTGGCTGAAGATGTGCTGCAAGACCACATTGGTTTCGATTTGGGTCAGGTAAGAAGTCTCGCATCTATGGTTTCTTGGTGATTCCCACTGTTGTGTGTACATTTGTTAGTTTTGAATGCCAGATATTCGTTATTGCTTTTCTTTTGGTGTATAAGGTTTATGTCACTTCGTTTTAACTGATTTTTGAAATATTTGTTAGGTGAAAACTGGAAACATCGCTGGTGGAAGAATAAGAGCCGGAGTTGTGGACAGTAAGACAAGAGTAAAGATGTCGCAGAAAATGCAGCGTCAGATGGAGCGCCAACGTGCTCAAGGAGGAGTTACGAGCATCCGTAGCAAGGTAAGATTTGTAGCCGCATAACAAGGATGTTTTACAAATATTGGCACCCACTATGTGTATCACTGTAAGAATTTTTACAAGGGGTAGGACTTTTTTTCGCTTCTTTTCGTTTTGTTTTGTTTTTTCTTCATTTTTTCATGCCTGTTGTTTCAGACTGCTGGTACTGCTTCATCTGTAACATTCACTCCCGTGCAAGGACTTGAAATTATCAATCCAACGGCTCTTGAGAAGACTGCTACCTCGTCATCGACATATTTCTCTTCATCAGCTTCATTTGTAAAAGTGGCTACCCCGGCATCCACAAAGTAATTGTCTGTTGACCTACTGTAATTAAGATCTCTAGTTGTATTCGAATGCAGAGAACTGCACTTTGGTAACTTGTCGCGTGTGAGTTAGAACTCTGGGGTCTTTGTTAAATTATTTCGATGTTTTTTTGTCTGTACTCAATCCTTGTTTTTGTTTCATTGTTGGTCAGATTAAATTTCGAAATTCATGGCGTCTTGCGCACTACATCGATTAGGAAATAGAAAAGCAGGTTGATCTCGACTATAAACAGAGTTCCAGTTGTATTGGACGTTTGCCACCGAATAAGTAGACATAGACGACTTTTCGCAACTGGATTCAACGCCTGCGACGGAATGTTGGGAATGAGGGAGGGTGAGGGAGGAGGTTCATCTACATATGTTCTGCTTATAGCTTCTCTAGCATGACCGTTGAATGGACCTGGTGGACTCGCTGAAGGTGACCTACCGGTGAACATATTCTAGCCGCAATCGCGAACCCAGCTACATATCCGTGCTCGCACTTTGACGGTGTCACATGCTGCGATTATTTTGGACAGGTATGATTTCGAATAATATGGGTGTATGAGGGAGGAGGGTAGGCTCCTCTCAAAATGAGAAGAGGAACCGAGAATAGCATGGATGTGGTGGCAGCAAAATTGCTCACACAGCATTTATCCCACTAGTGGGTCCCAGCGCTTAGCGGGTGGTTCGGTGGGACGATTTCGTTTCCCCATTTCCGGGCGCCGGCGCACCCTTTCTGCGCCCATTAGTGGGAAAAGAAGAAAGAAATCTGAAAAATCGGAGCTCTACAACGTCATCGAAGAAATCGATGACCATTTCAAGGTGGTCCAATCGCTCAGCTTGGCAGGTGGAGGATTACTACAGCTCCCGGATTTCCTTAGGGGTTCCCTGGGCTAAATATCCAATTACGGCTCAGCAACTGTAGTGCTACGGTGAAAAACGCGTTGGAAGATCAATCAAGTCTCTGCAAGTCTGGAACTGTCGATGATGTGGCTTCATCGGTACTGATAAAGGAGTATAAGAACATTTCGAGTCATTCCAATAATCATATCACCATGGAGCTGAGTCCTGTGCTCTCAAAGTTGTTTCCGCAACCGCCTGGCTCTCAAACCTCACCTCAGGTAAGCAGAGCTCTGCAGAATTCGGGCAGGTAATGAAATGTTGTGCAGATTCCACGGGCGCAGTACGGCTATCCAGTGCCGCCAGCGCTTCGACCTCACGCCGGTCCTCCTCAAGGAATGACGCTTCCGAACGCTCTGTCGATGCTCATGCTTCGTTCGAACCATGCGGCGCATGTCAATGGTAGCCTGCAAAACCAGCAACGTAAGGTAAGAGCTTCGGTTCAGGATTTTATCGGTGGATCAGCAGTTTCTGCTACTCCAGACAACGAGCAACTTCGAAATTCATCCACTTCATCCTGAGATTCGCCACGTTGTGCCTCCATCCAACCCGGTGAAGTCACCCCCAGAGGAGGTGAGGAAAAAGAAGCGCAACCAGCACAACAAATCTCGCGGTGTTCAACGACAAGCGAATGCCAGCTCGACTGGCGGAACGACACCAGCGACTGCGCCGATCACTCCCAGTCAGGTGGTAAGTGCTTGCATGGCGTATTTTTGATCAACCTCATGGTCGCTGCTTCATGCACATGTTTTTGTCACATTTCTACAAGCTCATAGAGCCATGAGAAGATATGAATTCGAGCGTATAAGATCGCTGTGATTGCTGTCACACGGAGGACAGAATCGTCGCGATTTTACTACCAGAAAATTTTTTAAAAACCAGCTCAAAATGAACGTGTGAGAAAGGAAGGGAGTTGAGAATGAGCGAGAACGTTGCAAAACCACCCCCAGATAGGCGTGAAATGATAGAAATGCACAACCATTTCCAAAGGATTGGAGGTTCGATTGGTAATGAAACTGATATTGTGTCGCTTCTTCCCATTAATTTTCATTTCAACCATTCAAATTTCGCGAAGTGCAATTTATACTAGATGCGTGCGTTTTACGCGCGTGTGTCTATATGATGAAGGATAGGGCTAGTCGCATCGCTGACGCAGCGCAGACGCATACATCTACGGCGTTGCGACGACCGCGCGACTTCTTCATTGAGAAAGTGCATGCTGCGTTGACCAGTCTTCATGGGAAATCATTCGCAAATGAATGCGTGCATCTGAGTAGCATAAATTGCCCTTTATAAGGGCAATTTATACCAGGTGCGACTTATCAGACGCAATCATCCATTTGTGAAAGATTTTTTATAAAGACCTGTCAACGCGGCATGAAATTCTCAATGAAAAGAACGCGCGGCCGTAAACGCGTGCGACTGCTATGCGGCTGCGATGCGACTAGCCCCTATTCTTCATCATATAGTCGCACGCGCGTCAGTCGCACGCATCCAGTATAAATTGCCCTACACTAGTAAGTGCGTGCGTCTGTCGTGCGTCAGACTCACGCTTGTCAGCATGTGAGGGGCTGTGGTACAGAGCATGTGAGGGGACGAACACAGCACGTTGTGGAACCAGGGGTTAACCTCCAGATGTAACCAAACGTGGATTCCGTTTGTGCTATGGGTAAACCTCACTTGTGCCTGAGAAGGGGAGGCGGTCGTATGGCGCGATTCTTCGGGTGGCACTATAGACAAGCTGGATCTGGGACGCGCTATTACCACCCGAGTTACGGTCACGCGTCGCGGCTTGGCTGTAACGAGTCCTCGGACAGCTCGTCCACCTCGCCACAATCATCTCAGCCTACGAAGGACTCAGGGTTCAGCATGACGTTTTCCCGGATCAAAGCTTAAACGAAGCCCTCAACCAACACTACGATGCCTCTTTGAATGTGCTGCTTGCAAAACCTCCCTGAAAATCCGTAGAAAAGTTCAATTTAGGAAAATTATTAGAAAGAAAATCATCGTGGCATTGTCGTCGACTGGTTCTGCAAAATTCTTGACAACGGGTTTAGGCCAAGATCGAGTTCATAGTTCAAACCATAATCGAGGAAATGTACGGAAAAAATCGATGGCGGCGTCCCGTATGGAGTGGATGATTGCGGTTAGGTGGACGAGTTGTTCGAGGACTCGTTACGGCCAGGCCGCGACGCGTTACCGTAACGAGGGTGGTAATAGCGCGTCCCAAATCCAGCCTGTCTATAGTGCCACCCGAAGAATCGCGCCATACGACCCACACCCCCTGAGAAGTGATTCAGGGGTAATGTTGCCAGCATGCTGGTTTTTACATCAGCGGCTCCTGACCCGTTTGCAAAACATGACCGAGTTGCCCGGAATTGAATTGGGCGGAGATGGGAATGAAAGCAAGTTTGTCATAAAGAAAAGGGGTGATTGTAAACAAAAACAACCATTCATTTTATGCTACAACTCATTCCCGTTGAAATGTTGAAATACGTTTAGCCTCTCATTCCTTGCAAACGCTAATAGCTTCGACGGTGCAACTTTCGTAGAATTGTTGGCACCATTGCTAAGTGTCCACAACCATCAAAATCTTGGACACGAAAATTTCCGTGGGTGTTGCCTTTAATCGCAGTGGAAAAGAATAGTATTTTTGGTGGAAAAATTATTGAAAGCCACAATTGCACTAATGTTCATGTCCAAGAATTTGAGGGTTACGAGGCATGAGCAGTCGGTCCACTAATGCTACGAAAGTGGCGCCGTCGACAACATTGGCATTCTGAAGATGTAAGAGAACAGATGTGTTTTCATGTATCAATTGGATGAGTAATTGAAACCAACTGGTGTCTTTGTTTACAATCACTTTTCTTATGGAAAAAATTAGCTTATTTTAATATTCCCATTTTCCTTCCATTTTAACCTGGCGGATCTCAGCCATTCTTTCTCAAATGTCAAACCAGAGAAGTCAAAACAGCATTTCCCATAGAATCTGACAATACTGACAGTGCATTGTTTTAATCCTAAAGATCGAGTCAAACCAAGGATTGTAGCATGAGGTGAGACAACAAAACTACCGTGAAGATTGTCTCCAACAACATCTGCCGAGAGTACACCATAGTTGGCAGATCCAAAAAACCTAGTTGTAAAACGGAATGTCGCAATAGATCTCAAACAGCACTATGATTCCACCTACAAGTTCACATATGTATGTAATCAATTTTCCTGTAGCTTGAAACCATGCGTTCTTTGCTCGACTTTCTCTCATCCTCAGAGTCGCTAAGGTTCCACAAAGGATAATATATGAAGAAGACTTGTTTGTGGAGCACTTGGAGCAAAATCGGAAATGCAAAAACAAACATTGAAGGAAGTCCGAAAGTCCGGCGTAAACCGTAGATCTAGCGAACAAAACCTCGATAGTCCCAGGCAAAAAAAAAACCGTAAAAGACGAAAAAGTGCGTCTTTTTCGTCTTTTTGCAATAATTTTGCTATATGAAAAGCATATTTAACATATGCATACAGTGCCGGCCAAAATTATATAGCATTTTCAACTGCCCTCCATAACTTTTGTTAACGTAAATCTTAACTTAACGTGAAGCATTGAAGTTCAAATTTTTATGATAAACGTGAAGCATTGAAGTTCAAATTTTTATGATAGTTGTAGAGACTCAAAATTCATTGAAGTTAAAAATTTGAGCTTTAAGGCTTTACACTGAGCCGAGCTTTGCGTTAACAGAGGTTATGGAGAAAAGTTGAAAAGGCTATATAATTTTGGCCGGCACTGTATGTACAGTCCTTGTCAAAAAGATAGACGGACTGCGCGTGCGGTTTCATAGTGTTGCGGTTGCAGCTTCGCAGCAGGTCCTGCTCGACTCTCTCACTTGGAGCATCCTCTCTCTGCATCCCTCGTTCAGGTCTCGCCGCGATTCTGCAGCCACGGAATCCGTCTATCTTTTTGAGAAGGACTGTACATACAGTGGCGGCCACATACAGAATTTTTTTGCATTTCTCAGCCTTATGATGAGCAGTCAAAACCAAGTTCGAGTATGTGTTGAGGCACTATGAGGGCTTCCTTCCTGTTGCTTACCATGGGCACAGATTCTGTTCAAACTGGATTTAAAAAAATAAAAGTTCAATTTCGTCAGTTTTCCTGAATTCTGTGTAAAATTCGTGTATCTCGCTATGGAAGGAAATGAAGTGGTGATTCAGATTGAGCATGCTTCCCTTCAACATTTCCCTATAAACGCTTTTACCGGACTCTACGCACCGGCTGGAGCCAGAGACAGAAACAAACTTGTCAATTTCGTCAAAAATTTCATTTTTATGAATCTTGCTAATAAAGCAAGCCCCGGAATCTTCCTTTTAGTATCTGGTTGTCTGTTAGCAACACAAATCGGGGAAAAATTCGCGGCTGGAAATGCCTGGTTTATACTTGGAATTGCCGCGAATCCTTTTTTCACCATTTTTTCACTCATGTTGATTATTTTCGATCTTCCCTTGGGTGAGGAACTGCTCATCGAAACTACCATAGCAAAACACACAATTATATCGAGTATAAAATCACATTTTACCCAGATCCAACAAATTTATTTAGGAGAGAAACTGAAACATTTCCAAAAGCACTGCATTTTTAACTCTCAATGCGTGCAATCCCATCTAGAAGCATTTCCCGGAGTAAGAAAGTTGAGGCGGGAAGGAGAATACGATGCTTTATCACATTCTCGAGTATTGTCCTGATAGCTCATTTCAGTACTGAAATACAGATTTTATATTTTCATCAGTTGATCGCCCAAAATTGGCAGCGGCCGCCACTGTATTTGGAAAGAGCATTTCGAGATCTATACGACAGAGCCTCGACTCAGGTCCGCAAACTAAGCCATTAGAGCACTATTTCACTGACAACAGTAAGCGCATGAAGATTAAAAGTCCTCAAAAGCATTGAATTTGATCATATTTTGATCCAGTATGTATTAAGAGGAGAACATGATAAGTGCTCCCGTTTCGCAAATTTCCGTTGAAATTAATGCTTTTTAACACAAAAGTTTTCGGTCTTGTGTGGTTGTTTCATTAGTGAGCGCTTGATTTTGCCAACCCGGATCAGCGGCATTAAAGCCAACTCTCGCCACCTTATAAGTCTTGAGAAGCTGACTCCTAAGATATACAAATGTTTTGAACTTTCTTTTCACTTAATAAAGTGATAAGAAAAATAAGAAAAAGGCGAGTTTTTGCATCTTTTACGAGTTTTTTTTACCAAGCACCAGCGACGGTGTTGTAGTTGTTCTCACGGAAAAATTAATATCGCCATCTTAATTCTTATCAACAATGAACCAATTTATTTTCAAGAAGAAAAAATTGAACGGCTTTTCAGAATGCGTTCATATTCTTCCTCACTTCCATACCTGCTGACATCAATCATTCGAATCTTTTTGCACATCACAGTAACATTTTAGGACCGTTATTTTTTTAGGACCGTTGATTCCCTAGAAGCGAATATAGACTGTGAGTGAAGGGTCAATTTCAAGTGGCAGGCAGATTTCCTTTCGGGTTGAAACCACAATTTATTTTATGCATATCCTCTTGGTCAAAAGTCCCATGCTTACCATTCCTTTGATCCTCGTTCGAACAAATCCTTTTACGGTGTAGGATATGCGTGAATGTTGCCTGACGCCAGCGGATGTCTGTCATCTGCGGTAGTAAATGTGGCTGAGCAACAGATGTCACAATTATTTACTACAACGACTACCGCCGTCCGAAACGCGCAGAGGACACGGAGCACCGGGGGTGCCCCCATTGGCGGGAGCCGTACCCGAAAAACGAGAACCATTTGTATTCTTGGCAATCTCGCTTTTTAGGTGGTCTCGTCCACAAATGCTCCTGGAGGAGGCACAATCGTTTCGTCGCGTGACGAGAAGGGCCAAATTCATGTGAGAGTCGAGTACGATCGCACCCAGGTGAGGAACCCACTCCCAGCCGTGTGTCCAGACGACGTGCTAACGCCCCAGCATTGCAGATCCTTCGCTCCGCTCACTCACCGTACTCACTTCTGCCACCGGCATGTCTGAAGAACATCGTTTTGAACACGTCAGAGATTCTCAGTCGATTTCCACAGAGACACGGCGTCAAGCTGAGCTCGTCCTGCGAGGTGGCCACGTGACGCAGCGAGAAGCGGCTCGCTGGCGCTCCGAGCGCTCCCGGACGTGGTCCAGGACGAGGCTGTTGACTTCTTTGCACCATTCGCTTGTGTTGTTCTGTTGTTTTTCTGTCTCGAGTTTTTGAGCTTAACGTAGAAATAAATGATAGCTTCGAACTGCTTGCTTCGCTCATGTGGCGCTTGATTGATCACTGAAGTCGAGACTGGTGGCTGGAGAAATAAGTTGCGGGTTGGAAGATTAGTCTTTATTTGTGATTCAGATTCTGTGTCAGATTCAAATTCGCTTCATCTGCTACTCGCTCCATCGTTTCGGGGAAACGAATCCAACTCCTGATTTCCCTTCAGGTTCAAACCCATTCCTAATGCTTTTAAACTGACTTAGTATGCTATTGATGCCTCTGTCTTCGAAAAAATCCGTGGGAGCTTTCCTTACTGAATTCGCATACAAATGTGAGGATTGGACGACCCTCTGGATATAGACGCTGTAGGCATTCATCCATATTAAAGCTGAGGCCCACATGCATCACTGAGATCACCCAAAGTGCACGTGTTGACACCTCACAAATTTATCTATTGTTGATATGGGCGTCAAACAATTTACCCTGGGTAATCTTAATTATGCATCCAGGCCCTGATAACCCCTACTGTGTTATCTTAGGAAGCATCTATCATCCATTGTAATAAGCTTTTCTAAAAGCGCTTGGTTCCGTCTCTTAAGATAACTAAAGATAACTAATAGTATTAGATAACTAATAAGTATGCATGTTTCTAATAGGGGCAAATGTTGTGGGCCCGTATCCAATATACTTTTTCCAGTTGGATGAACGCGCCCTAGCGGATAAGCTAGGATGTTCTAGAGAATCTGCTATCCGATAAAAACTTATCCACGGATATGCGAATCCACTCGTTTCACTATGGGTTATCTTTATCCGGTCGATGCGCCAAAAAATAAGCACGTGGATAGATTTATATTGGATAGCAGAGTGGATAAAAACCAGTGAAAACGGGTATATACCCGCTGTGTTTTCCCTCCCACCGTCAAATATATTGGATACGGCTCTTGAAAGGGAGATACAGTCACGATTAAATGATATGTAGGTGCATATTAGATGCATTAGAATTCGAGTATTCGAATTGGAATAAGTACAGTGAAGGCTGGCATTGGTTCTATCTATAACTCCCAAGTGCTCGTATCTGTTCCATGAATTTTGGTTACTTGGATCTTAGTCTCCACTGGCATTGTTACGCCATTCATTGCCGTTTGCTACATTGTAATTGTTAGACAGCGATGACCTTCCGAAAATCGCGATCCCCCAAACGAAGCATTCTCTAGTAGCAAAGTAAAGCGGAGCAGCTGTCACAGAACCGAAAAAACCAGGATCTAAACGCTCTCCACTCTTGCAGGACAGTTATTCCAGGCGTCCAAGCGATGTGTGTCCGGAAGATCGCAGTCTATCCGAGATATTACGTGGGTACTGGGTTGGCTCCGCCCCGAGTCATATGTGCGCGATGTTGTGGCGATCGGCGGCGCTATTACTATGTATTCTCCCCCTGCTCTCTGTGGCTCAACTTCCGGTCTGCACACGTGTACAGGCGTGTGCGGCTCGTCTGGACATCTACCCGCTCCTGGAAGAGGACTCGTCAGGATGGGGTTCAGGCCTAGTGCCCCTCTACGACGAGGCATTCGAACCCACCACGTTTGACTACACACAGACGCCCGAAAGCACTACGTTTGAGTTGTGCGAGTGTGCGAACAACAAGACCTGCGACAGTGATGTCGATCAGAGGTAATCTTCCCGATTTATCTGAGTACAGCAATGATAGATTGGCATTGGCATCGTTCTTTTTTCCTTGTTGGCAAGTGCAGATTTCCATCATCTTAACTATTAGTAACCATCACCGTTGGGATTGTCTGTTGTGTATGCTTTTAACTCTACTTTAAAAAAACATGGGACTATAAGCTGAATAATTATGACGAAGTCGCTTTTGTACTTGCATGACACCAACTAATCACGATTACTATCTCCTCGACAAGCTATACTAAAATCAATATTACCCGTAAGGCTCTAATGCACCTACAGTGCAGATTTTCTACTGCAGCATTTGATCATTCTGGAAGCGCACCTGTCTATCCTGGGCCCGTATCCAATATACTTTATCCAGTCATATAAACACGCTCCAGAGGATGGTGATTCTGAGAATTTGCTAACCAATAAGGGCATATACGTGGAAATGCGATTCCACTCGTTTCACTGAAAAAATATCGTCAAGAAATGAACACATGGGCGGATGATTTATACAATACTGCTCCTAAACTTTGCAAAAAGGACGCGCCCGACGCGTTTTTGCGCCGCAAAGCGTCGCACGCGCATAACTTGCTCCAGAATGGAGCGTTTGCGATTCTGAAGACAGATTCTTACTCAGCACGTTACGGCGAAGCTAACCGCATCATCGTATTTGGTCCTCGAAAAATTTTCAGCTGCTCTAAGGAGTTGCTGTACTGACACATTCAGAAAATGAAATAGCTGTTGTTTTCTCAGTGTCTCAGTAACTTCTTCAGATAGCTGAAAAGTTTGCAAGAACCAAATACGGTGATGCGGTATACAATTAGCTTCGCCGCAACGTGCTGAGTAAGAATCTGTCTTCAGAATCGCAAAAGCTCCATTCTGTAGCGAGTTATGCGCGCGCGACGCTTTTCGACGCAAAAACGCGTCGGGCGCGTCCTTTCTGCAAAGATTAGGAGTAGTATTGTATTGGATAGCAAACTGTATAGAAATCAATGGTAATGGATGTATACCTGCTGTGCTTTTCCTTTTTGGCTAAATATATTGGATACGAGACCTGGCCTTCATTACAGGTTGACTTTCCCGAATAAACGCATTTTTTAGATTATTGGAAGTGACACAGGGTTAAAATTTACGTCCTAATCTACAAGTGTTCGTATTCATGAACGTTCCCGAGAACGTTCTGAGTTTTCGCTCACCCAAAGTGAACGAGTTTCTCTAGGAAAACTGCAATTTCCTTGCTATGTTTATAATTGCTTGTCATCGCCGACTGGAACAAGTCACTTTAACAAAATGTACCTATTTTTACCTGGAGTGCTCGTTTATTTTGGAGGAGTATATATGTGACAACCTTCTAAGGAACGTTTACGACAGCATGCTAGATACTCTACAAAAACCTTTCGTGGGCAGTAATAAACAAGATCGCTAAATTGCGTTTCTTTTGTGTAAAGTATTTTATTGAAGCATTTTGTAACTCGTTCACATTGTTGAATATTGTACTATGAGAGGAAATGTTCTGAACAGAGCAAGTATTTGAATAAAATTTAGCTGAAACAATTCTAGGGATATCTTCATGTTTTAGGTTGTTCCGCATCAAAATTCACTTTTTTAACCAGAATTTCTTGGTCTTGACTTGGAATTCTTCAGCAATCGACAGAAATCTGCTTCTACACTAGAAAAAATGGCAGACTGGGTTCCATCCATGAACAATAATTTTGTGATTGTTTGGAAAAAAAACCTTTGCCATTGTTTTGTGAGAGAAAGGCGAACGACTTCCAATTCAGGAATCTACGGCTAGATGAGAGTATCAAGTTGACGTTCTGTGATGACATACAACAACAGCTGCCCCTGCAATGCAAGGGCCAAAGAGGACTCCCGCGAGTAATAGGAATAGCTCACCCTTCAGGTTGGTGACTGCTTTTGCTTTGTTTTGCGGTCCCTGCAATGTGCAGGTCTGCTCCTGACCTGGTACCACTCCTCTCACATTACAAGTTACTCTTCTGCCACACTACGCGTTGCGTCATTCACATTCCTGATCGTCACTGAGAGACATCGCTTCGGAGTGATTTGACTGTTTGTGCTTCAAAGACACCGCCCGGCTCTGAAGAGCCGTCTAGAATTCTGCCGTCTGGAACGCTGGCCTGACGCGCCTTCTTAGGGATGTTCCTAAAGTCTATAGCGCACACCCATGGCGCAGTTTACCTCCACGGCCACCATCACTCTCTAAGGTTCATGAGACACTGATAATATTTCAAACTTTCAAATTTTGATGAATTTCGGCATGTTTAGTCAATGTTTCAATTGCTTTTGACCTAGGTTGGTAACAGTTAACTCGTCCGGCTTAAAGCTAACCGCCTGACTCCACAATGGCCGCCATTTTTTTAACCCTTTTAGGTTGTCAAGTATATGCGTACAGGTGTTTGATTTCTCTAGGTGATAAATTTGACAGTCGGCGTCTTCAGATTTTCAATTTGTTACTTCTTGTCCGTTCTAAGTTTGATTATGAAGCTACATCCTTCCAATTGCAAAGTCACTTCCTTTTGTTCGAGAGCAACCTTTATTAATCGTCTCATTCTCAAGTACGGATCCCAAAGCAAAGCCTGTGAAACAATTCGGAATTCGGAACACCGAAGAAGTCTTTGGAGAGATAGTCGCTAATAAAATGATGGAACACCGATGGAAAAATTTCTTCTTGGTAATGTAAACCTCCGAACTGAGCCTTCTAATAGACATATTCAGGGTAAAACCTTACGTTCCTTTTTTTCTTCTGTTCATCAGTCGTTTCAGGCATCTTAAACATAAAACTGATTTATTTCCCTGTTTTCCGAAAATGTAGCTGGCTACCGAACTGATGACAGAGTTTCCATTTTTTATTATTTTTTATTTATTCCTTGCTTCCGTTGCCCGTGAACATATTTTGGACTTACTCAGATTTTGGAGGCTTAGAGGTATTCTGCTTCTTTCCAAACTTTCGATGATTTTCCAATGGCTCAATTTATCAAAGTCGAGAACTTCTGCCTTCGGAAAAAAATACTCTGCAAATTAAGTGGCGCACGGATATGTTCTGGACAGGGATCCGCTCTGCGGTTTCAAGAATTGAGAGAAAAAAACATCCTATCCTGCTCTGTTCCTGTTTTTCTTTAGGATAATGTCGCTTTACTGGTTTGTAGTTACATTAGCATTTACTATGACCCTAGACTGAGGTTTGTTCTGTTAGTATTTGAAATGTACAGGTAATGATCCCAAGCTTGAAGATAGTATGTTGTAGAAGAGTATCCATGAGCCAAGCGACCACCGTCTTGATCATCTACTGTTTACTTACAGGGTGACATCAAAGTCTGGGGAAAATACGTTACATCATGATTTAGGGATTAAATAGGATAGCAGCATAAAAATTCACATGAGAGGTGCTGGATCCACATACATACTTCGAGGGAAGCTAAGACTTTTGAAATTATTAAAATCGGCCTTGCTATTCCGAACAGTTCTGAAAATCATATGTTGACTTCTTCGCACTAGGGTGCCGTTTTGCATAGCGGTGAACCGCTAGTTTTTCCTTACTTGAGCTTGGGGCACTCGCTACCTTCCAATGCTGTTACATCACCGGAAGCACAGCGTTGATCAATTAAGAACTGGCGTCCATCGGACAACTGCTCCGCTACATCTGCTTCAACAATTGATTGATATTAACAACATGCGGACGCATTGACAATCGTTTATGCGAGCAGTGCACGTACAGGATGGGGTAGAAGTCTTTGAGCGAGCTTACAGTGCGGGCAGAAATACTATGATAATAAAATAGCAGGGAGAAAAAGAATTTTGAAGTAATTTGGGCTCAATTTTGTATGATTCATGTTGCTTGCCTTCTATTTAATGAAAGACGTGATAACTGCCAGAGATATCCTCCATCTCCTAGAAACCGGACCCAGGAACATTCAAGAAAGTCGAGGAATCTGGCACAAAAGTGGTTGGAATAAAAATGACTCCTCGCCTTTCGAAGTGCTTTTTGAGGATTCCAAATTTCTATGGGTAGTAAGTCTACGTCTCGAGTGCCTCGAAGACCTACTAATCCATGAAAGGTGACACGACAAAAGCAGCAGGTCCTAAGATATATTGTTTCCAAAGTCCTGAACCAGAACCTAAGCGCAGGAGCAATGTTTTTGTTCAACGTCCGGAGCCGAGCTCCGGAAACGAAATTAAGTCAAGAAGTCATGAAAATGAAAAATTAATGCTGAATGAGAACCAAATAATTGGCCCTCATATTAATTAAGTCGATATATCGATCGAGACGAAGTTCAAATATTCGAGAAAGAGAAAGACCTACTGCCCCATTCCTACATGTCACCTCAAGTGTTGAGCTGCTCATCTTTACTCCAACTTTCTTATTTTCAAGCTCTTCGAAGTCGAGTGTTCGAACTTGAATGCATTTAATTTATTACATGACGTAACACGATGGCTACCGTTTAGCTCTTATTTGGCACCAGTCCAACTTTCAAAGAGCACTCCACCTCCGTTAGTACTTGTCGTTACACTGCGATTTCATCGCTGATTTTGTTAGTGACTTATTTTGTTCTTTTCAAAGATGTACGCTCTAATTCACGTTTCGTAGCAGATGAATTGTGGTGTGCGGCAATTTCTAATTTCTGGTAGGGATGGGGAACCCTTTTTTATGATTCTGATCTGATCTTGAGGAAATCTATAGAGCGTTTTTTGGAATGGTGTTATTAATATCTCTTACCAGCCCTTTTCACCTTTCTAATTACCTTTTCCTTACAATATTTATTTATTTCTATTTATCTAATCAAATACATTTATGTAGTTGCGCGTTAAAAAAAGAATAAAAACGAAGAAAAAGCAAACAACAGGTGGTCCTGGCTAGGACAGACTATCAGGTCGCGCTCCTCTTACGGGAGGTGGAAAAATCTTCGACCCAGAACCGTCCCAAATCCAGAACGCAGATTAACACTGCTAATAGTACCAGCGCTTGGCTGACCAACTTAACTCGAGGTGAACGAACTATCTTCTTATCTCCATACCATTTAGATCACAGAAATACAGTACAGACAGTCTTCTTAAGAAAACAACCATTGATGCGCAAAATTGCGTTCATTTCTTTCCATTCCCATGAATTATAACGGTTATAAGGTGATTTACTGCAAAGTAAAGTCTACGGCAAGAAAGCCATTCTATCGCAGATCGTGTGATAGGCAAAACTCTGCTTTGACATTTTTCATTCCAAGAATAAGAATTAGTCATAGATGTGAGTTTCGTTCAAAACAGACAAGGCCTTTGACAAGGGTATGAAAATTGCAACACTTTGGTCTACAACTTCTCATATCGATGAAATAAACAACCTGAAACTTCTTGCACCGGTGATGATGCAACGAAGAATGCGGATTACTTTTGCGCCAACCCAGATTGTCTATGCACTGCATTACAACAAATTTATAAGAATGGAACGAAAACAACGCAACTTTGCGCAAAGAGTGCTCTTCTCCAAAAAATAGCAAGGATAGCATCGTAACAAACTATATCCCATCCAGAATACATCTCTCACTTGGTTTACGCAGGTAAAAGGCAGATCTTCGTTGAATTATATAAAATCGTGTTTCTTGCAGGTGAGACAGTGACTACAGTGAGTTCGACGGCAGTGTTCTGCACGTGTCCATCCGGCTACGAGCGTCTGCGGCCGGAATACTGGGGAGGCGCGGAGATTTCAATCTCGTACAAATGCAAATGAATGAAAGTATATTTAGAGGGGTCGGTGCGCTACGGCGGGCGACCTCTGGATTTTGCCTGTTCTTATGGAAACTGGTGCTCTGTATTTCTCACGTTAATTATGGTTGTTATGTGCAATGTCCTGAATTATTGCCAGTACATAAAATAGATTCTTTCTAGTGCCTGTTTTGATATTTTCGTGATATTTTGAACATAGAATCCGATATTATTGGCAGATTTTCGGAAAATCAAAGTTTCACGGTCTTTAGACGGGAAACATTGGTTCTTCTTTATCTGTAGAAACAGGTAACTTTCTAACTTCGTACTTCAGCATTGACTGAAACTGGCTCTGTATGCACCATTCAGATTACCCAGGGTAAACTTGGTTGACGATGAGTAAATCTGTTGAATGCTATTACTTACTTTTACCCTGGGTAATCTCAATGATGCAGGCCATCCCTACTAAAAAACCACTAGTTTATATCCTTCATTATGCCATGAAATGCAAGCTTAGAGAGACCATCCTTCCAGGTTGACATGTGCTGAGGATTTCTCTACCAGAAACTCTTCTTCGTCATTCTCAATCCCCATTGTTTATTGCTCAGTCAACTTGGTAGGATGATGCTTTCTTTGGCATCTGTGCAACTCAAAGTGAGCATCCATCCAATCTATATAATTTGATGAGTCATTATTGTCCAGCATTCTATTCACGTGTGCCGATGTACCCTCATTTGTCATTTCCCTCCGAGCGACAACACAGCCAGCTGTCAGTGCAGCTCTTGAGCAGAAACAGAACGAAGGAGCAGTGATGCATTCATGAACTTTTTCTTGGATAACAGCTACGCATTATTCTTAGCAGTACTGGTTCGATTAATGCAAAATGTGACTGGAGTCGCAAGCTCAGCTACCAACGAAGGGTTAATATACATAGAGCCTATATTCGTAGGAAATGCAGGTTTTTTTCTGTTGTGGTGGTGGTTACCGTGAAGAGTTAGGCTATCACAGAAAGAGAGCAGGGTGTGTGAGGAGCTCAAAATGAGGAGAAGAATTTTTTTCTGTAGTGGTGGAATTGCAATTACATCATGAAGAGTTGTGGAATGATTCTGAGAATGGGCCTAATTTTTCTTTAACAAAATATCATCTAACAAGGAAAAACAAATACTCTTATGAAAGCAAACAATGTTCAAAATGGCAATCATTTGCTCTAACTGCCCTTCGTCATTCTCTTTGAAAAGATTGGACGTTTGTATTAAAGCAAAAGGCAGTCACTCGGAATATAACGTGTGAAATCTGATGCAGTATTTTTGTGTCTATTAGAAGAAAGTAAAAACTTCTTATATGAATTGACTGGTGCAAAGCTGTGGATAATTTTTAGCGTCACACTTCATGTGGACCACCCTGCATACTAATTTCGCTAATTTTATACAACTCTTTACTTGTACAAGGGCACAAATGTGGACATAATAGTGGACACCATCAACAAGTGCTGAAAAGTGACTTCTCCCACTGTTCCAGATCTATAGGCCTTTTCGGGAGTAGGCGCTCCTCCGCCTCTCTATCGAACTTGTCTATGAGGGATGGTTCTCGGCTCCAGTCTTCTTGATGCCTAAACATGGAGACTTTGTGGCGTATTACTGGGACAGTCTTTCAAAGGAGGGACTGGTTATATCAGAGCATTTATTTGAAGCACAGTTACCCCTCTTTTCCGCACCAGAAAAATGAATCCATAGAAAACGTTGAAGCACACTCCATGGCAGTGGGTATTCCGCTTGCTGGTAATCGGTCCTGAAATGGAAACGGCCAATGATATGTGAGGAGCAATCGTGGGCGGAAATTTTTGGAAGCACCTCCTGGAAATTAGGAGCATGAAATTCCTGGAACGGAGGTGCGCTAGCCTCATTGAATTCAGGTGTGCGCAACCACGCTGTCGCCTTTTCGTGGTAATTGGGCTCCTCCTCCACACTGCTGCGTTCCTTTCTGTACAAGAAAAAGAGCGTCATTCCCAATTGCTGCGGATAATTTGCGCTGAATGAGGCTTACTGCTGTACACACCTCCAATCTGGCTCATTGCCAGAAGGATGATCCTCCTCATATCCTCGATCCGCTGTTTTGAGCAGCTTTCTTTCCATAGACAGAATAGGAATTTCTGAAATGTTGGGCTTTACGTTGATGCTAAAGAAAGGAAATGATTCCAAGGGCTACCGATGGTAAGTGTGATGATCAAGGCGACAATAAGCGACAATACAAACGCAGTTAGAGTGAAAACTACGAAAAACATGAACGAGCGAGGCGTATGCGCTTGTCTTGACGTCCAGATGTAGAAAAGAAGGATCGGCTCGTGCGCCAAAAAGACGCCAAAGGACAACCTGGAAAAATTGGAGGACATGCAAAGCTAGAGCCTGAAATCTACAGCAAGCATGCAAAGAAAATCTTCAAGAAGCCATACCTTGAAAAGAGTAGGAGTCGATGGCTGGATAGCAAAAAAGAAATCTCTGGTGCTAGCCCGTTTTCACAGAGCCAGACAAGGATGGCGAGGGCTACTGACCAAGTGGTCCGGTGTAGAACAGCATGAATGTAGGACCGCAATCCCTAAAAAGTATTGTATGGTTGTAAAGACAAAAACGCCAATACATTCACAGTTCAGAGTTGTAAAAGTCGCAACCATATCTTTTTAAGGTGGGAAACAACCAAGAATTGGAATGAAACCCCAGATCGCGTGAGTATATGAAGTTCTGATATGGTTTTCTCTTTTTTACCTGTATAATTTGTGTTAAAGGGTAAGTCCTAATGTATCAGTAGTTGGCCAAATTCTGTACGGATCTGTGGGACTGAAGGTATTTGAAAATCCCGCCTACTTGAATTTTTTCCCCTGAGGAAAAAGGATACAACCTCGACCAGACCGAATAAATTTTTGCAGCAGTGTGAAAGTGAAAAAAAAGGCTCACCTCCTTACAGAACGGAGCAAACAGTGCGAAATAGAGCAATGAGACGGCGACGATCTTCAGAAGCAGACATATGCCTGTACTCGGCTGCTTCTCGTTTCGAACCGAGACTGTCCATCCAGTGAGGAGTCCTAAAACATCGATGTAGTAGAACAGTTCGTCTGATGTAGAGAACAAAGGTGGTACCAATAATGAAGGGAGAGCATCTCGCAGCTGGAGAAGCGTACAGCAAACGGAAAGACGATTCAGCTGTCCCAAGGCTTTGTGGGTTCAGCGCGCTTGTGAAGATGTTCGTGGGAAGTCTGAAAGGTGAAAATTACGCTGGATTTATGTAGAAATTATGAAAAACTCTTGCCACTCACGAGTGGACAGCGTAAACAGAGGTCGTGTAGATCATAGAGCCAACAACAAGCACGACTCCGATGAGAAATGCTGAGCGCGGATAACGTGGAAGAAGAAGGAAGAAGAACGGGGAGAACTGAAAGGAGGACGCTTTGAATGAATTAATATCGAGAACGGGGATAATTAATCATCCAAACGTAAGCAAGTGAATTTCGGGAAACACTGTGAGGAAATAGGATGGTGAAAGTGATAGCTAGCAAAAACTTTTCTGATGATCGATTTTTAATGAAAAATTGATCATCTGTTATTCCTATACGTACTGATGATGCTAGGTGAATTAGGCCACCGCTTTTTCTCGGCCTGGAAGAAAGAGAAGCATAAGCATCTTCCTACCAGGAATTCCCAGGTTAGGTGCAGGAACAGTTTTCACTTTGTTGTCGCTAGTGGGTCATAGAAGTATTCAACGATGGCGTAACTTGAAGAAAACATTTTTATTCATTTTTCGAAGAGTTTCACTCCCATTGTAAGTGTTGTTCGCATTTTAACCCCTTTAGGAGAAGTCCATCCATGAATCAGTGAATGAATTCTAGTGAATGCTTTAGTATCCCTAGCCCCGAGGTCATGTGCAGTGTACATAACCAATCTAATGTGCTGTTCTGCGCTCACCGTAGCGACAAGGGATGTGCGTAACATGAAATTTGATTTCTGCAAATCGCAAATCGTAAACTACCTAACTAAAAACGTAATCGTAACCGAAGATCTACTCATAAGCTTCATGAGATCTCTATTCGTTCAACACAAAATCATTTTCAGAGTTTTCATACGTATCTACTGCGCAACTGCCTTTCATCTCACTAAAAGCCAAGTTCATGCTGAATTGGGTAAATTCTAGGCATGCCACTTAACTCTCCACGGAGTACTCCGCCACAGATAAGGTAAATGGTTCTTAGATCAACGTCAGAAACTGTACTTTACAGTATACATTTCGTTATGAATTGCCGGAGATTGGAGCTTGCACGGTTATTAATAGAATGCCTCAAAATGTTTTTTTTATTTATATTCAGTTACAAATCCTTAAAAAACTTAAGAAACAAAACAAACAAGATAAAGCTGGAAATCCACCGCAGTGTACCAGAGCCATGGAAGGCAGTGTGATGGAAACCAGTTCGACACAAATAGCAAGTGATGCCAAACTGTTTCCGACGAACATGTTGTACCAAACACACCTGCAATTATTCTAGTCACTTTTTATTTATATATATGTTTATTTATTTATTTATTTATTTATTTATTTATTCATTTATTTATTTACCCATTTATTTATTTATACAATGATTCATCTATTGGATACGCTCCGGCAAGTTCGCACAAAGAGTCATCCTATTTCCTCCAGTCATCCTATTATCTCCATCTACTTAGAAAAAAGCACTGAGTGAATAAGAAATCGGAGAATTTTTGATCATTACAACAGACAATGAATTCACCTTGAGTTGACCACATTGGACCATCACCAAGATGATTATACACGTAACGAACAAACAACGTGGTCATCAGTAACGCTGGCCACAAGCGAGAAAGCCGGTGAAAGTAGAACATGAACAAGCGGTAGACAATTCGGAAGAAAGAGAACTTGTCGTTTTCCCTATAAATAATACGTGGAAGGGGCCGAGGATTGCAAGCCCCTCGAAATGTTAGAACAAACCTGAAGAGAATACGTTTACGTACAGTGAACGCCGCCACAGCTCCAGAGATGAAGAGGAACGAATCGACAGCCAGCGATGAATTGAGGAGTACAGGCGCGAGCCATCGTGACTTCGCCAACTCTGGGAGGAATGTGGTGATGTTGTCCATGTATGATAGTGTAAATATACATGAGTGACCGAGTATTACCTTAAACTGATCGAGTGAACCATGGAAATAGCATGGTATTCCAACTTATAAGGAAAGGATACTTGGTCGCAGTGGCCCTTCGTGATGCGATGTGTACTACCACATGTAATTTTTAACTTTGATCTCCGATCCAGGTGTAATATAGCGAACTCTTGTATGGACCTCTGGCTATGTTTGGTAGCTGCGTTAGTGTCTTCAAGCTATTGAGTGCTGGATGAAACAGGAGCCTCGTTTGTGTGTTGTCCTTAGCTCGATTTAGGCTCGCATATGAGGACTGTAAGTAAAAATATAGGCGTAAATCACTATACAGAACCATCGCATCACCAATGGCCACTGCGACGAAGTATCCCTTCCTTGTTATGCATGAAACAGAGACTTGAACTCTCAAAGATACTTGAACTCTCAACAGCTCTGTTAATTCAACAGCGGCAGCTGCTGGCCAAATTCCAAGAGGAAGGAGAGAGGAACACGACAGGTAAAATGCGAAAATGGGCCGAGATCTGCTTGAAATTTAACCGGTGTCCGTCGGTAATTTTGAAAACGCTCGTTTCACGACAAGCTGGCTAGAATGTTTTCGTGAGCTGCCGATTTATCAACTTTGAATCATCACATGTTGAAATGGCAGACAGATGGAATAAATGTGAGAATGGGTCCCCAAAAGTGAAGATTGCTGAGAAAAATTGTAGGTGGGTGAGAGAAGGTCGGTGGGCGCGATGCGTTGACCAGGGGTGGGGGGGAGGGGGGTGGGAAGGAGTGGCGTATCAGCACATTGTATGGAATTGGAACACCACAGAGGAGCGCGAGTACTTGAAAATATCCAGGAGTGACACATGAAATAAAAATGCTGACAAGGGAAGTGCACAAACTTAAGCTGCGATTTCGAGATGGGAAATATATGATAGGTAGGCTTGTCCCAAACGATGTTACAGATTATACTTGAATTCTGCTAAATGGTTAATACAAGCTCAAGATTCCACGTCTATGATTTTCTACTGCACTGACATACAACGCCTTCACTCACAGGTGTGCGGATGGATGGCCGAGTGGATAGTGATGCAGACTCATAGGCAGAAGCTTGAGGGTTTGAATCCCGTTTTCTCGTTTTGTTTTGCAAACTTCCATTTCTAACCTTCAACGGAGTTCGGAGCTGTTCAGGAGGTAAATGAGCAATAACTGCGAGCGCTGTTAATGTGGTGTTCCTAGTAAGATAGAATACTCTGACTTACGACATAATCTATAATAATCGGTCACTCTCTTATTCTTTAACCGATTGAAATGTTCGACTGCTCACGCGTGGTTGCGCATTTGCTGGCCAAATTTGGTCAGAGTGATGTCACCAACGCAGCTCGCCAGGAGCGCACGATGGCGGAGGCCTTTGAGAGGGTTCTTCTTGGCTTACTGTGACTTGACGGTAGAAGACGAGGAAGATCTTGAAGAGGACAACGACGAGAAACGTCGACTAGGACATAGACTGTGAGAACATTGAAACTCGCAGTTCATCTTCGAACGCTCGTTCATCGAATTTGGGGGCAAGCCACCCCATACCTATCGAACAGGTATTTTGGCGTAACTTTCTACGGACTTTCGCAAATGGTATGATGGCATCGAGCCGATCCCTTATCAGGCGGCATATAGAGAAAAAATCTCCAGTAGCCTAAATAGTGAGAAAGAATTAATTGTTCACCCCCTGAGCAGCTCTCGGAATTCAGAATATGAACAAAATATGAGGATGGGATTCGAACCCTCAGGCCTCTGCCTACAAGTCTGCGTCACTATCCACCCGGCCATCCAGCTGCACCGCTGTGAGTGAACGCGGTGCATGTCAGTGCGCTAGGAAATCATCGACGTGGAATATTGAGCTTACATTAACCATTTAGCAGAATTCAAATATAATCTGTAACACCGTTTAGGACAAGCACTCCTACCATATATGTCCCGTTTTGAAATCGCAGCTTAAGTTCGTGCACTTCCCTTGTGAGAGATGTTTTTTATTCTTGCGCCAACAAAGTTGTTAGGCGGTATATTTTACTTGGCGTGACGTTTCGAACAGATTGCCGTATTCAGAGACCTAAAAAAGGACGCTCCTGACGCGCTTTAGCGTCGGCGACGCCTTAGCGCCTCGCCTTTTGCAAAGATTCAGAGCAGTATTGTAATATGTACATGAAATATCCAGCAGGAATCCAGTGAAACATGCTTTTTCTCGATTTAGCGAATACAGCGCTAAGAGGTGCTTCCCAAATCAGAGTCCTACCCGAAATCTTACCCATAAGCTGCTCAGCACTTTGATGCCATTCAAACATGGAATTTCTCTAGCCGTCTTTCGAGAGAGGTGCTTTAATGAGACTCGTAAGCTGAAGGAGCACAGCTGAAATATCATTGATGAGGGTCACTCATACAAGCGGTTTTCATGATTCCAGAATGAGTATACTCTGATGTTAAATGGCAATACATTTGGCAAGACAATGTGTTTGGCAAGACAGTTTACGGGATAAAATTTTGTTTGGCAATACATTTTACGGGAGAATGAGTGAATAGCCTGTTTGGCGATACAAATGGCAAGACAGTGTGTTTGGCAAGACAGTTTACGGGTGTTTGGCGATACAAATGGCAAGACAGTGTGTTTGGCAAGATAGTTTACGGGACTTCTTGTTCGGCAATACATTTTATGGGACTTCTTGTTTGGCGATACATTTTACGGGTTAATATGTTCATTTCATCCTTAGCGGGTGATTCAATCATCATCGGTGTCGACTCGGATGGCGCAGTTGGTAAAGCAGCGGGCTCCCAATATCAGAACCACGATACGGTTCCCGGTGTTATCAGAATTTTTGCGCATTCAAGCTTGTTCGGCGATACAAAAGGCGAGGTTTGTTTGGCGATACATTTTACGGGACTCCTTGATTGGCGATACATTTTACGGGGTTTGTTTGGCGATACAATTTACGGGGTTTGTTTGGCGATACATTATACGGGACTTCGTGTTTGGCAACACATTTGACGGGGTTCGTTTGCCTGGCTAGTTTGCAAGCTCGTCTGCGAGGTTGCCAAACAAACCTCGCCAAATGTATTGCCATTCGACATCAGAGTATTCGGCTGGTGTTCAAACCCCCGCCGGACCTCAAAGATCTTCTCACATCGTCACGACAGTATGAGGAGAAGTGTGAGACAACGCACTGCAGATATTGTGTGGACATTAAAATATGCGAGTTGAGAGGAACTGTGTACATGATTACCTGTCGAGGGTGTGGACAGAAGTATATTGGCGAGACCTCGCGACCNATGGGCCCATAGTAAAGTGTCATGGCGGTGAGATCATGTGCCTGCACATCTCGTCACCACATGTGGGGCGATGATCGCACGCTCGACAACCACCCAACACTGTGGGATGGGAGATCGTCACCATCCGCGGCAGTGCTGGGAGCATGCATGCGCGAGGCGCTGATCTCCTCGCCATGGAGTGCGATGGTCGCCAGGTCTAGGTGTCAAGATAGTGTACGGTGTGGAAAGACGCAGAGTGAAGTGCTAGGTGCATCTCACTCGGATGATGATGGTGTAAAGCTACGAGAGGTCAGGTGCACAAATTGCACGGAATGCATCCGAGCTGACGAACTCGAGCATGTCGATTCTTCGCTCCACACCACAGAACAAGCGTCATGCACTGATCGCCATACCCCTCTTCCACGCGAAGTGCGATCATCGCCCCAAGGGTGGTGTGCGATGATCGCACCGGACACTTTACACGGGCCATGATTCCAATTGCAGGAGGGAATAACTTACAATATCAAGCACTATTGCAGGTCTCACTAATGATCGCGGCAGATCGGGCGCATGCTTGTAAGTGAGCGCTATTGACGGTGCGTTGAAGCAGTTCATCCTTCTCAATGCGTCGTTCCCGTCGAAAGCTTAACAGAGGAAATCGGAAGAAGAACACCGACAGAAGAGTTTGCATCTATCCGCTTGGCGTGGATTCACTCTATTTTCTCAACGAAGCAAATATAGAGGACCTTCCCAACAAATATCCTAAAGGTGGAAGTTAAAACTAGAAAATGTTCTTACAAACAGTCAGCTCGCTCCCTGTTATGGTGCAAGCATCACTGACGCTTTCGGCGACACTTGAAGGTTTCATGTTCACGAAGTAGGCATCCACTATTGTAGCTACTAGTAACAGCATCAATACTGCTGTGCAGACAACTGCCAGAGTTCGCTGAAACCACATAGGGTAATTTCCGTGAGATATCACAGCTACAGGGGGGGGATAATTAATCATCCAAACGTAAGCNAGGTTTCATGTTCACGAAGTAGGCATCCACTATTGTAGCTACTAGTAACAGCATCAATACTGCTGTGCAGACAACTGCCAGAGTTCGCTGAAACCACATAGGGTAATTTCCGTGAGATATCACAGCTACAGGGGGGGGGGGGGCGTCGATGGTGGTGGCTCTTCTGTGGCCTCGCCATGCAACCGCGCTGCTCGAGCAGGAATCCCCTCCAGGGCGAGAAACTAGGGGTGTTCTTCATAGCTAGTTAGTTTTCTTATTAGTTCACATCAAATGTGATGAACAACTACCGAGAAAACGCAGATTCGCCACTGTGGCGACGATTCCATCGTGCGCAGTCGCGCAGCGTGCTTTTAGAGGCTATGGATGGGCCACTGCCATCGACGCCCATTGTATATTTTAGGTGTTAACATGAGTCCTTGCGGTTTTTTCAGTTGTGATTTTCTCCGCCCTACTGCCATTTTTCTGTAACATGTCCTATATCTTCTGAAATCTCTTTTCTTCCTCTATAATACTCTCACCACGATTTTTCAAAGAACCACTGAATTATTTGATTTCTAGGCTTGAGAAGAAAAACGCCATTCCGAGGAAAAACACCATTTCCTCCTTGTATTCAATAGGTACCAGAGAGCACTCAATACTGTTTCAACGTGGAAGCTCTGTAAAATATAGCCGCAGGAGATCATTACCAGTGGAATTGTTGGAGGACCAGTTTGGCGATGCTGGCGAGGGTGGAGTCCGACATTACCATGGGTAAGATGGCTAGACCCGTACCAATGGGTGCAGAATTTAGCAGAATTACCTGAGTTATTTGATAGCATTGAGAGGTATGATGTCCATCTACGGGGTGGCGCATAATTACTGTCCCACAATCAAAGGCACACGAAAAACATATGAGAGAATATTGTGCAGCCACCTCTTCAGGATGGAATCAATACCATCTAAGGAAACGAAAGCCATTGGCTTTGTTCCGTGCTCTTTCCTTTGGCGCAGATCACAGCCCTCGGAAACCCAAGGTATAGCCACACCGTGGCCCATGCGTGACGCCCTCCTTCATCGACGAGGAGCTGCTCGCGACTGACCAGGTCTACAAACCCCAAAATCATAGGTTGCATCAAATGTGGTTGTCTTGCCGAACTTTCGTTCTGCCCAACTTTCGTTCGGAATCACAAGCGATTTTCGCTCAAAGGGCGTATTCGCGCTATTTTCGTAGAAATGAATGTAAGAATCACCAAGATTGTGAGCAGTGATGTGCCTAGTAGTCAGCTGCTTCCACGGGCTACCAGCCGCTAGACATCCACTGGATTCCCCGGCTGGAAGGAGCTCCTTCCCAACAAATCCAAAAATCCTCAAATAATTGGGGTCTTACCAACGGATTTGGCTTCGCCACTGCCGTTGTGTGGTCGGCCTTTTCTACTAACTGAATCGTTCTCGAGTTCTCGGTTTTTGATGTGCCCACAGGGAAGACCCGTCTGGAATGGTAGGCCAACTTTCAATCCCGCTGATGTTACTAACGAAAGCTAGGATGGAAATCCGGCAAAATCAAGAACGGCCCACTGTGTTGGAACATCTCAAGCGTCTGAGAGCCGTGATCCACACCAAAGGGGAAATCATCGAGAGACACCACCGTGTTTTATTTTGCCATAAGATAGTGAACATTTCCCCGAGAGGCCGTCCGCAGATGCGCTTTGATACTTCTTCTGTACCCATTTTTATAGTGGGACAGTAATTATGCGCCACCTTGTAGAATATATGATTCACATAACGCATTTTCCAGGTCCTATCGAAAGAACTGTTTGGCCGACATGGTTGGTGTCACTAAGACCAAATATGTCCTCTTTGAGCTTCAAAAATCGCTGATGACCAGTCGTTTCGAGCAAAACATCCATTTCTTTCTCAGAACAGGTCGTTTGACTACTTCTGATGACCTTTTGAGCTTCAGCTGAATGCCAAAATATGTGGCTGTCGGTTGTGCTGTTTTTCATTGACTCATTGCTCCACTTCGCAGGCTCTCTTTACCAAAAACTATTTGGAACGATCTTGTAGAGAAACAGTGGCGCTTTACAACCGTATATGATTTGTACCTGAAAGATGACAAATAGGTGGAGAAAAGCGCATCAGAAAAAAAGCGCAAGGACCTATGTTAACACCTAATAGTCGCAAACTAACCTTCACGGAGGGCCACTGCTCATCTGTTCCGTGGCATGTGATTCCATCAAGGGCAAACGTTGGTTCTACTTTGTCAGATGAGACAAAGAACTCATCCAAGAAGCGGTTGGCCAACGAACTCACAGCGTCTTCATGGCATGACGAAGGTAAGCAGAAACCTGTCTCAATGGTTTCTTTGAAGACTAGTTCTATGTAGTAAGAGGATGTACTACTTTCAACAGATTTGGACCACTGAACAATGCTGGGTAGGTTGCAGAACCCAGCCTGACCAATTTTAAATCTATCATGTTTTCTACGGGATCAGCACAAGCCTGAAACTTCGACGTCAGCCGGACAACCGGACTTTTTTAGGTGATGACCCTTCGACGACCGCGCCCATTTTCAAGTGTCTGGCGCTTGGGACCAACGCCTCTCCAACAGCGCGGCAGCGCATGGTTTCACGCAATTACGACAATCATACTGAAACTAGAATAGATAATTTCAAAGAACTGAGTGGGATCTCAGTTTTGGAAGAGTTCTTTTACCGCTAGGCGAGAAAAGAGAGCACGCAATCCCTGTTTCGTTACTCTAAGGCTGCGGGAAGTTCGTTCACGATGTTTTGAGTGTAATACTTTCTATTGTTTGGCTTAGCATGTGTGTGTCTGTGTACGAGGACCAGCCATTGCCGTCAAAAACTAATTACGCCATCTGCTCAGCGTGTCGAGTTATGTACGAAAATGTGGTAAATTTTGATTTCTACATTGATTTACAGGTGTTTCAGATCACTTTTGTCATACTCAGACATGTCGGGTTCTCCTGATGGCCGACTGATGTGTTTGCCTCAGTTGGAATGAGTTAGATAGGCCTATGGTTGCGAGACCCTATAAAAGACTAGGGACGGGTAGGATGGCTTTACATCGAAGAGAGAGTCTTCAAAACATTCAAAATTCCTGACTTCGCGTCTTTCATATGCCAAAGCACGCCCTAATAAGAGTACTAGCGCACGCGTCGCGGTCTTCCCGCTTCCTGGTCTTTCATGCATAGAAAATTTACCCGTAGGGGTGACTGGGAAGGTTCCCGCCGGGAACCGGCGGCAGCGGGTAAAAACCACGCCCCTTCCCGCTCCCACGCGTTCATGAATACCAGCACAGGAGCGCGAGGAATGGCGTGGGTGAGGGGCGATGAAGCACGCGTGCAACCACAAAGTCTCCAGTATGGTTGCGCCGGAGTCCAGAAAGGGTAAGAACGCTACCCAAAATATCCAATTTTGTGGCAATCGTTTGCTGGCGTCCAAAAGTAGCGAAATGCCTGGTGACGATTCCGACAGTGTGATAAGGATGCGCCTGCTTCCAAAAGTGGAAAAATTCCTCGAGACGGGTCTAACGGTGTGATAAGGGTGCATCGGCGTCCAAAAGTGAAGGAACGCGTAGAGACGAGTCGTGCGGTGTGATAAGGGTGTTCCGGCGTTTAACAAAAAAAAGGGGGGGGGGGGAACTCCTGGAGTCCGGTCCAACGGTGTGATAAAGGTGCACCGGCGTCCAAACGTGTGACCGGAAACGCCTAGAGTTGGGTCCAACGTTGTGATGAGGGTGGTAAGATTTCGCCAGCGCCCGAAAGTGGGGAAGCGCCTGGAGTCGGGTCCAACAGTGTAATGAGGGTGCGCCGGCGTTCAAAAATGGGGAAAACGCCTGGAGTCGGGTTCAGCGGTCCTGTACAAAGTCCAAAAAATGACGCCCTACTGTTGCCCAGCTTCGGAGCCACAAAGCATGAAGTTGCGAAAAACGGGAGTTTTGATAAATGTAGAATGGTCGACGTGTTGTGAGGAGGCACAGAGGCAACGCAAGCGAATGCGGGATGCACTGAAGTGCTCTGCGTATGAAGGAATTCCACTCATGCATGGATTTTTTCCTTCTACTACACAGCAAATGAGATTCATTTTAGCGTGTCTCCGAAAAGTCTTCCTTTACATGCCTACTGTTCTAATAAGAAAGCAGCATGCCTCAAACCACAGTTTCTAGAACAGTATTCAAGAGTAATGCATCGATCTCGTGCAAAAAAAACCGGAGCGAAAATGAGGTCCAAGAGTTAAAGGCAGCACCCACGAAAAATTTCACTTTTGAGTTGAGTCGCTCACGGTGTAGCCGGCTGCTAGTAAATCACAACGGTATGTTGAACACGAAGAATAACCGCCTCCCAGCGGAGATACTGCCGTGGACACAGATGCCAGCATGGCCATTTTGGTGTCCGCCACGCCAGTTAACGCTATTGACGTGGCATGCTACACGTGTTCTAGCGCTGCGTATAGTGTAGTGTATGGAATAAGGTACAGTGTAGCGTATGAAATGTGCATCACCCACAGGATTTCGTGGAGTTACGCGCATATACCCTCAGTGGAAAACTCGTCCGCGCTGTGGACGCATGGAAAACAGCGCCTTCATTTTCCGTCTCACGGCTTGTTTCGCGCTGTTTCGTTGTTGCGTAGGAGCTCATCGTCCCTGAAAACCTCGAAAAACAGCGAAATCTTCGACCCAAAAATTTCCGTGGGTGCTGCCTTTAAATAGAAGGGCGCGGCTCACCAGTGAGCGACGCGCTCGCACACGGCCAAAAAGGCGCGGCTCACCGGTGAGCCGCGCGGTCGTCAATGGGCTAAAAAAAGTTGCGACGATGGCGATATTAGCCGCTATACTCCTCGAGAATTATACTCCACCAAACTTGCCAAACATGCTATAAATTGTACCCAAGAAAGTATGATCAGGATTTCATAATTTACCTAGTAGGATACATTACTTGATCGGGAATTGCGTGGGAGCATTCCAGCATTTACGCCGCAAAGAAGTGGGAAAGCCATGGTAGAACTGTGTTGGTGCTTCAGAAATCCGGAGCCGTGTGGGACTCTTTAACATGATAACCCACTCAAACAACTTACCACTTGTGATTAATACAGATCCTTGTGAAAGTGTAACCGTAGTTTGTGCTCTACAATAGTGAGTCCGAAACGTCGTATTCGCTGCAGAGTCAAAACTCTCCGTCCAGCTTTCTAAACATATGTCGTAGTCTCCCAGGAAGAAGAATGGCCCTTTTCTTGTTACGCCCGATGGTAAGCGAGGCCAGGAATCAATCACCCAGAGCTTCGAGTATGCAAGATCGTCTGTAATGAAAATGTAGAGTTGCTGCTATAGGACTACCTTTGACAGTTAGAATCGCCTACTATGGCATTGCTGAACAAGGTACAAGGCACAAAGAGGTGCAGCTGCTAATACAGTGCTGGCACCGCTGAGAATTGACGACAAGTCCACGAGGCATTGCGATTCACCGGCTACTGAAATTCACCAAATCAGTTTTGAGAGCTTCCAAATTACTCTGACGAACTCACGCTGTACACTCTCCACTATTTTAGCAAGTTTCTTAATGAATTTGTTGTATTGTTTCCATCTGCTTGTCTTTTTCTCAAGATTTCGAGTGGCAAACTCTTCAGTTTTCCTGTGGGTTTCAAGCTGTACTGCTGGAATGTTTGGTGTTTTCTTGCTAGTGAGCCAAAGGGAGATAATACAGTACGAACTAGAAACATTTGACGACTGGTCTGAGTTTAATTGGGGATAAATACAGTTAACTTGATCAGTAATGAGGAAGAGAACAATTATATGCAACCGCATCGTGAAAGAAGAAATAAAAACTGAGAAGGGTAGAGCAGATAGTGCTCAGTTGCTGCTATCAGCTTTTTAGGCGCTATCAGAAATAGGTTGCAAACAGAGCTGGAGCCGTATCCAATATATTTGACCATGGGAGGGAAAACATAGCGGGTATATATCCATGCCCATTCGTTTTTATCACTTAGCTATCCAGTACATATTATATAACTGCTGTTCCACTTCGCTATCCAATATAACTCATCCAACTACGTGCTCATTTCTTGGCGCAAGTGCGATATCTCGGCGAAAGTCAACACAAAAAGAAGGAGTAGATCATGGATTGTTATCATCTGGAAATCGACCGGATAAAGATAACCTGCAGTGAAACGAGTGGATTTGCATATCCAAGGATATGTTTTTATTGGATAGCAGATTATCTAAACCACTATAAGATATCCGCTAGAGCGTGTTTATCCGACTGGATAAAGTATATTGGATACGGGCCCTGGGCTCGCGTGCATGAGATTACTCTAGGTAAACGTGCTAGCACCACACTCTGAATGGCAATACATTTGGCGAGGTTTGTTTGGCAACCTCGCAGACGAGCTTGCAAACTAGCCAGGCAAACGAACCTTGTCAAATGTATTGCCAAACAAGAAGTCCCGTAAAATGTATCGCCAAACACATTCTCTTGCCATTTGTATTGCCAAACAGGCTCTTCACTCATTCTCCCGTAAAATGTATTGCCAAGCAAAATTTTATCCCGTAAACTGTCTTGCCAAACACATTCTCTTGCCAAATGTATCGCCAAACACCCGTAAAATGTATCGCCAAACACATTCTCTTGCCATTTGTATTGCCAAACAGGCTCTTCACTCATTCTCCCGTAAAATGTATTGCCAAGCAAAATTTTATCCCGTAAACTGTCTTGCCAAACACATTCTCTTGCCAAATGTATTGCCATTTAACATCAGAGCACAAGTTTATCTACCGATAACACACGCGTCAACACGTTTACCCCTGGATAATCGCAGCGATACATCCAGGCCCTAACTTCCCCGCCCGTGCCTTGACATCGCGATGAATGGATGAACTGCCAAATCTCATCTCACAGCACTTCGTTCAGGTGCAAGTGTGTTTAAAGAACAAATAAACCTTGACAAGTTGCCATGGTGGAGCTGACATTTTTGCGCATGGTATGGCTTCCAATCAGAGTGTCAAATTTTCCCAGAAACTTGCTCCCGTATAAACGCCTTCTCTTGGATCTATTTACATTTCTGTTTACGCCATTTACGCCGCAGAGAACATTTTCACAGCAAGAATTAGGTTCAATATTTGCTTAAGTGTTCTGCTGTGTTCAATTGGAATTGTTTCGTAAAAAATCGGATGCAGCTCTAATCTGACAAGCAAAATGAGAAAGCTGTATGTGCGGATGTGCTCATCTCTTTCTGGCGTTGTGAAGGCATGCAATATCACTACCGAAAACACCTCGTTTACCTAAGGAACTGTGAAAAACCGCGTAGAATCGTGTGTACTTTAGCTGAGGGCGAATTAGTGCTGCTGTGTGGTCGCGTGAATGGATGAGTTTGTTTGTCTACTGAGCCTGTGGAGAGGGGCGAACACCGCTGAAACGTCGGCCACTTCGCCCGACCGCGCACTACACAATGTTCTTCCTGATTTTGACGATTATCGCTACAGCAGTGTCACAGGTTAACGCGAGCCAGGCCGAGGCCGAGTTGTACAGGTAGCGTTGACAGCGCAGCGGCTAGTCTAAGTGGTCATTAGTACCATCAGTGCAGCGATGGGCGTCAGCCTGTGAAATTATTTCGGACATAATTTTTTACCAGGCAGGAGCGGCTATGGGCTAATATTAGGTGTTAACATAAGTCCTTGCGCTTTTTTCGGTTGCGATTTTCTCCGCCCCATTGCCAATTTTCCCTGACATGTTCTATACCTGCTGAAAGCTCTTTTCTTCCTACAATAATATCATCATGCTTTTTCACAGAACTATTGAATCACTTGATTTTTAGGCTTGAGAAGAATGACCTCAATTCGAGGGGGGATACACCATTTGTTCCTTATATTCAATAGGAACCAGAAAGCGCTCGATACTGTTCTAACGTGGAAGGCAAGGGTGGGGTCAGCCGTCATCATGGGGTAAGATGGCTAGACCCGCGCGAATGGAGAATTACCCCAGTTATTGGATAGCTTTGAGCGGTATGACGTCCATTTAGACCATACGATTCACACGGAACACTTCCCAGGTCCTCTCGACGAAAATCTGTTTGGTCGAAGTGATTGGTGTCAGTAAGACCAAATATGTCTTCTTTGAGCTTCGAAAATCGCTAATGGCCAACCATTTCAAGCAAAATGTCTCTTTCATACATAGCACGTGTCGTTTGGCCAGTCTTGATGGGCTTTCGAGATTTAGTTGAATGCCAAAATAGGGAGCTGTCGGTTTGTTTGCGTTGTTTTTCATTGACTCATTGCTCCACTTTGCAGGCTCGAAACTCAAGCAAGCTGTCAGTTTACCAAAAAATTCTCGCAAAATTCTTGTAGACGAAGATTAGCGCTTTCAAACCGTATATGACCTATTGCTGAAAGATAACAAATAGGTGGAGAAAAGTGCATTCGAAAAAAAGCGCAAGGACTTATGTTAACACCTAATAGAAAGAGTGACGCTGTCACGAAAGTTTCAAACGATAGAATGGGGCTTTTTTGGTAGTTATCCTTCTTACATAATAGTCAATGCTTAATAAGTATATTAATTTATTGAGCCATGGAAAGCGCTAGCTTGCTAAAAATTTAATGCAAAACCACTAGTTTCGCTAAATGGGTAAGGTTTAGTGTTTGGAGTTTTTTTTATTGATGACCTGAGAGTTTTAGAAGAACTTAGCGAGAGGTTTAGTTTCAAGTAGCAGGAGCACTTAATTACAATTTGTTTACATTCCAATAACTGGAAAAGGGCGACCATAACTGTCATTCTACTCAACTTACGCTTTGAGACCACTCCATGACAGGTGCAGCAGTAAATAACACTTTCTCAACATGCGATTACAGGACATTGATGAAGAACTACAGCGCTGTGGTGAGGCCTGTAAGGAATCCTAATAAGGTACGGTTTCTGGCGTCAATAATGAATGCCAGGCTCGTTTTGAAATGTTTCGTACGCTCATTTATCCTATGTCTGTTTGATAGTCAGGTCTTAACCGTATCCATGAAAGTTTTTCTTCAACAAATCCTCAACGTCGATGAGCAGGATCAAGTGATCGAGGTGAACGCGTGGTTGAAATATGTGAGTGAGACTCCATTATTGTCCATTGATCCTCGCACTTTCCACTAACGCTTCGTTTTCAAAGAAAAGTTTAAAGTCCAGTGTTAGTTAATTGCCTCTAATCTGTTAGTAGCGAGCAGTACTCGATATAGTCGTTCTACTACGTGAGACTCCAGTGGGTTCGACGCTCTGAAGGTTCAAAGCTTCCCGGTCACCCAAAGTGAACGAGTTTCTCTAGCGAAATAAGTTATATCTCATTATCTGTACCACTACTTTTCAATGCTGTATGAGACGGATATCTTTTACAAGATGGTTCCATTGTATAATGGCGAACTCATTCACTTTAGATGAGCAGATAGATAACTTCCATCCCGGGAAAGTTCATGGATACGGGCACTGATCATTACTTCCTCACTCACTTCATAAATGCTATGAAGGCTTTGTTCACTAAGTACAATAGGCGTCGAGCTTTCAGTGGTCCCGTTTTCTCTTTGAACCCAACGCCAACACGATGGTAACGTCGCAGTTTCCCATAGTGAACAAACATTCCTCTCACGGCTGTAATACTCCGACAGACTTCGCACCTGATGCACCTTCCCTTCGAACTCAGAAAAAGAAACCCATTGGACAGTTCCTCTGAGTTGTGTTTCTATTTACTCGTTCCAAGGTGGCAAGCAATTGTGAATGCACATTGTCTGGTTTTTTCCCTTTTTCTTTATTATTGGTTCAGCTCTTTCACCAGGGACCCACGTTCGGGCGGATTCTTCTGTCCTGCATTTGCATCAAAATTTTTCGTTGCCATTTTGTTGCTCCATTAATGTATAAGATTGCAGTCTTTAGATCTGGAACGACTACAGACTTCGCTGGCGACCTCTAGCCTTCGACAACATCTCATCCGTGCGCTTTCCAGGGGACGAGCAACAGATTTGGCAACCGGATATTCTGCTTTACAATAGGCATGCTATTTTAGTCCTTGTTTCTTTATATCGAATACGTCTAGTGGGAATCTATTTCATTAGGAACAGCAGAAGCCGATACTTCCAAGAAATATTAGGTTGTTGCAAAATCGATGTCGGATTTTTGAACCACGAACTTTGGATTAATGCTTTGGAATGTGGGGTGGTGCTTTCCCCCTACATTTTGTACTTGTTCCAAAGCCCATTTCTTCCTCTTTCTACCTGTTCATTTTTATTCAGATCTGCTCACTTTTATTGTGGTTTTCGGACTTGAATTAAAATGTACTCGTCCGCTAAAATTCGTCCCAAACTGCTTCGTGACTCGATACTGGAACTCGATAGCAAGAGGATGGCTTGGACATGAAATAATGCCAAGCTATGCAGGAGGGAATGCTCAACGAAGTGGTAACCCAGTGTTGGCCCAAGTCGTTTAGTATTGGAGACACGTGCCTCAGAGTTATGGACTAAAATTCGATGACATCAACGCCGTTTTCAAAGCACCGGTAGAAGCTATCACCAGGAGACATGTTCAATATCTCGAAGGTGGCCATGAGGTCCACTATTCCGTTATTCCTGGGGCCGTCGGAGAAACGAGCATGATGGAAAAACTGAACAAGCGGATCTAATTCGATTATCCTCCAGTATTTTACAGTGGCTTAAGACCACACTTTTCACTCAAGACGCTCTGGAAGTAGAAGATCAAGACTCTTCCGTATATGCCTGACTCAGCGGACTGTTTCCCTACCGATGACCACAATTTCAAGCGGTGGGACCCATTCCTGAGAGGAAGAATAAGGCGCAAAAATACGTTAGCTTAAAACGATCTCGCCGTTTTTCCTGGGTCCAAAGAGCTTGGCTTCAGGCCTAGTGGAACGAGAACTCAGCCGAAAAATGGCGAAGATGTGCTGATTCAAATGAGTACTAAAGCGGCAGAAAAGGGTCAGTTTTTGCCGAGTTACGACAATTCAAAGTCCAACTATTAAAATCCGACATCGATTTTGCAACAACCTAATATATCAAAGAAAGTTTGTAATCGAAAAATAAACGTCAGGGTTTTGAAGAGCCCGAAATTTAGGTTTTATAGCATATGCTGAAGAAATTCCATCCAAAATCTCACATTTAATAAGGACGCAGTCGTTAGCATGTCAGCATATCCTTCGTTTTGAGACAACCAGTGCAAGGTTAGGAGCCTCCAAATAGACCTCGACACGCTTCAGAGGAAGAACCGAGTTTTCGCCACATTTTTCAAGGCAAATATTTACTCAGTTTCAGTGAAAATTCACGGAAGTTTCGCAACTTTAGAGGCTGACTCAAAAGCTCGCTCAAATCTATAGGGAGGGCAATCTGAAGAGGTGTTCATGAGCTGTGAACATTTCACGCAATAACTCCTGACGCCCGGATCGATAGTTATTCACCAGAGGTGCTGACAACAGGAATTAACTACATAGATATCGGGAGCCGTATCCAAGAACATATCCGTTGGAAATGAAATCCAGACGGAAATGGAACCGCGGCTTGCCGACATTTCCAATCCTGCGATCCAAGAATGGTTTTTCCAGTTTGGGGACATACCCGCGGACGAGCTTTCCGTCTCAACGCTAACATTTGAAAATGTCCGCTGTTTTGCGATTGGAGCAGAGTTTCTACAGTTTCTCAACAAAGGGAATTGTATGCTGTTGCCTAGAAAACGATTTCATTTAGGAAATGGGTATGATTTTCCAATTAATTGCATCCATACTCCTTATTATCAAAAAGAATTGGGGCTCTTCCAAATTTTTTCCACAAGTGATAGGGATTGTTTTGTTATTCTTCCTCAAAAGATATCCAGATTGGTTTTTCGAGGGGAAAGTTTCTTTTTTAGCATCAGAAATGCGTTTGAGAAGTATGCCTTCAATCAGAAGTCTCGAATAATCGTGCGCAAGGAGTGTTAACTGAGTTTGTTAATCGCATTTTTGAAAACTTCACAGAAAAGGTCATGACAAACTCGGACACACCCATTTCCCTGCAAACTGTCTCCAGATTTTCTGCAGATAAGTGTGATATCATACGTAGGTTCTGCATCAGGGACTACTAACACAGCATCTGTTAATAAGAGTGCTGTCGGAATTTCAAACAAAAAGTTTCTCATTCCAGATACTTGTTCTTTTCTATCTCGTGTTTAACTCAAAAATCACTATTTATCTATATAATGTTGCAAAGAAGACAACTGCTTAGTGGACATGCTCAGAAGAAGGCAATCATCAACAGTGTGAATATGAGCTATGTTGGAAATCATTGAGTTCTTAAGCAAACCTCTTAACCAAGCCAGCGAAACCGTCATTTAATGATAAAAAGAGTACCTCCTAGTAAACGATACTCCGATTTAACCCATATATCCAGACGAATTTGTGTGGATTAATATTTTCCGTTGGGAGGAAAAATTTCGGCGGACAAATGTTCTTGGATCGCAGGAAATTGCGGCCACGCCCACCCTTGCCGGTTTATCCCATTTAACTCATTTTCCAACGTTCTTGGATATGGCCCGAGAAGCCTCTTTGGTGTAGCAGGATCGAAACCGTTCCATTGCGGAATCGAATTGGAAAGCACTTCGTCTGATATGTTCTTCTTGGTTTCCTTTAAACGATGTCCCCAAAAAGGCTACCTTGCTCATGCATCTGAGCACAATGGCTTCCAGAAGTTCTAGGTTGCGTGGTCAAAGTGATTAAATTGAGTTCTTGAAAGGGCTGACGACGAGATGGATGTGGTGGACGAGCGTCCAGCTCTCGAGTCAATTTTGAGGCCCGCTTTTTATATTTTTCCTGCTAGATGACCATTCGCTTAGAACCGAAATACGTATGTTTAAAATTTTTGCTGGCACTTCTTCTCCACCAGCAATCTTAACGTGAATCTTGACGTGAACCACTATTCTGGCTTTGATAAACGAAAGAGGAGGCTTTTTTTGTAGTTGTCAGAGCTCTTCACATCACAACTTGAGGTTCATTTTAAGAACCTTCAGAAATTCTACACAGTTTGTTGACTTATCTGCTAAAGAAATTCAGTGTTTTAGTCAATTTCCTCTCCAGCAGATCATCCTAGATTTAGATTCGGCGGGGTGATGACGGGGTGCTGATGTACACAGCCAACTCCACTACGGAATGTTTTGCACGAAAAAGATTTGCTATGTAAATTGTACATTTCTGAGTACAGTACCACTGGCAAATCCCCCTCCCCTCCTAGATCGGTGAGCAAAGTTTTCTCAACAACGTTTTTCGCAACCCTGGGATATGCATTTTCGAGATTACCTTGAGATTACACAGGGTAAATGTGTTGACGCCAACTTTCATATAGTCTTTCCAAAAAATACTTGCCTCCCGCTACACTGCGCGTCGACTGAGCCACGTTGCAGCACGTATGATAATGCATAGGAGGCGCGGCGCAGCTCAGCAGACGGGCGGTGGATGCCGGAGGCAAGTATTTTTTGGGACGACTGTATACATGTAGGAATGAAACTGGGAGAATTCAAATTTCAGCGCAAACGAACGCTTTGACTCGTCATACAAGAGCAATTTGGTGGTGTACAGCAACGGTCTGGTTAACTGGATACCACCTGGCATATTCAGAATCACTTGCAAAATGGACATCACCATGTTCCCGTTCGATGAGCAGGTATGGCGTTGTAGGTGTCAACATAGGCCTAGAAAGTCACTGCTGTTCTCTTTTAGATTTGCTTCTTGAAATTCGGCTCATGGACCTACCACGGCTTTGCACTGGACCTTCAGATTGAACAAGACGAAGGCGGTAGGTCACAGACTCCTTGCTACATAGCACCAGAACACGCAGATTTCACTTCAGATCCATCAATGGACACTTCCACGTATATTTCCAACGGCGAGTGGCAGCTTGTTAGCGCTCCTGCACAGAGGGAAGTGACCTACTACCAGTGCTGCCCAGAGCCATACCCATCCATAAAGTGCGTACTAGGCGTTTTGCAATGCTTCACTCGAAAACTCCGTCTAGTGTTCAGGTTCTACATGCATCTCAAACGAAGGTCTCTGTTCCATGTTTTCAACATCATCACTCCGTCGTTGCTGATCTCTGGCATGACACTGCTTGGATTTTGTCTTCCCGCGCACGATATGAGCGAGAAAATCGGGTTCCGTTAGTTTCATGTCGATCATCAACATGAATAACATTTCAAAAATTGCTTTAAAAACCCGGTAACCTTGCAAATATTTTTCTCTCTCAAATTTCAGGAGAGAATGAGAACAATGCAGTAAAAAAAAAGCGAGATTTTTTGGAAGTATCAGCAGAGCCCACAAAGTTACTAAAAATTACCAGAAATAATTTACCAGAAATCCATCAGAAGCTCAGGCAAAATCCGCCGGCCTTTTGAAAATGCAAGCTATGCGCGAAGCTCTTCAAGAATTCGTCCAGCAAGTGCCAGTGGAGGTTTTTTAGAGGTTGCGCTGATAATTCTGTAATATAACAAAAGCAGCACCGTAGCCGCCACTTTTATGAAGCTTCACAAATTGCTTCTGGATAGATGGATGAGTTCCGAGTCGTGTGGACGAGTAGTAGCGGACAACGTTATGGCTGGCAGTTTCCACTCGGGTGACAAAAATTCGAGAAAATTTAGGAACTTAAGGGCAATATTAATTTTTCTGCTGACCCTCTGGGTGTTGACACAGCTACCACAATTCGGCTAGAGTTCTCCCATGTTTTGCGGCCGCGTGCACCGTCACGGTTACCCATGGTAAACGTGTGTACAGGCCATAAAAAAATCGGCGGACCCCCGTTCGTCGGGAAAGGTGTGCGCGTCGCGGTCGCCCTCCTATCGGCAGCCTGAGATTCTATGGAAAACGGGTGATCTACGATATCGACCGACCTTGCGAAGCGGCGCTACGCCCAGCGGGAGTCCGCCGATTTTTTTTATAGACTATATGGACACTCTTGATAATGACTGATAAATCTAGGGGGTGTTACCACGTTCATCCTGGGTAATCTCAGTGCATACGACCTCAGCATTTCTTGAAATAAAATCTTGAGAAAAATACAACAAGAGTAAAAAGATTCTGCTCAAGTCTTCTTTCTGCTTGAGCAGGAAAAGAGAGTGCCCGATGAACAGCACTGTCGCATTTGATAGCTTCGACGGAAAATGGCACCCCAGAATCTACATGTTTTTGTTTTTAATTTGCATATAACAGTATTCTCATTTATCAAATTGAGAAACCTTCAAACGATGCTCCTAGTGAAGCTGTTCCAGAAACAACCATCCTACTATCGGTTTGCTTCTTCCTGACCATATTGTCGGAAATGACGCCCACTACGTCGGAGTCGATTCCGTTGTTAGGTTTGTTGTGTACATGCGGTGTTCAATTACTAAGGTACCAAAAAAAGGTGTCAGTTCTACCGTACTTAGCGAGGTAGCGGGAAATCAAGACGTATCGGTTTTCCTTCGTGTCTCTGCTCAACAGGCCCGCAGCCTCGAAGCAGCAGACAACCAGAGTGACCGCGCCGCGGTCCCGCCCCTTGTCTACGGCCGTTTCGAGTTCATTGTACTTCTCTGCCACGCTTTCGTTCCTCTTCTTCTGGAACAAACCTAAAAATCTGCCATTCAAAACGCCAACGCAGCCTGTTCTTCCTTTTAATTCTTCCCTTCCCGCCATTCATTGATTTTTTTAACGTTTTTTTTTTCGCTAACATCAAAACAGAACGAATAGTAGCAATGGCAGGTATGAGCGGAAGTCGGATTCGAGATTTCGGAATTTAGTGCTTGAAAATCGAAAAACCTAGCAGTGTCGGAATATCGGAAGTGCGGGAGGTCGAAAGTCCAGCACGTATCCCACCCATTCCTGACGAACATTGTCAATGACGTAGCTTTGACAGCAAAAAGGCCATTATAGCTTCATCAACGCTTCTAAGCAACACTATTTGAGGTATTTTCTTCTCATCGGTGACGTTAATCGTGACCATGTCGACGACGTTCACTGTCTGCGTACTCAACATTCGATACCGACAACACTCTAACCATAAGATGTCATCATTGGTGAGCAGCAACGACCTGACGCACATATTATCGAATACATTGCCACTGTGTAATTCAGATGCGGTACATTTTCGTGGAGTTCATTCCCTGGCTGCTGCTGATGAAACGGCCTGGATACAGGTTCCGTGCCGCCAAGGCGGTGAATGAGCACGTTCTGGACGAGTCACATTGCGTGCAGGCTGGTGGGCTTGTTGCTCGTGTGAAATCTGGAATAATTCTGGAGAATTCAGTGTGCCGCGCGAGATGCTGATTTCTCCTCAAGTTGCAATGAGTTGAACGTGGAAAACCCAGATGTTCTGTGCTCGGCGCTGCCTGGAGAAAAGCTGGAATTGTCACGAAAAGTAGGCGAGGTAATGAGACTTTTTTCTCTTAATTCATCCAGGTTTGTGTGTACTATAGCTGTACACTCGCATATTGAGATCAATCATTTTCTCTGGTAAGGGAAACTTTATGAACACCTAGATTTGTCGCGAGCGGTCAAGATTTTTTTCCTCAGGAAGATTTTGTCTGCCTCGCTTCAAGGACCGACATTGGAACTACCGTGTTGTTGATAACAATAGCAGCACATGATTATCAGGCTGTTTTGAAAGTCTTGCACGAAAACTTACACTTCGATCCAGAACTTTTTGATCTTGATATGAAATTTTTTTAAAATAGAATGTGGTGTAAGGTTCTACCACTTCTCAATTGTAAAATTAGCAGGCCAGATTCTACTCATGAACAACAATATTACGATTTCGCAAAATTCGTCCGTCGCGAAGCCTCATTTGATTTCTTAGTTTCCACGCAAGTATTGAGACTTCGAATTTTTCAACCGCTTTATTAGGCAAGCTTTCGGCGCTTTCGGCGCAGATCTTGATCCATCTGCCCCCTTCTCAGTTGCTTTCCGACCACCGCTGGGTGAGGCCCTCTTGTTCTGTACCTGATTGTTGTTGCTCTCCTCCCATTGTAATGCATTGTACATTATAGGCTTGAAAATGGCGTTACTGCGCCGAAAGCTTGCCTAATAAAGCGGTTGAAAAATTCGAAGTCCCAATACTTGCGTGGAAACTAAGAAATATTACGATTGTTTGAAGAAAGTGTAAAATTTGGTGCTTTCGGACCAATCTAAGGGCTATAGTAGAAGATTTCAGCGGTTTAGACCCTCATGCCGCGCTGTACTTTAGTATCGATCGGGAATGAAAGCGTTTATAGCAATGTAATGCGCTGATCCGCAGGCAATCAGAGAGGACGCAGATCATGCTGCGCGGCATGCTGGTCTAAACCAGTGATGTGCGTAACAAAAAAAAACTTGATTTTCGTAAATCGTAAATTTTCCGAAACTGTCGTAAATCGTACCTCATGAATCGTGGCTGTGGTTCCGAGTTGTGCTTAGATCCATAAATCTTCAACTATTTCCATAACGAATGATAACAAAAAAGCAAAATGTTCTGTGATATCTATTGCAGAATTACTCCTCTCACAACATCCGTAGCTTATCCTTGGAGCGACATTATGATGGGAGCCAACTCTTCCTTTTTTTGATGCTTTCAGCTGCTAATTCTATGAGTAACACTATTATTTACTGCCAGAGGAAGAAAAATTCTTTTGAACTGCTCAGTACTTCGGGAGCCAGCACTGTCGATGGTTCCATCAGCTTCCGCGCTAACCAAGCAATTTATTCATCCGGCGTTGCTGAATGTAGGAGGGGAGTTTGGGAGGATAGAGCGCTGACATGCTCAGAATTGCAAAAAAGGAAAAGAAAAAAGTGGACGTAATTCGTAAATCGTAACTCCGCACATTCCTGGTCCAAATCCATTGGATTCTCCTGCTAGCGTTTTGCAGGGTCTTTTTGTGCCTCGGAAGTGTGAGAGCTCACGAAAGCGCAGGATGGAACGCTGCGAACGATACGTAAGCAAATGCAAAGAGGTATCCATGGAAGGTAAGAGACTGCTTGCACTGTATTGATGTTCCTGAAAGATATCCTTGGTTCAGGAACGCCCGAGTCACAACACTCGATGCTCACTCTCGACCTCTATGTCCAAATATCTCGTAGACTGCGTGGTCTCCGAAGCTATCTGGACGAACGCGTTGTGAAGCGCGAATCCATGGTAAGCTTGCTTCGAACAAAACATAAGAGAAACGAACAGCAAAAACTCATGGGAAATCTACGAAATTCCAAAGTAAAGTAATCCATCGATTTCAGGAGGAGTGGAAGTTCGCAGCGATAGCGCTGGATCGTCTCTGCCTCTACATGTTCGGCATCCTTCTCACTGTGTGCACTACTGCAATTTTCGTAATCCAGCCGGTGACGAAGGTCAAGGCTCTACCTTGAGCCCGCTGAAAGCTAGCAGCTCACTGACTCCCGACAAAACTCAAGTTCCCAGCTCATACGAACCAACACCATGACCGTGTTCTCATGCCATATAATGAATGAGCCATTGAGTCGTTTCATCTCCTGAATAAATATCAATACTTCAGGGTGTTTCGGTAATGTTTTTTTCTTTTTTTACCGGATAGCCCCAATAATCAGTGGTGAAATATCTGGAGAGAATAATTGCCAAATTGACACTACTGCTCATATTTTTTGTGCAGTAGTGATGTAAAACAGGTGCACCCCTAAAAGCAAAGGAAATTGCGTGCGAAAGTCTGACTTAGCATTTGATAATCTGAACAGGCAACTGCAAACGGCCTGGTGAGTGTGGACCAGCGCCGCGGCGCGGCGTCGCACTCTGGCTGCCTGTTGCACTCCTCTTCCGATAATTCTTTGATCAGGATTTCTGATACTCTCTGCCCAAGGCTGCTGCGTCGCGGCACTGGTCCATATCCACCTGGTTATTTCGAGTTCTCTGTATGTACATGCATGCATCTCACTTCCTCCCATGAATTCAGGTCGGTTTCATAGAACGACGTGAGTGTTTTCGGAAAGTACACCTCCCAGAGGTTATGACTTCCAAAGGTCCTTCTTGAAGTTTTTATAAATTCTGAAGCGAAAGCGTCGTACAGACACCTTTTTCGTAAGTATTCCTAAAAGATAGACGCATTCCGTGCGCGGTTCCGCAGTTTCGCAGCGTCGCTGCCGAAGAATCGCGCCAGGACCTTATCGACCCTCTTGCTTGGGGTACTATCTCACCACATCTCTCGTTCAGTTCCCGCAGCAGTTCAAAAGCTATGGAATCCGTCTATCTCTAGGACTATATACGTTGAGGCGAATTAGTGTAGTGAGCGGAAGCATCACTGGGTAAACGTGTGAATTCACCCAAATTTTCTCATTACTTTGCACCCACCAAAATGTTTATCCTTACATGCCGTTGTCTATACCCAGCTGCTACTCGTGGGCAATACTCGTGGGTGTGAGATTATTCACACTTCCGATAATGAATCCGGGCCCGGAATGAAGAGCACATGCGGAATTTTATCTTCACACAGAATTGCTTCAATTCTTTCTTAATCTGAATGCAAAAAAAAAAGCCAAATTCAAAATAGTAGTCCAATGAGGAATGTATTCGAACGAACGCTGCACAATAACGGGAGGTCCCTCCTGTTCTCCATGATGCAGAACGATTGAGCAGACAAACAAGAAAGACCTTTTATTAAACTTGAGCACGCATAACTACATACAAAGATAGGTCTCTAAACCCCTAGCGGATTTCTCGCATATTTTTCACGTTCCTCACAGGTGTCTCTTGCTCAGGTAATGCCTGATCCATTGGTAGTATTCCCCGCCAGTGGAATATCTCTGTTTTCCTTCAACTCCTTCCGATCTCTTTGGGCAAGTGCAGTACTCGGCATCTCTTCCAGCTGCTCCAGGGGCTCCAGGCTGAGGTAGTAAATTAGTAAAGGGTCCACGAGAAATAACTGCTCTCTTAAACTATAGAGCTAAACTGCGTAAACCTACCGGTCCGGCTATGCCAGGTGCACCCCTCGCACCTTGTTGGCCAGGCTGCCCCACTGCTCCTATACCACCAGGTGCTGCAATTCTAGGAGTGTCCCCCGGCATACCGGGGCGACCGGCGAAACCGATCGGGCCTTGGGGACCAATTGGTCCGCGCACAGGTATGGGTTTCACCACCGTTTCGCCGGGTGGCCCAGGTTGCCCAGGTGGGCCAGGGTTGCCTATAACACATTTATCTTTATCTCGAATCGGTCTGCATTCAATTGCCCAAGTTTAAGCAGCAAAACGCTGTAAGCTTAACTTTTCTTCCAGCTAGTCCTTGTAATCCAATCGGGCCTTGCAGAGCAGGAGGTGCTGGCACACCATCCCGTCCACTTGCACCGGGTGGGCCTGCAGGACCAACTTTGCCATCCGCGCCTGGCAATCCTGGCGGACCACTCGGGCAAAGGATGCATGCTGCCTGGGCGGCATAGTTCACCAACTCGTCTCCGTGCCTTCCAGTAGCCCCGTGCTGCCCGGGGTTTCCATGTTCTAAAATGGAAGTGAGACAAGGGTTTGAATGGTGATTGTTGTCTAAAAACCCTGGATATGCAACTTCTCTATATGTTCAGAAGTTCGATAGTGCTGATGCTGCTCAAGCATGAACTTTCAAAGAGAAAGTGACGGAATGCTTCAGAATACGTGGACTGCAGTTCACTGCAGTTTTCACTACGGAGAGAAGGGCATTCGTTATGATGTGTTGAATATCTTGAGCGAGCAGCCTACAGCTTGCGATTTCTGATGACGATCCAAGGCTTTTACTGAATCCATTAATCCATGTTCTAACATTCGCTAACCTCCATCGGCGCCCTTTGGTCCGCGAGGTCCTTGAGGACCGGAAGGACAACGCCGATTGACACCCCATTTGTCCATTTCACCTGGGCAGCCTAAAAAACAGTGAAGTTGTTAGTCAGTGAGTTTGGTGAGAGCCAACACACATATATGTACATGTTGTTGTATACTGTATATTGCTAACCTGAATCCCCCTCCCCACACACACACACACACACACAGAATTGGCCCTTGATCCTCATTGCAATTAGCACTTTGTCGCTAAATGATTTCAATAGTATTATAGCACTCACACTCGCAACCGTTCTGCTCAATCGCAGCTGTCGACCACCGCGATCCAAGCAGTGTGAGTTCCGACCCCCTAAAGCGCATAAGTGGATTAGCCATAGCAATGATTGGTGCAGGAGGAGTATATTGTGAATGATTTCTCGGAGACCTTTTGAGTGAAATGGAGTGGCGAAAACGGACCGTTGATGATTTATTCTTCTGTATTTAAATCCTTTCACATGGAAATGCCGCAGAAATTTTCACAGATAGTGGGGACTTTACGGAATCGCTAACACAACATCCTCTGAGCCATTATGAAAACACTTGTTTGTGTTATTGAAATACATAGTTCAAATACTTCATGCCGATTCCGAATGTGGTGATAGTGAGGACGTTCAACCAGGTTGTTAAACGCAGAAAATCCTCGAAAGGGAAACGAAAGAAAAAATCTGCTTCATCTCGTTTCGTTGCACGATTGTCTCAACATATAGGAATCATGCTTACTCGTCTACCTTAATATTTACTTTTTGGTACATACACCTGCAGAAGAGAGAGAGAGGAAAAGTTAGAGAAAAAATTAAACCTGCAAGGTAAAAATACATAAGAAGTTAGCTTCAACACCACAAATAAGGCACCCTACCCAATTTCAGTTGATTCTCAGTCTCCGATTCTCAACTAATGGAAAAAGCATCGTTCACGGAAAACGTAGGCAGAAAAAGCAAACATCCATCTTCGGTGCAGCGTTCAACAATTCGATTTTGAGGACAATGAAAATCTCGAACTAGTTCTTACCAAGAGATCTCCGTGAAACAGTGGTGGACGCGGAAAGTGGGGGTGGCAGGGAGCGCAGGGAAGAAAAATGGGGTCTCCGCTACTTTGGGGGCCTGGATTGGAAAGAAAAACAATAAAAGTAGTAATTATAATATTAGGTAATCAATAGGAAATTCTAAAAATGGTAATAAAAACAAAGAAATAAAAATAAATTTATACAAAGTCGTTGTTTATTTATTACGGTAATTTCAAAAATGCCCACCCAGTTAATCCTGCGTTCGCCACTGCCGGGAAGCTAAATATTTAATGGCCATACATAGTCTGTTGACCTGGATCGTACACTGTAGATCACGCTCCAGTCAAAAGCACCGGCGTAGCACGAGATACCCATCAATCGCTGCTAACGAATGGAGAGCTGGTCGACCGCTTTTGAAGCGCTGCCGCGCTCGATTGGAGCGTGAGCTTCGGTGCACGCTATAGGTGAACAAGTTGTGTGATTTCTTTGATTCTGGATTTTCGAAACAGCTTTATACATAGAATGAACAAAAGTCCCGAATTAGTTTTATACATAATTGCTTCATTACTATTATTTTTAAAATAGCAATAATTACTTATTCAATGTTTAAATTAATATTTTTATTATTTTTATTTTCCGTTTGGCCCCAAAAGGTGGAGACCCACTTTTTTTCTAACGTCCCTCCCGCTCGCTCAATTTCTGCGTGCGCCAATGCTCGAAAGTAGCCGAGTACTAATCCGGAAGAGTAGAAGCTGAAGATCATCAGTCGCTAAGAGCAGAACTGGCTCACCTTCTACAGCAGGACAGGAGGGAAGAGAAACTATGTGGAGGCAGGAACATTATAGAGATAGAGCAATACCATGTGGATATGAACAAAGGCTCATTTCACCCTACCTTTTCGTCCTAGATCCTTGGCTGCTGATTAGCGACTGAAGCTCAGGATTGGTTATGTTCTTCCACACTCGGTTTGTCATGTCCTGTGGAACATCTTCATCGTCCAACATGTATCGAAACGGTTGTAAGTGAACTACCGTGAGCAGCTTCATGTCTGCGGTGAAGTCGCGTTCAAAGTCACGAAGTCCTTTCGCCATGAAGAACAACATTGACCATGACAAGAGCACCGTCACTGCTAGCAGTTGACAGAGGACGAAGATCAGAATGACGTACCCGCTTCGTCTTCCGCTCTTTAAGAAGGCACATGGAAGATCATAATCAGCGTCGTCCAAACGGTTAAAGTTAGCAGCACTCACCATATCTGCAGAGGAGGGCGAGATCCCAGTCATGAGGGAGCCCACCAACACATACCGGTTACCATTTGTCTATATATACAACCTTATGAGAGGACCAGAATCGTCTGCAACACCTTTCATTAGAGGGAGCGCACAGCGACGAAACCAGTTGATCCCCGTATCGGCGGACCGCTTACAGTTACAGAACCCGCTAACGCACATGAGCACTCAATTGCCCGCGTAAGTAGTTGGCACATAGGGTCTCAGCTGTTTCTACTGGAAACTTTCCAGTATCCAGATTTAGCTCATTTTTATGCGTCGGTCACGCATAGGGCGCTACATCAGAACCCGATTCTCCTAGCTGTGTACCACATAGCTGGCCAGGCCGAGTTAAAGGCAGCACCCGCGGAAATCCTCGACATTGAGCTGATGTGTGGGTGGTGAAGTACAGACTCAGCACATCATAAATGTGAAACGAACACAAACAATAACGGCTCACCTGCAGAGAAAATCGAACTATCGTCGTGAACGCGCTTGACCGTGTTCATGCTGGTCCGAATTTTCGCCGGCTCGACGCGCCAGCTAGAGCCATTGCGGCGCATGGCCCAGAGAAGTATACGTAGTGTAGTGTATGAAATGCACACCATCCACAGGATTTCGTGGCGTTAAAGGCAGCACCCACGCTAATTTTCGTCTCTGAGATTTTAACGTATTTTGGGGTATTTGAGTAGGCTGAGCTCCTATCCTCTTCTTCTTCTTCTCTAGCGTCAGTCCCGTTTGGTGGCGGGGTCCGCTTTCCTGATCTTTTGACACCATTTTACTCTATCGTGCGACTGGTCTGGATGGATGCCCACATGCTTCAGGTCGGCGTGCAATGTGTCAAGCCACCGTTGCTTCGGTCGTCCTTTTGGTCGTTTTCCCGGTACTTCGAGATCAAGGCCTACTTTGCAGATGGTGTCTACGTTCGCGCAGAACGTGGCCGTATCATCTAAGGCGAGTCTCACGAAGTTTGTCGGCAATTGGGGCGATACCGAACCGCTCACGCATCTTTTCGATGCGGATGCGGTCTGCACGTGTGACACCCGCCGTCCATCGTAACATCATCGTCTCCAACACAATTAGTCGGCGTTCTACTTCCTTTGTGGCTGGCCAGCATTCTTCACCATACACTGCCACGGATCGAACGACTGCTCGATACACCTTTGACTTGAACCGATCCGGGATATTTTTGTCGCACAACACTCCAGTCATTGAGCGCCATTTCAACCACGTAGCATTGACGCGAGCGACGACTTCGTGGGCTAGATTGCTATCAGCTGAGAGTGTCGAGCCGAGGTACTTGAAGTAGTCGGTTCTACGAAGGTCGTTACCATCGACTTGAATGGTGGAAAGCTCGTCAAAGTTGGTCGTCATATACTCGGTCTTCTTGACGTTTAACCGAAGGCCGAACCGGGCTAGACGTTCACTCCAAGCCTGCGTTAGCCACTGAAGGTCCTCTTTTTGTTCTGATGCCAGCATGACGTCATCTGCGTATAGCAGATTCCATGGTGCTGGCCTCTGCAGGTCTCTCGTTATAGCGTCCATAACAAGGATGAAGAGGAGCGGTGAGAGGGCTGACCCTTGATGCACGCCCACGGAGATTCGGAATTCAGCCGATGTACCCGCGGCCGCTTGGACTCGACTACTTGGATCGGCATAGAGGATCCTGACCCATTCGATGAGCTCCTCAGGGACTCCCTGCCAACGCAGTGCGTACCAGATGGCTTCGCGTGAAACGCGGTCGAAGGCTTTTTCCAGATCGAGGAAGACTAGATGCACTGGCTTCTGTTTCTCGCGATGCTTTTCGATCAACAGGCGTGCCGCATGAATTGCATCCGTCGTCCCGCAGTTGGCTACGAAACCACACTGGTTCGTCAAAACTCGAATGATTTCGCGGATTCGGCGGTCGATAATGCGTTCGAATATGCCAATCCACAGGAGTCTTTTTCTCTTCGACGACCTTGTTGAAGAACGCCGTCAGCCACTCAGCAGAGTTCCAATGCCTTGACTTCCATAGCTCCGCTGCTACATCATCAGGACCCGTCGCTTCACCTGGTTCCATGCGCTTCAGCGCGGATATGGTTTCTCCCACGGTAATTGGCTGGATAGGACCACATGTTGGCGGTAGTTGTGGGATGAGTGGATGGCTGAATTTTCTGTTGAGATTTTCTCAAAGTAGCCATACCACCTTCGCCTTCTTGCCGTTTGGTAGGAGATGACCGTGTTCATCGTTGACTCCGTAGAACTTTTCGACGTCTTCGGTCTGCCGCTGGCGAGATCTCGCAAGCCGGTAGATGAAGCGTTTGCTGCCATCTTTTGCGTCTAGCTGCTTGCTGATGTTGTCATAGTGTGCATCCTTCGTGGCGGCCACGGCCTTCTTCGCTGCTTTCTTCGCTATCAAGTAGTGCCGCCAGTTGTCAACCGTTTTGTCACCAAGGAATACGTGGTACAGACGTTTCTTTTTGTGCACTTTAATTTTCACTTATCCATAGTGAACTCCCCGTGAACTCCAAGAACGATACATCGGGGTCAATGCTGCTGAGCCACGGAACCACCGAGGAAGAATGCTAGCAGAATTTTGTGAGGAACGACATCTTTTTATTGCAAACACGTTTTTCAAGAAGAAATTACACCGCCGATGGACTTGGATGAACGATGCACTCGGACTCAAGAAGGAAATAGATCATGTCCTGGTTCGAAACATTCATGATGTGAGAGATGTCGGTGTTCTGAGCTCAGTTAACACAGGAAGTGACCACCGGCTAGTACGCTGTACGCTGCACCTTACACAAACAAGGAGAATCACGCGACCGTACAGAGGGACTGCAGTTCTTGACAAACGGTTGCTACAAACCTTTGCACGGACCCAACTACAGTCATCACCACTACATGGAGATGTGAATGAAGATTATGTCACCTTAACGAGAATAATCAACTCTTCCACGGACCATGCAACTTCATTCCAGCCCCTTCCACCACGCGTTTCGGAACGCACGCGACAACTGTTTCAACTTCGTCGTGTCCTGCAGTATGGAGAAAAGTCAAAATTTCAAGCTGTGGAATATGCTGAAATTTGCAAACTTGTACGGAAATCACTGAAAGAAGATCTTCGTACCCGACATCTTGCCATTTTTTGCAAGGCTGTCCAATCAGGACAATTCCGTGGTGGAAGAAAGGAGCTTGTGTACGCCAGACGCCCCAGAACACTACTGTGCCTGACGACCAACCGCACCAGTAGCTCTTGCTCCGATCCATTGACAGAGACCATGAAAACAGTGAAGCCCTTCTATGATAACCTTTATCACTCCTCCCACGGCCCACAACAACCCCCGTCAGGCCCAATATGTATCCGCCTCAGCCCCAGGGAAGTCGAAGAAGCACTGAAGAACCGAAAAACACGATCTTCTCCTGGTTCAGACCGCGTCCTATCTTCTTCATTACGACCCCTCTGCACCATCCTTGCCAACCCAGTATGTTCTTTTATTAACAAAATCTTCGAAACGAAAGTGGTCCCGGATAAGTTGGCGTTTGCAGAAATGATATTGCTGTACAAAAGTGGCGATCCAACAAACGTTGCCAATTACAGGCCTATTTCGCTACTGTCAACGATATACAAGGTCATCACGAAGGCATTGAACACCCGCTTGGAGAAAGCCGCCAACGATCTTGCCATCCTACCACAAGAACAAGCTGGATTTCGTAAGCGTTTTTCTACTGTCCATCACATCCACACGCTGAATATGCTACTGGAGAAATCACATGAATTCAATATCCCCGCATACGCTATTTTCATAGACTTCAAAAAAGCGTTTGATACTGTAGAACTACCGGCAGTTTGGCAAGCGCTGGAATCATTTGACGTCGATGACAACCTGATCAAAGCCATACAACTGTTGTACGCTAATGGAAGCGCAGCTGTGAAAATCGAAGAATACCAAGCTGAACTGAACATCCAACGAGGTGTACGTCAAGGAGATCCCCTTTCTCCCCTTTTATTCACCATAACTTTACAGTATGCATTGAACACGATTGATTTTCGCAATCGCGGATTCCGAATCGATGGGAAACGCCTACCTTTCCTCGCTTACGCTGACGACATTGTGCTGCTATCTAATGACCGTAATGAACTAGAAAATATGGCTTTAGACCTTAGCAAAGCATCGAAGCAAATTGGCCTAACGATAAACCTTGAGAAAACCAAGTGGATGAAATTGAACAACACAACCGACATAGAGGAGGAGCTTATCGAAATTGAAGGACAAACCATTGAGCGCGTTCGCGAATATGTTTATCTCGGGCAAGTAATTTCACAACCAAGAAATCAACTCAAAGAAATAAGAAGAAGAATTCAAGCTGGACGATCAATTTTCTTTAGGCACCGTATGTTTCTAAAGTCTCGAAGTGTCGCATTAGATCTGAAGAGAAAATTCGTGAACACTTGCATTCTACCGGCTGTTCTCTACGGTTGTGAAACGTGGACGTGGACAAAGGAAACCGCTTTAACCCTCCGGTCAGCACAGCGACGCTTAGAACGTGCAATGCTTGGTGTACGTCTCATCGACCGTGTGAGCGCAAAGATAATTCGAAGCAGAACGGGACTGAGAGACTGGATACATACTGCACTCAAACGAAAATGGAACTATGCCAAGAAAATATCACTCTGTCGTGACGAAATGTGGGCAAATGTGACAACGGGCTGGCTACCAATGTGTAAACGTGGCAAAGGACGGCCGAAGACTCGATGGCTTGATGACATTGCGAAGTTTCGACAAAGAGATTCGAAGGAGTTCGGTAACGGCTGGACCACTCTGCTCGATGGGTGCATAAACAAATCCGCTGAACTCTTCGCGAAGAAAACCAGACACATTCTGTGCTATCGTGATAAAAAAGTAAATAAATAAATAAATAAATAAATTTCACTTCGTCCATCCATAGCCATGTTTGCCTGTCAGTTTTCCGTCGACCTGGTTTGGTCGTACCAAGTTCGGAACGTGCTACTTCTACGATTGCTCGGGTTGCGTTCGCCCAGGTGTCGTCGATGGTCGTTACCGGTGGTAACTTTATGCTGGAAGTTACGCTTTCTTCTTTCTCTTTTAATCGCCACCACTTTATTTGGGCCGGTCCGCATCGTCATCGGCATCCTCTTTGGCGGTATGATTTTCATGGTGCAGATAAGCGGACGATGTTGTATGGCGACGGCCGTTTGAATCGGTCCCCTGTCGAACTAAGAAGTCCATCCTCTAGATCTACCCGCGTCTTAGGGCAAGCGCATGGCTGCTTTTGGTCCGCGGTAAACTCCCTATCCGCCACCCGGGTTCGCGCCACTTAGCCTCGCATCAAATCGGCTGGAATCTGCCTCGCATCAAATCGGCTGGAATCTCTCTAACGAGGGAGATCCGTGGTCCTACGCAGCGGAATAACTTGAAATCTGCAGTAACAAAAGAAGTATCGAGGAACTACAAATATTTGCTGAGAATGACCAAAACTTATGTAAGCTAAAAAACTGTTTGCTCCCTATGCATGCTGGATGCCAAATTACCGCAAGTTAGCAACACTCCAAGAATTCCTAGAAATTCCACACTTGATGGATCCCGTCCATCGGCTGCTAGAATGATGAAGCGGACCTGCAGAAAACGTGTATGATGGGAAGGTCCAGAAATTATGTAAACTATTAGGTTGGGCAAAAAGTTCGTGCGATTTTTCAGGGCACTAGAAGTACGTACTGCTTTTCACGAGCAACATCAGTCACAACGAGTGATTTATGTAGCCCTTTTCCTCTGCTATTAATGCTCTTAGAGACTGAGCAGCTCCCCGGTTTGTTTTCCATGAAAAGCCACATTGTTTGGAACGACCCAATTCGTGACTCTCAGCTGCAACTTCTGGATGGAACCCTAGAAATTTCTCAAGAAAATAGACTAATAAGTGGTTAGAGACTGCTTCAGGCTTTTGAAGGTTGTATGAGTGAAATTGCTTTTTATTCTAGCATATCGGTAACCGGTATCGGTGGAAGTTGCGCAGAGCTGCCGTGCCTCCTCAATGTGAGAGATCACTCGTACTGAGCCCTTCGAAGTTTTCTTCGCGAACCGAATCATTTGAGCTTAGACGTTGCTGAAATTCAACATTCTCAGTAGCTTTCCTTCACATCATTCAAATCCTGGGGGGAGGGGTAAGCGCCTCACTGTGCTTCAAAGTCCACATCCGAATGGAGATATCCTGTGATCTAAAAATAACCTCTCCGAGGCGGGCATTCATTTCTTCGTAGTCGTTTCTGCAGTAATGGCTTCTCTTCATATGTCGTTGATATCCCTTGCCTTTTGATCTGTTTTGAATCTACTATAGAAGTCAATCAGTGGGAGTGATCGGAGGTTGTCGTCCTAGTCGAAATGGTGCTTCATAAATAAGAAATGAGGCGTGGTGAGAATTGAGGAAATCCGTTAGGATATTTGGAAAGAGTAAACCAAGGGCTACAAAATGCTTACTAACACACCATCGAACAAAGCTTGATTCCCAGTAGAGAACTAAGACAAAAAAACTGCACGAACTTATTGCCCAACCGAATAAGAAAGTGAATGCTGATTGAGTGGCTTAGGTCCACCAGGAAGACCTCGAGGAAGACCTGCGGTCCTCCCCGCATATATTCTTTTCGCCGTACATCAGTTCTGCCTATACTGAGCATACTGTTGTAGTGTCCTCTCAGATCTGCTCAAACTCCAATTTTCAAGGCTAATCTTAAAGGCTGGACTTCACAACAGTTCCTTGAACTTTACGGAAGGAGCGTTTCCCTCATATATCTTACGTGCGGTACATGAGTTTTCCTTAGTACTCTCTTAGTTCTATTGTCAGTGAAGATATCAATTCATTTAGTTGCCTTCAGGGGGCGCGGGAATCCTTAGAATCTTACTGAATCCAAACCCATAGAATATGCGCACCAATTGAATCAGACAGTCGCCTGGCCGCTCAAAGCACGAGGAGCCTCCTTGCAAGCGGGGTGTTCTTCGACTCAATCGACTCTATCAGACGTTTGACTCGACGAAATTAAGTCGAGTTTCGAATAAATCGGCTTTCGAGAACCTAAATACCGACTATTCAAAAAACTCCGAAAATTGATTTAGTCGAAATATTGACTCTTTGGAAAAAATCTTGTCGAGTCAAATGTCTGGACTCTATGTCGCTGCTCGAAGTACGAGCAGCATCCTGCAAGCCCTCTTCCTTCATTTCGACATCAAGATTCGCTCCGGATCCGTGTTCTTCACTCGAAAAGTGCGATAGTGCCAAGATGCAAAGATTCTCTTGCACTTCAATGATGAGGTTTTTCGCTCCCACCGTGTACTGCTTCGTGCCTATCAGGAAATTGATGGTTGGTTGAGCGTCGCATCCGATAAAGTAGAGTTCGTTTGACATGTCGTACTAAATCATAAATTTGTTACCAAGCTGGTGTATAGCTCAAATAAAAATTGAATTACTAAATTATTTTCGTTGTTGAACACTCGTTCCACCTTACATTTGAGGTGATGAATGACTTGTTACTTTCATATAAATTATTGAAGAGATTGGTGAGGCCCGATCCGTATTGGATTTTTCACTGTTATTGGTTTAGGAACAAGGGTGCGAATTGGCCAAGTGGTCTAGGGCACAGTCCTTGGATCACCAGATTTCTCCGGGGCACCGGGTTCGAATCCCGCCATCGCCTCCCGTGTTCAGGCGACTGGCCTCCGTGACAGGACTGCCCATGAAGACCCACGTCAAAAACATATGATCAATGATGTCAAATGGTTCTCAAAAAGAGGCTGCGGCATTCGCGGGAATCGACGCGCACCTTCGGAGCCGTTTGGTATGAAAAATAAGCAAGGGTCCTCGAAGCTTACCCAACGGCGGGGAGGGGGGGGGGGCAAGAATGCGACTCGTTATGGATCACAACGTAGTCAAGACGCGCACTGCGACTATGAACGTCGGCAAGTTGACAGGCCGTTCATGTGAACTGGCAGCAGCACTCGACCGTCGAAGAATAGACCTGTGTGCTGTGCAAGAAACGTGATGGCCTGGTAGCAAGTCAAAAGAAATAGGACACGGCTTTAAGGTAGTCTATAGCGGCAGCCTGAAGACCAGGAACGGTGTGGGCATAGCCTTCTCTCAACGCTTCCGGAACTCGAGAGGTGCAGCGTTTCGATGACCGTCTCATGAAGGTCGTCGTCACCACCGCAGAATAACGTCTTCACTTCTTCTCGCCGTACGCCCGACAAACACGCTGTTGTGAACAGATGAAAGATGACTTCTGGATGTTGCTGAACGGAAAAAAAACCGCGGAAGTACCTATGGAAGATATAATAGTTGTCGCACTTGTGACTTGAACGGTCATGTAGGAGCCGCAAAAGATGGATACAGATGCCATGGAGGCTTCGGGTAAGGGACTCGACACGGCGATGGCTAGCGTATTCTGGAATATGCTGACTCTCACGATCTCGTCATCATGAATACGAAATTCCGGAAGCGTCCTTCTCATCTCGTCTCATTATACAGTGGCAACGCGCAGACCTAGATAGACTTTGTTCTCGTACGATATCGCAACCAAAAGCTAGTTACTGACGCTAAGGTTGTACCGTACGAAATCGTGGCCACACAACATCGTCCGCTTACCTGCACCATGAAAATCATGCCGCCAAAAAAAAATGCACGAAGAACGATTAGGGCCTGGCCAAATCAAGTGGTGGCAGCTGAAAGAGAAAAAAAAAACTGTGACTTCCCGCATGGAGGTACCATCGATAACGACCATTAACGAGACATGGGAGAACGCAACGCGAGCGCAACACGTTCCGAACTCTGCACGACCAAACGAGGTCGCCGGAAAATTGACAGGCAAGCATGGCTATGGATGGCCATGATACGGTCATGATGAAGTGAAGATAAAAGTGCGCGAAAAGAAACGTCTGTACCATTTATTCCTCGATGATAAAATGGTTGACAACTGGCGGCAGTACATGATAGCGAAGAAAGCAGCGGAGAAGTCGGTGGCCCCCACGAGGGCTGCGCACTACGACAACATCAGCAAGCAGTTAGATGCAAAAGATGGCAGCGAACGCCTCATCTACCGGCTTGTGAGGTCTCGCCAGCGACAGATCGAAGACGTGGAAAAGTTCTACGGAGTCAACGATGAACACGGTCATCTCCTACCAAACGGCAAGAAGGCGACGAAAAGGTGGTGTGACTGAGAATCTCAGAAAAAAAAGAGAAAATCCCAACAGAAGAATTCAGACACCCATCCATCCCAGAACTGCTGCCAACATGCGGTCCTTTCCAGCCAAACACCGTGGATGAAACCATGGCGGCGCTGAAGCGCATGAAACCAGGTAAAGCGACGAGTCCTCATGATGTAGTGGCGGAGCTACGGAAGTCAGGGTATTGGAACTCTGCTGAATGACTGACGGTGTGCTTCAACAAGGTCGTCGAACAGAAAAAGACCTCTGTGGACTGGCAGAGAAGCACCACAATCCCGATCTGGAAGAGGAAAGGCAACCCTACGGATTGTGCGAACTATCGGTCGATGTTTCACTTCATGAAGATATTCGAACGCATTATCGAACGCCGAATGCGCTACATCATTCGTGTTTCGGCGAATCAGTGTGGTTTCACAGCCAACTGCGGGACGACGGACAATCCATGCGGCACGCCTGTTGGTCGAAGAGCTTCGCGAGAAACAGAAGCCAAGAGAGAAGAGACCTAGAGAAGAACCTAGCCTTCCTCGATCTGGAAAAGGCCTTTAACCGTGTTCCACACAAAGTGATCTGGTACGCATTGCGTTGGCACTGAGTCCCTGAGCTCATCGAATGGTTCAGGATCCTCCATGCCGACGCAAGAAGTCAAACCCAAGCGGCCGCGGGTACGCCGGCAGAATTCCCAATCTCCGTGGGCGTGCATTAAGGATCAGCCCTCTCACCGCTCCTCTTTGTCCTCGTCATAGACTCTATAAAGAATCCTCCAGAGACCGGCACCATGGACACTGCTAAGCGCAGATGACGTCATGCCCGCGTGAGAACAAAAGGAGGACCTTGAGCGACTGATGCAGGCTTGGAACGAACGTCCAGCCCTTTTCGGTTTTAGGCTAAAAGTGAAGAAGACTTAGTACATGACGAACAACTTTGACGAGCCCTTCACCATTCAAATTGATGATAACGACCTACGCAGAAGCGACTACTTGAAGTACTCCGGCTCAACACTCTCAGCTGATGGTAGCCTAGTCCATGAAGTCGTCGCTCTCGTCAACGCTGCGTGGTTGAAGTGGCGCTCGACAACTGGAGTGCTGTGCGACAAAAATATCCCGGATCGCTTTAAGTCAAAGGTGTATTCAGCAGTCGTTCGATACGTGACACTGTATGGCGCTGAATGCTGGCCAGCCGCCAAGGAAGTAGAACGTCGACTAATCATAAATGTGATGGAGACGAAGATGGCACGATGAACGGCCGGCATCACTCGTGCAGACCGCATGCGCAATGAAAAGATCCGAGAGCGATTCGGCATTGCTCCAACTGCTGACAAACTTGGTGAAACTCGCCTTAGATGGTACGGCCACGTTCTGCGCGCCAACGAAGACACCATCTGCAAAGTAGGCCTTAATTTCGAAGTACCAGGAAACCGATCATGAGGGCGGCCGAAGCACCGGTGGCTAGACACACTGCACGCCGACTTGAAACATGTGGGCGTCCACCAAGACCTGCGCATGGTAGAGTCAAATGGCGTCAAAAGATCAAGAAAACGGACCCTGCCACTAAACGGGATGAACGCTAAACAAGAAGAAGAGGACTGATTCAAGAACAAGAGGAGCTTCACTTAGGCTTTCAACCACCACGGCTAAAACTCATCGATATCGATAGATTGATATTTTTGTAGAACTTGTTCCGATTTCAACAAACGGTTACTTAGCTATATATTTCCTAAGAAATACATTTTCTGAAGAAAATTTCCTAAGAAAGACTGAATAACTGACTGTATTTGTATATGGCTGGAATTTGCACGTATCAGGTGCGTGCAAAAGTTCCGTGGCAGTTGGTGATTGCTCAGTGTTCAACATACAGGGTGCGTCAAAATTATTGACGCACCAAAATGAGTCTGTAAAAGAGGCAAGCTGCGAAAATGTTTCAAATGTGCATTTGAAGCCTATGTCTTCGCGATCAGAGTGAATGCACACTTGTTCGCAACGGGGTCCTTCCTCGCGCAAGCAGTCGCGAAGACGACGAAGGAGCACATAGCCATTGCGCCGCAACTAACTCTGGTCGATTTTGTTCCAGATCTTGAACAGAAGAAAATCTGGGAGTTAAGTTTTTCTGTGGATGATGGCACAGCTCTCGCTCTCTAGGAACCCATGTGGGTTCCTTCAGTCGACTGAAATTCGGTTGACAAGGGATCCATTTCTGTGCCGGTTTGAATTCGTTCAAGCGGATTTTCGAAACCAGGCCTGCATCACTTTCGTGCCTTGCACAAGAGCCAAGCCCCGCCAAAGTATGTATGGATTCACCTTGGGATAAGAATTGAGTCCAGCAAGGAAATACCTCCGAAGGACACTGTTTCAATGAGAAACAAGAAAATTTTAAAAATTTCTGTAGTAAAACATAGGTACTTTTTTTGGCAAGAACGCAACTAGATTTGCGAACAAGGACAGAATTTCATGTGCACCTTGGAGGCCAAGACCTGCGCTACTTCCCCTAGGATTTTCAGATCCCTAAACGAAAAACTCTTTATGATACGAGACAAAAAAAGGGGGAAGTTCAGTTGCGGCGCATCGGCAGTAATCTCCGCTAGCGTCTTCGTGGCTGCTTTCTTGAGAACGGAGCTCGCTTCAAACAAGAGTGATTCCTTCTGTTCGCAACGACGTGTCCTCCATTTCGGATACACATACACAAGACTTTTTTGGATGTTATCTCATTTACGGAGTAATTCCGGTGCGTCAATATTTATGACGCACCCTGTAATTTTACTCCTTATGTTTGTGATATCCAGCTACGATTTTCATGTGTGCTGGTAGCCTAAAACACTTGCTACTCTCAACACTTTTGGTCCGGTTCTATGTCACAGCGTTGCTGTGCTTTGGGTATAAAAAACAATGCTATGTGCAGTTAGCAAATTTGTGAAATTTTGCTTCACGAATTCAATACCGGACGATTAGCAAGGGAAGCGACACATAGGATCAAAAATGCGGTTGTATAAGACATGTTCTTCAAAGTCTCAGGAGCTTGCCGGTTCTCAAGAATTCCAAGCGGAATATATCTGAGACCTTGGAAAACGCTTTATGAGCGCAGCACCATTTCAGCCCTCACTGAGGCGCCCGGAAAAACCAGATTGGGTCAGACCCAATGCAAAGTGGGCAGGGCATTACGGGGAAGTTATCCAACTATGTAATGTCACCTGAAAGGAACCGCTAAGGAGGGAAGATGAGTACATGGATTTTGCGCGAGTAGAACGAAGAGCATCAACGTCGACACTAGCAAGTCCGCAGATATTTGATCTCCAAATATTCCATCAAGCCGTTTCTCAAGTGGATCGTTATTGCTAATAGAAGATGGGTCATGGGCAACAATAAGAGGAGTTTCTTGCAAGATGTAGGCCCCAGCGGCTAACCCAAAATTGAGTAAACCATCGCTACATCCTTGGAAATTTCTTTTAATGTTCTTGGTCAGTAACGTGAGTGATCCACAGCGAATTTTTCTCCAAGCCGTTGCACAATAACAATATAGTGCTACACTCTCTTGCTCAGGGTAACGAAGGGAAAACTTTGAGAAGGGAGGCCAGCACAGGCGAACTTACGTGCTCACCTGCTGCTTCCGGATGACCCACACAGGCAAGTCCAAGTGTCAGCTGTACTAAAAACTGGCCATTTGCGCTTCGAAAGTCTATCCGACCCTATATTACTCCCTGGACCGTCTACTAGAGATACTCACCTTTTCAATCCTCTACACCTCTATACCCGCTGTAAAACTTTTGATGAATAGACCCTACTCAGAAAGGACGTGTGCTGCTCTTCAGGGGAAAGCCTGCAAAATTTCAGGTTTCTGGAAAAATCTTTCTGATCCGTATTAGGCACCTTACATGAATCTCAACGCTTTTTGTTCTAAATGAAATTGGTGATTTTGAGACTAGCAATGATGTTTTGGAAAATTAGGGGCAACTGCCCCGGAGCTTTTGCACGCACCTAATATTTGAGCATCTCCAATAAACGAAGTATTTGGACTTTTCATGAACCACCGTTCCAATGAACTGACCTGTGCCCCAATCTCCTCTGCTATAGCCGAAATAATAGCTGCTGGTCCCCTGATGAAAGAAGTAGCAGTGTCTGGTTCCGCTTTCCATCTACCGTTAGAGGAATATGATCCAGCAGACACTTCAAGAAGCTGTAACCACTCAGGTGTAGAAAAATGGTTAACACTCTCTCGAAATAGCGCACAACAGTAGTTGTAAGAGCGCTGTTTGATTTTCCCCCTCTATTTGAGCCTAGCTTCACTTCACTCACCCTAACGTGCCAAAACGAAGGACTGACAACGGGTTCGTAAGTGACTGGCTCTTCACAGTTTTCAACATCAAACCCGCCGTATGTCATCAGACCACCATATCCATTTTTCTCGCCTGAAGACTACTGAAACTTTTGTTGGGAACATTTCAAATTGCTATTTCCTACTCACATATGAGCACCCTCAGATGGCACTGCGAAAGTTTTCAAAACTTCTTGACAGCCTGCCTAAGATCAAATAATGGTAATATTTTTTTATTTACTATTTTGAGCTTGTGCGACATCCCTCTAAACAAAGAAGGCTGCTGTGACATTCTACTTCCTTCTTTGGTTCTGCAAAGTTGCTGCGATCTGTTTCACGAACCACGGTGAGTGCAAAAGTGGCTCCCTACACAACCCACGATAGCAATGCCCAGCTAAAATGGTATCGCAAGGCACCGTCAGAAGAAAAACATACTCGTGCACGCCACGTTGCACATTGCAAAGTTTGTCCTTGGTGATTCCAAGGACAAACTTTGCATTTTCAGCCGCAGGTCGTTTCTCGATTTGTGTTGCTAACAGGCAACCTGATACTCACAGAAAAATTCTGAGGCTTGCTTTATTAGCAGGATTCTTTAAAATCAAAGCTTTGATGAAACTAACAGTTTATTTGTGTCTCTGGCTCCAGACGGTATGTAGAGAAAAGCGTTCACAGGGAAATGTTGAAGGGAAACATACTCAATCTGAATCATCACTCCTTCTCCTTCCAAAGCGAGATATAGAAATTTTACACAGAATTTAGGGAAACCGACAAAATTGAACTTTCAGTTCTTGATCGAGTTTGAACCGGCTCTGTGCCCGTGGTAAGCAATAGGAAGGAAGCCCCCATAGTGCATCAACACATACTCGAACTTGCTTCTGATTGCTTATTATAAGGCCAAGAAATGCAAAAAATTCTGTCGACCAAAATCGTGAGTGTGCTGAATATGTGACCGCCACTGACACAACAATACATATTAGCTTGGGCAATAAGTTCGTGCGGTTTTTCATGGGCACAGGAACTACAGCTTTTCACGAAGAACATCAATGACAACAAATGATTTATGTAGCTCCTTTCTTCCGCTATCAACGCTACCAGAGACGGAGCAGCTCCTCTGTTCTTTCTCCATGAAAAGCCACATTGTTTGAGACGACCCGGTTTGTGACTCTCGACTGCAACTTTTGAATGAAACTCTAGAGAATACCTAAGGAAATTAACGAAAGTAGTGGTTGGAGTTTACTACAGGCTTTTTGAGTTTGCACGAGTAAAATTACGTTTTATCCCAGCATATCGGTTACCGTTTTGGTGGAATTTGCCTAGAGGAGACGCGCCTTCTCTATGTGAGGGGGCACTCCGTACGGTGCCCTTCAGAGTTTTTTTTTTCGCGAAATGAATTAGTTGATGTTGTTGAGATTTAACATTCTTAGTGCTTCTTCTTTACATCTAGAGCAAAATCTGGCGCGCAAACATCTCATTGCTCTTCAAACTCCAAAGTCAGAAGGGGAACTCCCTCTGGGCTAAAATTAAACTCTCTGAGGCGGGTATCCACTCCTGCACCGTCCTTTCAATAGTAACGGCTTCTGTTTATAAGTTCTTGATATCTGCTCCCTTTGGAGCTCCATTCAATCCACGATAGAAGTCCAATAGTAGGAGTGTTCGGAGATTGTCGCCTTAGTCGAAATGGTGCCTCGCATTCCATGCGATAGAGAATGGGGTGTGGCGAGAATTGAGGAAATTAGTTAGAACAATTGTAAATAGTAGATCAAGGGCTACAAAATGGTTATTCCCTCGCAGTCGAACAAAGCCTGGTTCTCAGTGAAAATCCAAGATGAAGAAACCGACCGAACTCATTGCCCAACCCAATATATTATACAAGACAAAGAATCTAAGCAAGAATTAATAAATAGAAATGAAAGATTCTGTGTGCAAAACCATTTACAAGCACAGGACAAACCTATAATACCAATTATATATTGTTTATAAGTAAGTATAAGTGACATAACTCACCTGTCAAATCCAGATTCATTACCGGGGCTTCTTCAAGTTCTATTAGATCCTTAGACATTGAGATGAAACATATTTTGACCCTCATCAAAAATCATTCTAAGAAATATATTGACTCTATAAAGACTAGAAACAAAGGTCTCATTGGATACTGGCTCATAGACGATACCAACATTGGCAACAGATTATTTAGTATTAATATAAAGAACAAAAAGTTATACTCAGCAGTTTTCAACGACATGATAACTAATCTTTCACAAAGTGCTATCATTAAACATATAAACCATATTTTTACTATATGCATCAATAATGCTAACAGAAAGTTCATAGCATTTAATGGCTATAACAAAATTTTCTATAGTGACAATAGTAGCTCTCCCAATTATTAGGTCGTCAAGTATGAAATGTTTGATCTTGAATGAAGTAGTTTTGGGTAATGTCTCTCCAACTTCAAATGTGCTCCTATGCTAGCGGCACAGCTTTGCCATCTCAGCGGTAGCATGGTTGCGCCAAGGGCTTAGAAGCCTGGGAAGCAAGTGGCGATAAGTTGGCGGAGGGCATTTCCAACATTATGTTGAAAGTCAGAAGTTTTTCCCACCAAAAAGTAGACTAATCCCTGGGAGGAGTTGTGGACAGGTAGAGCAAGGTTTGGCGAGTACAATGAATGGCAGGTGGATTCCGCTCCTTGCTCTACTGGTTTGAGCAGCGCGGTTTTGCAAAAAACGGACAAGAAATGACACCAATTTCTGGTGATCAAACTGGAAAATTCGTTCATCAAGCCATTTTACCTTGTCATATTATCTTGAACAGCTGAATAATAGAGAGTTGCGAACGCCAAACCTTGCTGCATGTACTGGCATAGTTTCACTCCTATCCGCTTGAGCCACAGCTTCCTGCTAATCGTAGTCCAGGCTCACCACAACGTACACTTTGCAGAATTATATCACCGGGATGAAATTTCTTGAACCATAGTTGTCCCGTGCTTTCATTAGACACTCCCCCATTAAACATTTCTTGGATATTCCGAGTTGTCCTTGTTTTACATTCTGCACGGTGGAGCCCATATTCTGAAGTGATACGATTTCTGCTCTTTGAGTAGTTTCACAAAAGTTCTTCTCAGACAAAAATTTTCGAGTTGATCAAAAGTCAAATATATATCTACCAGTCTGGCCGTCCGGCTGACGCCGGACTTCCAGACTTCTACTGATGCTCGCTTCTGGAATTTACTTCACAGTAAATTCTAAGAAAATTCAGGAGACCTTCGGTGGGACCCCTTCTTCCCTCACAGATAATTAACGCTCTCCTGATCTTCCCTAAAATCCGCCAGAGGTGTCGTTCTCTCATCCCCACAAAGTGGGGCGTTTCGTTAGACTCTAGGTGCTATGAATATTTGAATGTAAACGATTCAGCGCGAATGGTCACTTGCAATGATCTTTGTTTAGCTGGCTGTTGCGGCAGTTAAGTGATAAGGGATTAGCTGTGTCTGTAAGCAGAAAGAATGAGGTGGTTCATTCAGACACGAATGGAAAGGACGGAGAGTGGTTGAGGAAATAATGAGCAAGTAGGTGCAGAAGAAAAAGGAAAGCATGTAGGAGAGAAAGCCGCAATGGACCCTTGCATACATTTGACCCGTCTCTGTGCACTGCTTCAGTCTACCAAGCGATTCCACACCTTTGAATCCCGGCACTCCTTTCACACCGTGGAACCCGCCTCATCGCATCTCCCCCCTTGGGTGCCGGCGCACCCTTATCATCTCGCCGGACCCGTCTCCCCCCACTTTGGACGCCGACGCACCCTTATCATATCGCCGGACTCGTCTCCCCCCACTTTGGACGTCGGCGCACCTTTATCATATCGCCGGACTCGTCCCCCCACTTTGGACGCCAGCGCACCTTTATCATATCGCCAGACCCATCTCCATGGGTTTCCTCACTTTCGGATGCCGGCTTATCCCTGTGGAATCAGTGATTCCACCGCTCACCGCTACTTGCGCCCCCTCAATGGTGTGCACGCACGCACAGAGT
>JARK01001632.1:81464-92820 GCA_000688135.1 Ancylostoma ceylanicum
GAACACATGGCAGCCCGTAGATTTAGGGAACTATACACAGGTGTGTCGTCTCAGATAACATTTTCATTCCTCATAGAGGGTTTTGAGTACGTGCAATTGATCGTATGCCGAAGGGCCAGGACCATGAGCTGTGGTTTGGTTTCAACGTGTTACACTGGTGAACTGGTGCGAAGTGTGATTCTCCTGAATGTTAGTACAGACACTCTTATGCATAGAAAAAAAGTCAGAACTCGCTGAAATGTTTTTAAAATACTGGTTTTTCGAGAATGTAAAGCTCTTGCATCGCATCCAGCAGTGACTTGGATAGGAAAATATTCCAGTACTGTTGGATGAATAATTCGTCGCCGTTCTGAGATATTAGTTTCACGAAAATTTCAGTAGAATTTGAGTTTGTTCTGTTTACAACGTTTAAAAGTGAGTTTTATTCGTACACCCATCGCTTACTGTCTCAATATTCGAAAAAGGAGAGGCGTGAGACTCGAAAAAAAAACGGAGTTGTGAAAAAATTTAATTCTACATTATTAATACAGTGCTCGTTCGCACTGTAACTGAAAGGTGAACACCACACGTAACACAACTATTCAAGACCACAATCAAAACAACAACAGAGTATGCCACTTGAGGCAAGCAGCAAAAAAAAACAATCTTGCTTTGAGGACCAAAAGGCGCGGATGATTGGATGCAAAAAGTCGATTCTAACTCTAGAGAAAGAAAAATATGATTTTTTTAAAGTTAGCAAGGAACAGCAAAATTAAATACAATAGCTACAAACTTGGGCATTTTGAAACTAAGAGAATCGAGTGAATCCAAGAGGAGAACAAATAATGGAAAGAGTCGAGATATCTGGAACTATTTCTCATGTTAACACACATCAATTAATTGACAGCAATGTTTCAAGTCAGAGTGATAGTACGCGCTATTGCAGATTGTAGATTTCAGTCCAAAAGACCTAATGCAGTGATTAGTTAGATGTCCGGAATTTCTTACTCCAATAGCAGCTTCAAATTAGCGATCTCCCGCAATTTCTTCTTCAGACCAAAGTCATTCTTTTGATGTATTTGGTCTACTAAAATACTGTGCTCACCTGCGAATGAATTCTTCTCAGCTATAAATTGAAGACGTTCAAGACTATGAATGAGCAGGGGTAACCCACATTAGATTTCTATGATTGTTTCCTTGAATTGCATTTCCCATTTGGAGCTCTACGGCATTTACTTCAACAGCTCTTGGTGTTCTTGTTAATAAATTGGACTAATTTCGAATCATTTGTCTTCAGCGGTAGCATGCCCACCTGCGAATGAATTCTTTCCAGCTGTAAATTGAAGATATTCAAGACTATCAATGAGCAGGCGTAACCCACATTAGTTTTCTGTGATTGTTTCCTTAAAGTGCATTTCCCATTTGGAGATCTACGGCGTTCTCTTCTTTAGCTCATGTTGTTGATTTCTACGTATGCGGTCGAGTTTGAATCAGGGATCTTCAACAATACTTCGCGCATCTGCGAATGAACCCTTTCACTCTACCATACCGAAAAATTCATAGCTATAAAGAAGCAGGGTGTACCCACATAAGATTTCCGGAACTGTTTAATTAAATTGCCTTTCTCATTTAGAGACCAATATTTTCTTCGAATTATGGTGTTTCAGTCAACGTCCTGGATCGAGTCCAAATCAAACATCTTCGGTAAAACCGCATGCACCTGCTATTAGAATCTTATTCATCTCTGCCATAGCTCATCATAATCAATTATTCTTGTCGTTGAAAGCACAATGTTCTATCGTGAAATGTTTGAGGAGAAGAGGGTTGCAAGAACGTTTGGGGAGGAGAGAGTAGCAAGAACGGATTTGATTATCTTGAATGCTGTGCCATACAGGTTGTTAAAGAGCACGTTCACTTGGCCCACGTTTCGAATTCAGTTCTCATAAATCAGCAACATCTCAGGCATTCGTGGGGGTGATGAGCAGGTAGGACCTCCATCGCTCCGCCCACTTTTTGAGTTGAGGGAGCGTACCTGGACGTCCAAGAAGAGCAGAGCGTGCTGTCCATAACCCCGGTCGTCCCCCCCATCCGCCGGAACCCAATAATGCGCTCGGGGGACAACTGCGAGGGCACGTGGGGGAACGTCTTTCGATTGCCGGGGGTAGGTGCCCCACGATTTTGGGTCCACCTTCAGGTACAACTGGGGGTGGACCCATTTCCACCTGCATTTCACCCCCACGAATGTCTGAGATGGGTGCTCGACTTTTATTTCTGAAATTCCGGAAGTTCGGTGGAATCGTCAGCAGAAATCTGTGTGAAATTTCTGTGATAGTTCGGCTTATTGTTTTAGAGTGGAAGCCGGGAATCAAGATCTTTCTGTTAAATCGCACTGGTTCCTGTTACCTAACAATTTGTCAAACATTTTACATTTCATAAAGACTTCAAGATTTTTAGCATGTGTGTAACCTACAGTCAAAAAACAGACGCCATTTTTCCTCTTTGTGAATCAATGATCACGTTAGATTCCATAGAATTTCATGAATATGAAATCGGGAATCAAAATCATCCTCGAATGTGTCGTGCTTCTAATGAAGCGGTTGGCCTCTTCAAAATTTATCCGTTTTTCCAACGATTGATTTCGTTGTTCCCACATAACTGCTTTAGCTTTTAGAACCCAATGGAAATGCAAATATATTTTGCTCGATTGCCTTGCTTTGAGATATTCTCCAACAATCTTTTCTTTCCCTCACCACGAACTGATTTCGCTGTTTGCTGGGCTTTTCACGTACGATCGCGATAGCCAGTGTCCAGTAAATCTTTCTCTCACTCTCCATCTCTGTTCCCCTTGCTTATCTTCTCTTGCAGATTCTCTCAGTTTCTTCTATTATACATAGTGTTCGTCTGCTGAAACACAAAGTGTTGAGAAGTGCGTGGATTCCAAGAATTCGACTGCGTTACCTTCTCACTCTTCATTACTTTTTCTTTTGCATAGGTGGTCTCAGAGCAGAACCTCATTGTATACGATGTTCTTAACGGATGCTTTAGGAGTATGAACCTTCAGACCCTGTGGTGTTCTTACGCGAGACAAAGCGACATAGAGCTGTCCATGGCTGAACACGTCTTCTGGGAGGCATACACCGACCTTGTTAAAAGACTGTCCCTGGGACTTGTTTATCGTCATTGCAAACGCAATACGTACAGGAAATTGCCTTCGTCGTAGTCGGAATGGGACTTGCTTGTCCCAGTAGTTGTCGATCCTGGGAATCACCGCTAATTTGTCCTTATGCTCACCGCAGATGAAACGACAACCAAGAACATAACGCCCTAGAGTCTCGACTTTTAGGCGAGTGCCGTTGCAAAGACCATTCGCAACATCAAGGTTACGCAGTAGCATTACAATGGCACCTTTCTTCAGCCTCAACTCATGAGGTGGCATTCCGGACGGTTCTAATGTATTCAAATACTCAGGTGGATAAAGCTCTCCTGAATCTCCTTCTTGATGAATGGCCTCATCGATACTTTTGTAAATGCGCTGATCTTCTGCCCTTTGTACCCTCAATCGTTCCATTGCTTCGTCGTTAATCTTCCGGACATTTACATTTTTTGGCGCTAGAATAGCCTGTTCGTAAAGGTTTTCTGTCAATGTTGGATCGATCACTTGGCCGAAAATCTCCGTTACGATATCATTTGTAGACAGGACATCTTCCTGTAATTTCACGCACCCTTCTTCATCATTGGCGTGGCCATTACCAACTTCCAAGAGAAAACGTTGCCAATCAAGTCCGGCGTTGCAAGCTCTCATATTAGCCTCGAGATGGTGTACTTTGAAAAGAGACCATAATGCTGAACGGGTAACGCATGCTTCAACGATTTCTTCCCTTTGACCGTGCTCCACTATTGGCAACACCTGTCTAAAATCGCCTCCGATAATAAGCAACTTCCCACCAAATGGTCTGTCATTCTGCATTATGTCCCGAAGAAGAACATCGACAGCTTCAATGGCACACTTCGGCACCATTGATATTTCATCCCATATTATGATATCAGTTGCCATGAGCTGCCGTGCTTCTTCTTGTTGTCGCTTCATCAACGAAGAGCGATTACCATCCGCCATATTAAGCTTAAACGCCGAGTTCACTGTTCTACCTCTCGGGAGAAGGTTTGCAGCTATGCCAGTCCAAGCTACACATAACACCTGTCGCCGTTGTCCCATTGCAATATTATAAAGTGTAGTATAAAGATAAGTTTTTCCTGTTCCTCCAGGGCCGTCTATAAAAAAGCACCTCTGATCGTCACGATCTATGGCTGCAAGTATGTCATCCATTGCATTTCTCTGATTCACGTTCAGGGTTTGATACAGACGTGCCCCTTCAATTTCGTGATGTTCATAATCAATGGGAACGTCAGGAATGGAAGGGCGTTGATTCACAGGAGGCACAACAACTTGTGCAAGATCTCTACCGAGTAGCTGCATTCGATCGGCAATGTCGAAATAGGCCATTGCGACGGCTTCAGGTTCGCCCAGTCCTCGATGGATATAGTCATCGGCCATAGTTGCTGCGAATTCATTCCACAGTTCTTGAGCATCCACGATTTCGCAGTAGCTCAGCAAACATGCAAAGAAGCTGCGTAATGTAGAAGGCGTTTGGAACTGGGCCGCTTCTTGCATGCTTTGACGGTAGTACGTATCATCGTCCATAAGGCCTAAAGCTTTAGCAGCGTCTAAAAATTTTTCGAACACTACCCCATTAACTGTCCGTATGTCTTCGAAAGACGTTTTGCCTCTTGTATTCAATAGAAGAATGCGTAGGCAGTAGCGTTCCACATCCCTTGGCGACACGGTGTACATTCGGCCAATTTCTTTTCCTCCCCGTCTCCTTGGCTTCCAACCGTTGCGGGAAGTGAATGTAAAGTGCTCAGGTAGTTCGTGGTAGTATAGTTCGCGAGCGTCAATCGCCATATCCGAAGGTGCATCTCCATCAAAAGCCTCAGCGCACATCCGATTCAGCTCGAAGTACGCAGTTAGTGTGGTAAAGGTGGTTCGTGCGCGGTCGAGGAACTGCTGCTCTTGTCCAGCCAGGAAATGAATGGTTTGAAAATCTGGCAAATGGACTGCTAGCCTGTACACAGTATGCGACTTTTCCTGCATGGAAAAGCCGAATACTCTGTGGAGTCCTTGAGGTGGGCAGACGTATCGTGTGTTCAGATGCTGTTTAATCTCGTCTACCACAGCATTCGCGTTACCATCTGTTTCGCTCTCAATTGTAACGCGCGCACGGTCGGGCCCCTTGTAAATGTACTTGTATAAGTACTTGACTGCCGATATCGTACCACAAATTTCCAGGTTTATGTGACAATTAAATTTCGTGAGGAGGTACAGGTTTGTCGGCACAATCCATTCATCATTGTACACGACGCCATTGACATCCACAGTAGTACGGTTCCTCCTTCGATATTTTGGGTATCCATCGACTTCCATTGAAGTTCTCTCGCACAGTTGTTTTGGGAACCGCTTTGAGCACTTCCCATCTCGCATGCACGGCGAGCTTGGGTCTTCAATGCCACATTTTTTATGTATCATGTAGGATGTCACCGCGGCAAAAGCTTGCGGCTCTTCCTCTCTATTCGGTATTTCTGCACAGATGGCATTGTCTACGTCTTCCACTGTCAGCGCCTTCCACCCACTTTTCATAATCAACAGCATGTGGCAATGAGGGAGACCCCTCTTCTGAAATTCGATCACATATACATACGCTTCTACTTCACCCAATACGTTCTTCTTGAAAAGGTCATCATGCAGCTCCTTCAGTTTGCCATTGAAAACCCTCGCAGTTAGGTCCGGTCTGTCCGAAGCTGTTTGCCCTTCATACAGACTTTCCTGTATTTCTCGCCACAGGGGGTTGCACGTGATCGTTAAAAAGTAAGTGGGCTTGCCATATCTCGCTACCATGGCCATAGCATCCTGATATGATTGTTGCATAGCTCTGGGGCTACCGATATGGGAAGACGACAGTACAATGCGGTTTCCAGGTGGACCTGAGATGTCTTCACCTGATAGGTAGTCTTGCAGACCTCTGTAAGAGTCTGAACGGAGATTCACTTGGTGTGTTCTATGATAGTTCAATCGATTCTGTTCGATTTTCACGTAAGCATCAACAGCAAATTGTTGGAACAGCTTACGCGCGTGAAGAATCGGATTGAACGTATCCCGAACAGAGAAGAGGTATGAATAATATTTCATTTGTGTGATCCGCGCTCCACTTCTGTCCACCATGGATGGATCCCATCCACCTCTCCCTGTTGGAAAAAGAAGTGGGTATGTTAACAAATCACACCTTTTGTCAATATCGCTTATGTTCATTAGAGGTGTTCCTTCTGACTCTCGTAAATGGACTGCAAGACTTCTGGAAGAGGGAACATCGTTTTCCTCGCCAACATAGATAACAGCTACTTCGTTACAGGTAGGTAAGGCATACTGACCGCGTCTGACACCTCTCTCTCTGTTTTCCTCGAAAATCATTCGGATGGCAACAGGAGGCCGATTTTCGCGCAGTGCCGCCTCTACTTCGGACCTTTCAATTTCGCTCATCATTTTGAAAGATTGCGCATAAATGTTATTACGCGCGAACCATTCGCTGAGGAAAACCATGAGAGCTGGATCGCAATTCGCATTCTGCAAATTTCCAAGACGCTGTTGAGCCGCTTGTTCGGTGTCAAGAATATAAATTTGCCCATACTGTCTCCGTTCTTCTTGGTTTGGATGTAAAGTCCCAATTCTGTGGTAAACCTGGCCATGGATTCGGTAACAGTATGGCCCTCTTCCTCTTGGCACGTCAACTTGGGCTCCCATGGAGGCCATGGCAAGTGCAGAGTTGAAATTTCTAATGTTGTCGAGAAAATTTTTACGACGTCTTCTCTCCTCCGAAGATGCTGAGCTTTCGCATAAGAAAAGGTTTTTTAATGCATCTGGGAAGTCTTCAAACAAATCCAATGTGAATCTTCCTCTGTCGCAGCAGTCGGAAAAAGTCTCGGGATGCTGTGGTTTAACTTCACAGGCAAAATGAAGTGCTCCACAGTTTGAGCAACGATGTTCCAGCCTTCCCAGATAGTTCTGCTCCACTAACCGAGAGCGTAGTGCAACACCCGTTGTTTGATTTGCGGCGTTGCGACGGCGATGGTATCTTTCCACATCGGCACGTAGCCGCTCAACATGACTTTCGTCATCTTCGTTCTGGCGATTCCTTCGCTGACGATCGGCGTTCGCTAGAAGCCTGGCCGAGCGCTGTTCTCTGGTTTCGCTTTGGCGACGCCTGTGTTGATGTGCAGCGTCTGCCAGTAATCTAGCAGCACGATGTTCAAGGTTTTCACTCTCACGACGCCTCTGTTGGCGTTCAGCTTCCGTGAGTAATCTAGCAGCACGCTGATCAGTACTTTCGCTCTGGCGGCGCCTTTGCTGAATTTCAGCATTTGCAAGCAACCTGGAAGAGCGCTGTTGAACGTCTTCACCTTGGCGACGTCTATGCTGACGTGCAGCGTTCGCTGCACGTCTAGACTCAATCTGCTCTGCATTTTCGTTTCGCCTTCGCCGACGCTGTTGTTCAGCATTAGTTCTAAGACGCGCATCACGTTGTTCTGAAGTTTCTCTCTGACGAAGGATTCTCAAACGTTGGGCATTATCTGCATGGATCCGAGGACGTCCTCGTCGTCTGGACACCGTTGAAGCTTGGTCCATTGGTACTTCCATATTGCTTTATTGCTTTTGAGGCTAAAGAACCGCAAGATCAATGTATTTCATGGCACGCATGAAAGTTCGTGCCGTTTCATGGAACAAATGTTTCATGAAGCGACGCGAACTTCAAATGAATCGTACTCCAGGTCGTATTTACACCCTGAACGTTCGGCCGGCCTGCTTCACCATTACCCGGCCGGCAACGGCAGAGGGGCGGCCAGTAATGGGCCTCAGCTCAGCCGTAACTGCTCCGAATCGAGTGGATACGGATGCTTCTGCTTCGAATCAACAGTTTATGAGAGCATTGCCCATTTGTTAATTGTCAATGGCCGCTGTGAGCGTGAAAACCTTTTGGAGCTCGGCTTTAGTTTTTTTAATCCATGCACGGTACAGAAAAACTCCTGATTCGACTCCGCTATAGATCCATAATGATCCATCGGAGTATAAGTGCTCGCCGATCCGCAGATTATCATTAGAAATGGGAAAAGATGGCTGAATGCAAAAAGTCCTTCCGTGTTTTTGTCGTGCTAGTTTACTTGTATCATCGCGTGGATTCGAACTATCCTGATAATTGTTTACGAATGTTTTATAGGCTGCTGCTGCAGAGTATCCCCAGACTTCGCCAGCAAACGTGGCGATGGCCACAACAGCCGGCTGTCGTCGCGGTCACCACGACCGCCGGCGGTCGCCCCATGTATAAAATAAATGAGGACACTCCAGACGAACGAAGGATAATCAATCGTGGCAATCGATGAACATCTTTTCTATTTTCACTATCACCATATCGTCAGTTAATTTTTGGCACATCCTCGCGACTACAGGCGATGAGCTCCGTTCTGCCAGCGATCCATGGCGATGTAAAGTGGCAATCGATACGTATCATTTCCACGATCCTTATCTCTTGTATCGCCGGTTCATTTTCATTCATTTAGAACTGGCGATATCTATGGATACTCTTACCAACTCGGTCATCCGTGCTGCTGATGTGCTTCACTTGGCCGACTGCTTCATCCTTTTTTACTTTCCTATTTTAACCCTTCTCACCGGGCGTAGGAAGGCAGCTCGGCTGGCTGGACGGCACGTGATGAGCGGCCCATTTGGTAAATGGTGAGGCCAGGGACCGGCTAGTGATTAGCAGTCACCCATCCGACCGCAGGTGTGGTAGAGCGGGCCAGCATGTGCTGCAACCTTGTCGGCATGCAGAAGTGAGCCAGGGCCAGCACGGCCGGTCATTGTAGGTAGAGCGGGCCGGCCACACTACGTTCCTGAGAAAGAGGGGAAATTTTTTTTCATCAGTCACTTTTAGCACCTGTCATGTTTGATATTCTAAGCTGTTCTTTTTACAAATTTTTCCACCTTTTCTCTACCTGTTTTCTTTCTCTTCTATGAATCATTTAATTTTAGTACTGATTTTTGAACATGGGCAATGTTAGAATGAGAACTTAAATCATGGTGAAATGGTACACAATCCTGAAAATATCCAAAATTGCGAGACTTTTGCACAATTTTGGTTTGAGAAACTTCTTAGCTTTGCTTCTTAACAGTGCTCTATGATCTCTCATTTTGGGCTCGTTTAAAAGTAGCCATGCCTATCTCTGGGAGAACATCCGCAACGCCAAGGTTTGTCAAAGTTGGTTCGAAGAATCGTTGTATCGCTACATGAATGAATTTCAAAACAGTGAAAGCTCATGGGCCAGAAATACGTCTTCTAAAAACAACGGTTCGACGTGTCATTCTTTTTTTTGAATTGCAAAAAGACCGGCCAAAAAGGTTAGGCTGTCTTCTAGTATACAAAAAAGCTATCAAGAAGTAGTCTCAAGAATTTATGAGGAGTATTTGTAGCAGTCGAAAGAGTGGAAAGCAAAGTCAAGGTTGTGGCATTCCTAATCTAGTTTCTCAAATCTGAATGGAGACCGACTCACCTTCGAAGCAATCCTTAGGGAAATAAAGTCATTGAATGCTATCAGGATCGGGAACCTTATTTTACCAATCCTGCCTGATTTCATGCAATATCTGAAGGGATAGGTGAGGCAAGGATTCATTTTATACCATAAGCTGCATTTATAGTGCACCGCGGTCGGACCCGGTCGGATGACAAAAGATACGTATGGATCCTCGTCGGAAGAGGATCGATGAGCATTTTTTGTTATCCGACCGGATCCAGCTTCGATGCACTACAACTACAGCTACAGTTGCGTAACTCAGTTGTGGGCCAGTCGCAAGCATTCATTTGCGAAGCATTTTCCATGAGGACATGTCGACGTGGTATACGCACCCTGGATCAGAATACTACGTGACTGCCGCGAGACCAAAAACGCGTGGGTCCCACCTCTGCCTCAGTTGAGTCGGCGCTGCGACTGGCTTATCTTTAAAATGAACGCAAATTGCAATTATGTCGAACATGTGAAACCATTGAAACTCAAAACTGAACAGCTCCACTTTTTTCAGCAAACATTTCCTGCATGAAAACACTTCCAATATAGACGCTCTCTAAGACCTTGCGTTTACGTCTTATTCAGTCGATATCAATGAGGAATTAGAGCTTCAAATCGTACGGCACAACTGCTCTTGTTAGCTCTGACTTTGGATGTATTAATGCATTCTAAAATGTGGACGGATATCGTAGAAATGGCTTTATTCATGCTTTCTCGTACCATCACCATCTAAACAGCCTTAATCGTCGTCGTAAGACCAATCGAAACTACGAAGGCTCACAGAAAATTGTTTATGTTTCTTTCCTTCTATGATAAAGCAGGTGATACAGTTCACTTTGATATAAAAAGGAGAGGATAGCTCCAGAGGACTGATAGAAATTTATTATGGATGAAACAGATGTAGCAGACTAAATTCGCGCACGTGCGTGTCATTGCTTTCATTGGATCCTTGTAGCTAGCGCACAGATGCGAATTTACTACCTGGAAGCTGTGGCCTAAACAACCGCAGACACACTCCGCATACAGCAGTGTAACTGACTCACGGTGTTTTTGCTACTATCGAACACGGAGGCAGCCTTATCACAGCTGTGAACTCAACTCAGGCGTTTCTCCCACTTCTGGTCTCCGCCGCACCCTTCACAAACCGATAGCTCCATGTCCTGAAGTTTCCCCAATTTTGGAAGCTGGCGCGCCCTGATCACGCTGTCGGCACCGTCCCACACCGGCGCACTCCTACTACAAACGTCTGGTGGCGTTCGACTTCACTTTTGAGACTCTCCCATCTCCGCAAAATGATGCTCTTTGTTTGGTCCGAGGAGTTTTGTATGAGCATCAGGATGTGACCGGTTCAGCGCAAATTCAATCTTGAAATGTTTCTGGTTCAGCTGGCTGTTGTGGTAGTTAAGTGATAAGGGTCTACCGATGTATATAAACAGAAAGAAGGAGGTGGTTTAGTCAGACACGAATGAAAGGACGGAGAGTTGGGAAACGAATAATTTACATACATTGCGTTCTTATACTTTTGGGCAGTAGACCACAGTAGTGGACTCGTCTCCCCCACTTTGGGCGCCGGCGTACCCTTATCACAGCGACAGACCCGTCTCCCCCCACATCGGGCGCCGGCGTACCCTTATCACAGCGACAGACCCGTCTCCCCCCACTTCGGGCGCCGGCGTACCCTTATCACAGCGACGGACCCGTCTCCCCCCACTTC
>JARK01001632.1:110443-135443 GCA_000688135.1 Ancylostoma ceylanicum
ATATATATATATATATATATATATATATATATATATATAATGCCAATTAATATTAACTATGATATCGAGTCACTCGAAAATCGATTTATTCAAAACTTGATTTGTCTCGGTCGACTCAAGTGTCTAATATAAACTGATAGAAATACGAAAACGCGAAGAACAGTGCAGAACATTTAAAAACCACAGCAGAAAGCATATGCGACATGAAGGAACAAATGAACGAAACTAGAAGTAGAAAAGAATAGGGAAGAATAAGAAAAAAGGTATGGCCATGTTGAAATTAAAAAAAGACTCTTCCTGTGAATTAAAACTCACGCGAGGCCTCATTCCCCGCTCTGGTTCGAATTTCGAAAATCAGATCGCTCGCGATCTCCATCACTTTGCGAGCACTTACACTCTTGTCCGCGCCTAGAGCTGCCGAATAACCATCGATTTTCCATTCACAGCCCAAAGTCAGGTCTGCTGCCCCTTTTAGCAGCACTATGCGGTACTGCTGCCCTCGGCAAGAGAGCTGATATTGTCCGGAAGGGAGGAGCGATGGGCGGGACAGGCTTCGCCCTCCGAGGCTAGAGCTGCTCGATTGTCTGAGATGGATCCCTATGATTACGCCGATTTTGCAGCTCACCTCGAAATGACAGGCGAGGTGAGCCGCTGTAGTACGAGAATAGTGCCAGCCCAGTGTCTTAGTTCTTTAATCGCCAATTCATTTCGATTTGTAAATTCTAAACAGGCGAAGTCCGAAATTATTCTAAGAATCAGAAGGCGTAATCCAAAAGTCCCTGTCTTTTTTCAATCGCCCGCCTGCCGCCAAAGAGAATATCGAGAGAAAAAAATAACAGAGCCGTAGCACCAAAAGCTCCCGCACAGAAAAAAGGTGAAGCCAACCTCTATTCTCTATCCACATCTTGCATTTTCGATTTCCATGGATGGCTAACTCTACTATCACTACTACGAAACTAAATACCCGGCAGTTTTTTTTTGCGAGTAGCTCTATCAACTATGATCGACCTCAGTGTTGCATGCTTTTAACCGAACAAACATATTCGGTGTTTGATTATGTTGAGCATTGAAAAGTGTGTAGAGTGATCCGTAAAATTTGAAAACCATTGAAATTAGTGTGCTCTCAAACGCTTTAACTAAGGTAGTAGAAAAAACTTTAAAGGCATCACCAGCCGAAATCCTCGACTCGGAGCTGAGGTGTGGGCGGGAAGATAGAGAGTGAGAACATCACAAATGTGAAAAGAACACAAGGAATGATGACCTACCTGCAGAGAAACAAGGATCGCTGTCGCGGCCATGCCGGGTTTTCAACGGCACGACGCTCCGGTTAACGCTATCGCTGTGGGTGGTCTGCCGCAGCGTGCAATTCGCACCATTCGCAGGATTTCGTGGCGGGACGCGGGCACACCCCATAGCGGAGCACTCGTCTGCGCCTTCGACAACTGGGAAAGAGCGCCTTCATTTCTTGCGTTTTTCACGCAGTTTCATCACTGCGTATGAGTTTTTTTTTTCCCGAAAAGACCCCGAAATTCGGAGAAATCTCCAACGCAAGGATTTCCGCGGGTGCTGCCTTTAAACCAAAGAAACACTTAATGGATAAATAACTAATAATAATTGTGAGTTGGTTAGTCGCTCTCAGCGCTGGAAAAATTTCCTTTTTTTTCGATAACTTCTTCGAATGCCAATCCTTTCTTAAAAAATTCACACCAATAATGACTTCACGATCTCACATCCAATGTCACATTGCGAGGTTTCGCATTCTGATGGTCGGTCGGGCTGTTTGTAACACGACTTGTCGGGAACCCAGGTCCACCACGTGCTAGTATCCAGGAGTACCTGCACGATAATTACCTGTTACCATAGTAATACACTTAAATGCTTACAATCTCTTTGGTAAATAGTTAAACTATAAGTAGCTGACTACAAACCCGGAATGTTTGGTCTGGCGTTCCGATAGTGATTTCGCCAATAAACTCGATGCCATTGTAGCTGATGATCTGAATAGGAAATATGTATTGTTTTTTCTACCAATGATCGCAGCGCCTGGCTGACTGTGAGTATGGAAACACCGAAAAAGCGCTTTTCTATAATGAAAAAAGCAGAGTTTCTGGAAGAGTGAAAGAGTTGCAATGGGGAAAATATTATATCAGGTTACTGTGCAAATTACCGTTGTCTTGCGATATGTACAAATAAACTTTTTCCGTCCAATTTGAGCAACTTTGAGCGAGCTTGTATCACCGTCTAATAGTGCTTTTCCTCCTTTTTCAGATGCTTCTTGAATGTTTCTGTTCAGAGCTTCCTTTTTTTGTTTTTCATACAATCGCAAACAAATGTTGAGCCGAAATGATTCTTGGGTGAGTATGATTAATGCCTTCAAACACGATCACCCTATTGCAGAGCAGCCTGGGAATCTCGCGTTCGTCTTGACTTAGAATAATCATCTTACTTCTTATTAATTGGCACTTCATGTGTGTATGTATGTGTGTGTGTCTGCGCACGAGAACCAGCCATCAAAAATGAAAAATAGCTACACTATCGTGTTCAGCGCATCGAGGCGAAGAAGAACACTGATGGGGAGTAACGCTGTAGGGCTGGGAGGGCGCCCAGAAGGGGTGATAATGCGATGCAAGGGGTCCACTTTGGCGGCAACGGTGCGCCGTCGTCCAAAAGTGGGAGGAAGGAAACCTGGGAACGGGTTCAACTATGGGACGAAGGGGCGCCGGCGTCTGAAAGTGGTTAAACGCCTGAAGTCGGGTCCAACGGTGTCATGAGGGTGTGCCGGCGTCCAAAAGTGTAGAAACGATAAGAGCGGGTCCAAGGGTATGATAAGGGTGCGCCGGTGTCCAAAAGCGGGAAGAAGCTTGGAGATGGGTCCAACGGTGTGAAAAGGGTGCCCCAGCGTCCAAAAGTGGGAGAAGGCCTGGAGACGGATCCAACAGTGGGGTGAGGGGCGCCGGCGCCTGGAAGTGGGGAAACGCCTGGGGACGGGTCCAACGGTCCTACACAAGGAATGACGTCGCTCGCCTGTTGCACAGCTGTGAAAAGGGTGTCTCGGAGCCAGAAAGCTCGAAGGGTGCAGAAAACGACAGTTTTTATAAATGAGGAATGGTCGGTGTGGTGTGAGAGAGATGCCACATGGAAGCAATGCGAGCGAAGCGAGCACGAAAAGAAGCCTCTCAGACATTCGTGGGGGTGATGGGCAGGTAGGACCTCCATCGCCCCGCCCACTTTTTGAGTTGGGGGAGCGCATCTGGACGTCCAAGAAGAGCAGAGCGTGCTGCCCATGACCCCGGTCGTCCCCCCATCCGCCGGAACCCAATAATGCGCTAGAGTGACAACTGTGAGGGCACGTGGGGGAACGTCCTTCGATTGTCGGGGGTAGGTGCCCCACGATTTTGGGTCCACCCCAGGTACAACTGGGGGTGGACCCATTTCCACCTGCATTCCACCCCCACGAATGTCTGAGCTGAGCGTCCGGTGTTAGCGGACTCTCAGGCTGGCAACTTATAATAACGGGCTCACTCTGTGTGTATGTGCCTGTGTGCGTGCGTGCGTTTTGTTAGCGCGAAACGAAATTCAGGGGGCGTGGCCTAGACTAAGGAAAGTGCTCTACAACGGGTCCAATGTTGCGGGAGAGGTGCGCGGGCGCCCTGAAGTGACGACACCGGTCGCTACGGGTCCACCGTGGTGATAAGGAAGCGCCAGCGACGAAAAGTGGGGCCGGCGCCCAGAAGTGAGAAAACGCCGGGAGACGGGTCCAACGGTGGGATAAAGGTGCGTCGGCGTCGAAATGTGGAGAAACACCTGGAGGTAGGCCCAACGGTGGGATAAGGATGCGCCGGCCTCTGAAAGCGGTGGAAAACTCTTTAGACGGGTCCGACGATATGATAAGAGTGCGCCGACGTCCAAAGTTGGGAAAAGATGGGTCCTGCAATATGATAAGGGTGTGCCAGTGCACAAAGTGGGGGAAGACGGGTCCGGCGATATGATAAAGGTGCGCCGGCATCCAAAGTGGAGGAAGGTGGGTCCACCGCTGTGATAAGGGTGCTTTGGCGCCCAAAGGTGGGGGAGACGGGTCCAGCGCTGTGATAAGGGTGCGCCGGCGCCCGAAGATGGGGGGACGGGTTCACCGCTGTAATAAGGGTGAACCGGCGCCCAAAAGTAGAGAAACGCCTCGAGACGGGTCCAGCGGTTGAATAAGGGTGCACCGGCATCGAAAAGTGGGGAAACGTCTGCGAACTACTTTAGAAGTGCAGTTAGCACTAGTCACAGGCTGCTCCGTTGGCGGCTAGGTGGCGTCCAAGTAGGCAACAGTCGCCCGACATCAAGGTTTTCCCACATTTTCTCACTAAATCCCATCCTTCGGTGGCTCAGAATGACTGAAAATGCTTGCTGGCATTTTTTTTATGTCTGGCGCTGTCAGACCATATTCCAGTCTCTTACTAGCCAGGTCGTCTGCTTTCGCCGGGAAGTGAACCCATAAACGCGACAACAATCTCGGGAAAATTCCTTGTCCTGAAAGTCTTGACTGTCATCCGTTATCACATCAACGACTCTTCCATTTACCATAATTGCGGAGTCTAGTATAGAGCCACCTCTTTCATGACCAATCACAGTACCTGGAACAGGATTTGGTCAATAAATCAACTGTGACATTTTGTTCCCTCATCAGTTACTGTCTATTTCGCGCGGAGTAGACACTGGAGCAAGCAGTGATGGTGTCTGGTCTGGCAGCGTCGGACCTCAGAAAACTCCTGTGAGTGATATCCGTCATTTTGAACCACCCATCTGCTGGTTTTAGTGAAGAAATATGAGAAAACCTCAATGTTGGGGGAGTTGCTTATTTGGATCACCACCTAACAAAACCGACGGAGATGCCTGTGACTAGTGCTAACTGTATTTATGAAGTAAGACTACTGTGGATCCTTGCCAGCCAATTTTGAATGCACCTCCGTCAGCAATGAAAGGCTGAGAAATTGAGATAGGCAGTCTTGCATGTGCGAGGTCTATCGACGGGTATGTCCTCAGATTCCCTATAATTGGCAGGAATAGCGGAGTATCAGCGGGCTGTTTGAAATCAATGTGGTCCATAGATGCTCCATAAATTATCGAAATTCCGTGAATTCGATTGTGCGGCAAATGAACTTGCTAGAATCTGAAGGTGAGTCATGACCACGAAGTGTGCGGAAAGAGAGTGTTGATCATAATGGTACTAGAGAGAAAATTCGGCGGTCAAAGGAAAAGCCGGGAGTTGGAAATTCGGGGGAGGAGGTGCCCTATAATTATGATACGCAATGTAGCAGTGTGGTGAGATAACTGTTTTTTAGCACCCGGGGCAAAAATAGAATATATACTGGGGGACCTTGTCAAGCAATCCAAGCCAGATATGTTTCATTCCGATTTGCCAGTCTGGCTTATTGCACCTCTCTTGTAGGATGACATCTTCTTTGGATTTGTTTTCTGCCCAAAAAGGACCCGTTTCTAGACAGTGTGATTAGTGTAAATAGAGCACGGTTCTCGTGTTAGGAGTTCCTTGCTGCTGCAAGGATGTGATCCACTTCTGCCTTCCCCAGCATGGACAGGCATCAAGAGTAGAGTTCGAATATTGTAGTTTCGAGTTGGTGTCCGAAAATCTGCCACAGATTTGATCTGCAGTGGTGGTTTTCTCCTGCTTCAGAGTAACACATTTCCTACACAGCGAAAACTGGCACAGTGACGAATAAGGCTTCTCTCTCATTCTCCCTACTTCTCGGGCCTTTCTCCAAATGAATATCACCTTTTCCGAATTCCAGACTTAAAGATGCAATAATGATAGTCCCAGATTCAAAGCTGCAACAAGAGTAGATTGCTGATCTGGAGCATGGCGAAATCGCCTTTCAAAAGTTCGCTCATAGTTGCATCCCCAGTTTTCATTCAAGGGGCATGCTTTTTTCACTGTATGGTTGGGACAAATTCAGCGAATTGAATGGAGACTGAACTGATGAAAATGTATACATTGTATTAGGGCTTGAAACTATGACTACTACCTTCTATCGCCTAGATAGAATCGTTACTGAATACTTGACATCGCCTGAAAGAGCAATTCACAGCGCATCTCCAAAGATGTAGATTGCTGAGCAATCTCTACTTCTTGGTTTTCAAAAACATTCAGGATATGACCGACCTAAGCTATGGATTTTCTTTAAGTTTGTTGTTCGACTTCAACGAAGGAAATACGGAAGCAAACTCGCAGCCTACCTCATGTTACGCCTTTATAGAAAATTTGCTTTGTCACTAAGTCACATTATTGCAAAAACCAACTCCTCAAGAATGTCCTGAACTTGGGTAACTGAAACGGAATTTCGAATTTCGATCGAACTTTTGGCAGCCGGTATCTCTTAACCTAGACTGGGAAGTCGTCCGTGTATACTCTGCATATCCTAGACGTCAGACTATCACTCCTTCTGTGATATTCTCTTGTCATTATCAATGATCGATACAACCGTGGCTGAGGTGTTGTATCATGGTTTTTAAAAAAAAATTGTGTGTCCCATAAACACGCATCCACACTTTACACCTCAGCAATACAACTCACATCGTGCTTGTGGTCGCCATCCATTCTGTTTCGCTGGTCCTGCGTTTCTTCGATGTACTTAGCCCATGTACCACTTCGTAACATTTTTATCATTTCCGGCGTAACTCTCTTCAGCTGCATCTTATACACTGCCGGCAGTGTGCACCCAAGCACTGCCAGTAAGGTGAGGATCACACGCATTTAAAGCTGAAATCTAATGTTTCTATATGACTTACTTGCTTCAGAGGTTTGTAGAAACATGGATACAAACTCAGAAAGACAAAACATGAAGCGGAGTATTTTTTAGAACAATATTAGAATGAACTATTCGCCACGGATCTCCCTCTTGCAAGGGATTCCATCAGAGGCTAAGTGGCGTAACTCTCAGTGGGCTTACAGCGGACAAAAAGCAGCAATGCGCTTGCACTGCGACTCGGGAAAGTCTAGGGGAAGAACTTCTTAGTTCGTTAGCGCAGGATTCAATTCATACGGCCGACATGTGAGTGTAAAAATACGCTCATGACCGTATGTGCGTGCAAATGCTCTATGTGTGTTGTACCCTGCTATTCGAATTTTGCCAAAAGTTTGTATTCCAATGAGTATGAAGCACACGAGAGGTGATCGGGGGCCACCTCTAACAAATCTTTTGTCCACAGTCCAGGTCTCTCGTCCATGGGAGGTAGTCCTTCCCCTTCCCTTCGACAGTCAAACGCCGGCGACAGGTCGTGAGTGCAGGCCTACCGAGGAGGACCCTTGTCACACCATATGGTTATTACGTCAATGGTGCCTAAGAGCAACGCTACGGCGTACACAGAAAACGACGCACACTCGTGTGTAAAATATGCCATACTCCTCGATGCTTCGCCAACGGCGGCATCGAGAGAGGGGGGGGGGGGAAGCAAAGGAGACGTTAAGGATCTCAACATAGACAAGACTCGTATTATGACTTTGAACGTCGGCACTTTGACAGGTCACTCGTGCAAGCTAAAAACTTCACTAGAACGGAGACGACCTATGCGCGGTTCAAGGGAGAAGGTGGTTAGGTAGTCGAAGTACGTGGGATGTGGTTGCAAACTCCTTTACCATGGAAGTACAGGAATCAAAAGTCTCGTAGCCTCAGAACGTTACCGAGATGCAGTAGCGGCAATGCACCATCCTGATGATCGGCATATGAAGATTGGCACACTATTGAACTGTTTTCGGCGTATTCCCTGCAAACCGGATGCCCTGAGCAAACCAAGCACAACTTCTGGACGCTGCTTGATGAGAAAGCCTCAGAGGTGCTGAAGATGCAATTATCGTTGCAGGAGACCTCAGTAATTACGTGGGAGCCTCGAAAAGCGACTACCATGGTTATGGTGAGTTCCGCAACGGGACACGCTAGAGGGCGGCGAATGCATTCACGAATGTGCCGAGTCTCACAACAACCTCGTCATAAGCCTTGGGCATACTTCAAGCGACGCGATTTGGTCGTCATGACTCGATCGCGTACTTGGGCATACTTCTAGTTATGAGTGGCGACCGCATTGAAACATTCGTTGTTTTGATCCCACTGAAACTCAAATTTTGAACTCCATTTACACTTGTTATCTATACCTGCGGGTCCTCGATAGTAATTCTTGATAAAAACTTTCGTTTGTTAGTTCTACCTCCCGATTGGTTCAGGAAGAGCATTTTACCATTCCAAACAGGTTCTCATTCTATATTTTTGCTGCCAAGAACGATTTTTGTATTTCTGTAAAATGCTTACAACACGGTAGGATGCGAGAGGTTATGAAAAAAGGATAGGAAGCTTTCCCAAAATAGTTAAGTTTGCAGACAAATTGAGAGGATACTATTGGGTTGGGCAATAAGTTCGTGCAGTTTTTTCAACTTGAGTTTTCACTGAGAATCAAAATGTGTTCGACTGCGTGTTATACAGGGGTATCAAAAAGTTTCCGGCCTTAACATATTCCCATTCTTTGTTCTCGAAACTTTGGGTGCGGTCGTGTAGCACGAATCCTCTCAAGTTAGTGTGCCATGCTTCAATTTCTCAGATTCATGTGATCAAAAATTAGGACAATTTTTTCTAGTCTAGTCATGGTGGATGGCCAAGAAATGCGCTTCAAGCAGAGAGCAGTTGTCGAATTCTTGTTTCATGAGGGAATCCCAGCAAACGAAATCCACATCCGTCTGCAGAATGTTTATAAGGAAGAAGCCCTCCCTTATAGCCAGGTGAAATTTTGAACCGCCGAATTCCGGAGAGGGAGAAAATCGATCAATGATGAGGAGAGGTGTGGTCGACCAGCAAATGCGACCTCAGAGCAGAATGTGGCAGCTGTCGAGAAAATGGTACTCCAGAACAGGAGGATTTCGATCGCAGAAATTATGAAAGACCTTGGGCTCTCTTATGGCACAGTTGAAAATATCCTAACCGAACGCCTAAGAATGTCAAAGGTCACGGCACAATGGGTCCCGAAAACCCTCTCGGCATTTGAAAAGAAATGTCGGGTCGAACATTAAAACGAAATTTTTAGGTGGTTCCAAAATAGCGGAGAGGAATTTCTGCAGCGTGTTGTGACGAGTGATCAATTGTGGATTCATCACTATGACCCTGAGTCCCAGGAACAAAGCAGAGAGTGGAGGCGTCCAGGTTCTCCGAGACCGGTAAGACCGCGGATGGAACCCACGGTAGGGAGGGTTTTGGCCACGATTTTCTGGGATGCGGAAGGAATCCTTTTGGTTGACTACCTCAGAGAGAATGCCACAATCACGGGGCACTATTACGCTAACTTGTTTTTCCAACTTCGAGGAGCAATCAAGGAAAAGCGCCGTGGGAAGGTGACCCGTGGTATTCTTTTGCTCCAGGACAATGCACCCGTGCACAGGTTAAAAGTTGCAGTAGCTGCCACACGAGCATGTGGATTCGAATTGCTCAATCACCCACCATATAGTCCGGACCTGGCCTCCAGTGACTATTTTCTGTTTGGGAACTTGAAGCAGCATCTTCGTGGAACGAGATTCAGGGACGAGAACGAACTGAAGTCTGGCCGTTGAAAGCTTCTTCGACTTATGTGATAAAAATTTCTTTTTGAATGAGTTAAAAAATTTGAAATCGAGATGTGGAAAGTGTATTGATGTTTGAGGGGCCTATATTTGATCATAATAAAATTTCGTGGCTCTAGGTCTTTCGGAAGCAGTCTAGGCCGGAAACTTTCTGATACCCCTGTATATGATTTTGTAGCTATTTGTTTTCTCTTTACAAATATTCTTACCAATTTTCTGAACACGTGCTACATCTCGTTTTCTATCGCGTAGAATATGAATCTCTAAATCGGATAGGACGAACGTCTCCGACGGCTACTACTGTTCCACTTCAGTCGCGGATCGAATGATACTCAAAAGGTGCCCGGTATCTATTGAGATCCAAAAAGACACCATCACTGCCGAAAGGCCGGCACAGAAGTAGATGCCTGCCTCTGAGAGGTGAAATTTAGCATGGTGGATGTCCCTCTTCTGAATTTGGAGTTTTTAGCACAATAAGCCGTTTTTCCGCTAGGTTTTGCTGTAGATGTTAAGGAGAATCACTACGGATGTTAAATCTCAGCAATACTTAGGTTCAAGTGATTCACATTGCCAAAAAACGTCGAAGGGCTCAATATAGGTTACCCCTCATACTAAGAAACGCGTCTCTCCTGGGCAATTTCCACCAAAACGAGAACCGAGATGCTAGAATTAAAGGTAATTTTACGATCTCGAACCACTTATTTTGTTCATTCTCTTTGGCATTTTCTAGACTTCTATTTAAGAGTTGCAGTCGAGGGTCGCGAATATAGTGATGTCAGACAATGTGGCTTTTCATGGAAATGAAAGAGGGGAGTAGCATTAATAATCTGTGTCTAGTAGCATTAATAGCGGAGGAAAGGTGCTATATGAATCACTTTTTGTGATTGATGCTGTTTGTGAGAAACGTAGTTCTGGTGCCCAAGGAGAACCGCACGAACTTATTGCTCAACCCAATACATAAAAAAGCAAAGGTTTGCTCATATTCTAAACGAAAACAGTGCTCGATGCTTGTTAGAGTCTGAAACTTAAACAAATGAACGAAAATTCTCGGAATCCCCAACAAAAATAACTAAGAGTGTGAGCGATTACGTCGCGTCGCTACATCTAGACGTAGAAACGCGACTGCATGAGAAATGAGGGAAATCGCTGGTGATTAACGGAGCGAAGTATGCCCAGGGCGAGAGTGACTAGCGGTTTGGTCGCCACGCGATTCCTCCTGAAATGTGGTCAAAATCGGATGTGCGAACACGTTTTCAGTTGAAAATGAATGAACGCGGCAGTTCTTGTGGTGTTCGCAGGTAGAATCGCATGGTGACCAAATCGCCGTCGCTGCAAGCATGCCCAGGGCTATAAGGAACACGTGGTTTCAGAAACGCAAATCCCATCTCAGTTCGTTCTGCAGCGGCAACACGGGGACACAGATCGTTTCGTGAAGATTGTATCATACGAGCAACATCGGTCACTGATATGTACAGGGAACGTCAATCACGATTGGCACTCCCGCGGCCGCAGCGCGGGCAAGGCAACAACCAACATCCAGAGCGCTGACCCGCGCCGCGTGGATGTTGCGGCCGCGGGAGTGACAATCATGATTGACGTTCCCTGCATAGTCATGGTCATTCTGATTCAGTGCTGTTCTTTCCTGGTCGTATCACTATATCTTCACCTCTAGCACCAGCGCAAACTGGTGCAGGAGCGTGAGCGTAGCGCTGGTGCCCGATTTCATGGTTTTATTCCACTAGTGAGTGGAGATTGTCCCGGCCGGGAACAGGCATTCGTAGGGTTCGACAACAATTACACCCGGGGGTCGAACCCTCCATGTCAGCCCTCACGTGCTTGATTCTTCAGAAGACGTGCTCTGCTCGTTCTCTCACGTGCCATATCGTGTTAGACGTGGCCTTGCACCTTCACAATGTAACACGATGTCGCGCTCCGATAGCGAAGGAAAAGCAAAATGCGCGTGGAATGTCTGGATAAGCGGACGCTTCGGCGCCGACCCCCAGCAACCTTCGCGTGCTGCCATGGCTCACATGAGGAACCATTAATGTAAGCTCATTCTCCACATATTTTCTTTCTAAAATCAAAACTTGCATCAGTTGTGAACAGGACGTTTCAGTGGCAAACGAAAATGTCGACTGAGGAGAACGAGGTGGCAACAGGTGGTTTGAAAGAAAATATTTCTGATTCTGTACGGCTGAGATTTGCTGCCGAATTTGCTTGGCGCGACAATTTTGTGAAGAAAGTCGCGAGAAAGAGGCGATACAATTGTGCACCAATCCCACATCATGGGAAACTTTGCAAGAGGAAAAACAAAATGAAATAAATTTGAATCATGGATGTGACGTCATTGTATTGCGTAGTTTCTACAGTAAGAATTTGTGAAGCGGAAAGCAGCGAATACCGGAGCTATACCGTCATATCAAAAATGCACACTGCTCATCAGATATTGGGTGCTCGGCTGCATAGGTGGAATAGTTGTGAGAACGGGTCCGTAAAAGTGAAGGTTGGTGAGAAAAATCGTAGATGCGCAAGGTGAAGCTCGGTATGCTATGTAGCTCGGTATGCTATGCAAGGTAAGCTCGCAACCGGGGGGGGGTGCAAGGTAATGTAATACTATTATTACTATCAAGTGATCCCACCTGAAACGGAAGCTAGAGTGAGCATTTATCCAAGAAAAATCGATTTTTTTGAATTTCGAACGCCTATTTGCAGGAAAGTCGTGAGCACACCTCGAAAGAGCCATTCTCTAACTAGTAAGCACAATGTGCCTACTCAAACAAAAGAGAAATACTTTGCTTAAGTTATTTAAGAAACCCAGACTTAGCCGCTTAATTTGTGAAAAAAAATTGAGACGTGGACAACTAGTGTCCGCGCCACGACCCGTCGTGGGCGAGATATTAAAGATTTCGCAGATGCGAGGTTTCTGCGAAATAGAGGAAGATTTGCTCTTTCCAGTAGTTTGCAATATTTTCAGATTGGTTTGGAAACCAGGCCGAAATTTTTTTCCAAAGTCCGGCTATTTTCAAACTTTGAACGCTTTTTTCAGCTTTCATTGGAATCCTTTTTCAGATGCAAGGTTGCCAGCGTATTCAGCTCGCGATTCTGCGTCGATTGGTACCTAGGAGCAGGATGGATCTTCTCTGCAACTCAAGAAATGACGGTTGGTGAGAATGCTACAACGGGCATTCTCATTTGCCCTTGTCTGCGTCTCTTCCACTCCTGTACTTCCTCGTCTAGCCGATAAAAGGCATTTCTCGCTTCACGGCAAAAATCCATCCTGCACTCAGGTACCAATCGACGCAGAATCGCGAGCCGAAAACGCTGGCAACCTCGCATCTGAAAAAGGATTCCACTGAAGGCTGAAAAAAGCGTCCGAACTCTAAAAATTGCTGAACTTTGGAGAGAAATTTCGGCTTGGTTTCAGAAGCAACCAGGGAATGCTGCACACCGTTAGAGAGAGCAAATCTTCCTCTATTTCTCAGGAACCTCGCATCTGAGAAAGGTTCACCTTTGCGCGAGAGACGGGGCACGGCGCGGTCCCTACTTCCGCGCGTCTGGATTTTTCAAGAAATTTAGCACGCAATTCTGAGAATTGTACGCAGTCTATGCAGCAAGTCTAGGTAACAACACCCACCCCACCAAAAGTGAAGGTTCCCGCCAGGCTTGACCGAAAAGTGAAGGTTGGGTGAGACTCATTCCCAGGGTATTCCACCTATGCTCGGCTGGTCCGCTTCTAATCACCAGCTGACCACTCGCGCACCCAATTCCTTTCCAATTTTCATCCCTTCAGGATGTGCCACACTTCACAGCAACACGGTCGCTGTAAAGAAAATGAATGAGAATGATCATACCAAAGTGTTACAAGTTCTCACGTCTTATCACGCTATTTGCGCTTGATAGTGTGTTGGTGTAGGATCAGCTGCACGGGAACTTTCGTCCCTAAGGTCTATGGCAGCTTCACAGCGACGGTGTCGCTGCGACCGTTCACCTTCAAAAGTTTTCGTGTAACTGTTTCTACGCCAACACGCAATCCAACGCAAACCGTGTGATAAGATATCAGAACTTGTAGCATTTTGTTCTCATCATTTTCATTCATTTTCTTGACAGCGATGGTGTCACTGCGTAGTATGCATAGTCCCTAGAGTATCCCCATATTTCGCCAGTTCAAAATGAACCGGCGATATAAGAAATAAGGATTGTGGAAATGATGCGTATCGATCGCCACGTTACATCGTCATAGATCGCTACCAAATAGAGGTCATTGCCTCTTTCGTCTGGAGTCTCCTCTATCACTTGGCGGTCGTGGCGAAGTCTGGGGATACTCTCACGCGCTCCGTCTTATTATGGGTACTCGGCTGGTCCTCTAAAATGCCCGAGTAGTAGGAACAGCATTGAATCAGAATGGCCATGACTATACAATGAAAATCACTCCTCCGAAGAAAAATTATGAAGTGAAATGCGGACCGGCTCTAATAAAGTGGTGGAGACTAGAGCAAAGGGCTGCAGTCATATCCTGCATTCAGCTACTGCTACGGACGAGTGTTGACGAAACATGGCGGAATGCAGCACGAGTGGTCGAAAAGGCAGCGTGCTCTTAAGATAGGGTGTCCAAGTCGGGTCGAAGGAGGGTTGTCAAACAACCTTGGCTGTGGATGGACGAAGTATGGTTGGAAGGGAAGGAGAAGAGACGTCTCTACCATTCCTTCTTCGACAACAAATCAACTGATACTTTGCGCAACTACTGCGAAGCGAAGAGACAGCGAAAAAGGCAGTGGCAGTGGCGGAAGCCGCACATTATGCTGCTGGCTGTTTGAAAGAAACTGGGCACGACTGAGGGTGAATTGCTCATATACGAGCATGCAATGTCTCATAAACGCCAGACTTAAGATAATGATGATTTTCATAGCGTCAACCACGAGTACGGTCGCCATCCAATAGATCGTAGGGAAACGATGAAGCGATAGCGCGATTAGTTCGAGAAACTCTCAACGGAAGAGTTTGTCCATCTGCTAAGACCCCATCTCTCACCAATCTGTGGACCTACCCAGCCAATAACTATCGAGGCAACGCAGAACGCACTAAGGCCAATGATACCGCATAATGTGGCTGGTCTCGATGATGTGGCGGTGGATCTTTGGAGGTCGCGATGATGGAGATTTGCTGACTAACTGGCGAGATTATCCAACCGGATAGCGGTGGAGAAGAGAGTGCTCTCAGATTGGCAACAAAGCACTACAATTCGTATATGAAAGCGCAAAGGCAATCGCGTTGACTGTGCTCACTATCAACCGATTCGCCTCCTGTCTTATACCATGATAGTTTTTGAGCATATCATCGACCGCAGAATTCGTGAAATAGTGTGACTCTCCAGTAACCATTGCGGTTTTGTAGCCGGGTGCGGCACCACTGACGCCAAACATAACGCACTTCTCTCACGACGCTTCTCTTGATCGAGAAGCGTCGTGAGAAACAAAAGCCGCTCCAGCTCGCTTTCCTCGATCTGGAAAAGGCATTCGACCACAAAGTCACTTGGTACGCCCTGAGGCAGCAACATGTTCCTGAAGAACTCATCGAATGGGTCTGGTCTGAATGCTCTATCTCACCCTCAGAAGCTAAGCGCGAGCGCCTGCAACCACGTTAACGAATTTTCCCATTTCCGCGGGTGTACATCAAGAGCCGTATGCATACCTCCTCCCAGTTGGGAGTGCTCTCTCAACTCCTCCCAACTGGGAGCATCTCCCAGCCGGAAGAAGTTGGGAGCTCCCGTGATGCACATCTGTTGGGAGCATGTTGGGAGCTCCCGACGCGAAATTGCAAAAGGGCACTATTCGGCTAGTTCTGCCCCAAGATTTCAAGAACTTTTTTCGCTCAAACTTCGCCTAAGGAGGTTTTCCGAGGTGCTGAGCACGAATATCGTATCCATTTTGCACCGTAACCCCATTTTTGTAGGGTTACGGTAGGTGTACTGTGGATACCGTATCCTATAGAACCCTCTCAGATTTTGCATAGAGGGGCTGTTTTAGGCGCTGATCACGAATATAAGCGTTATTTTGCACGACACCCTCGTCTTCTTCCTGAAATTGGAATTTTCTCCAAATTTTATAACGCATACCTACCCTATCCTAATAAAGATGGGGTTACGGTACAAAATGGATACGATATTCGTGTTCAACTCACCAGAAAACCCCCCTAGGCTAAGTTTGGGCAAAAAAATTTTATTTTAAGATTTTGGGGCAGAACTGGCCGAATAGTGCCCACAAACTTTTTTTTTCAAATAATGGACAATGTGGCAACTTTCCCATAAGAGATAATAACCTGCTGTTCATGTTACTAATACTGTCAGAGCATTAACATGGTGCCTTAGATGGCTTTGTTTTTTCGGAAGCCTCTGAGACTGCGTCTGCAGCTTTAAAGACAATTTTCTTCGTTTGTAGAAGCTTTATACTCGTATTGATGATGTGTCTGCATCTACCGCATCTTTCCGATTCATGCATCCATCTGCGGAGAATTTTTCATGAAGACCCGCTCAACGGCACTTGTACACCCTGAATAAAAATACGATGCGGTCGCCGCAGAGTCGCAAGTGCGTGCGTCTGATTTGCGATTATGTTTTATCAGTACCGAGATTTGGTCTATCGTTCATCATATGTACGCGCCCGCACGCATTTAGTATAGTTTGTCGCTTTTGGTTTCGCTTCTACTCAGTTCTATAAGAGTATTTGTATTGCGATTCTCACTTTGAACCAACTACAAAGAAAGAATCAAACAGGCAGCACCACTAGCACTCGAAAGCAAGGTAAAAATTGGTGCTGAAAATTTTTACAGGCAGAGGGATTATGGGTTTCGGATACTTGCATTTCAATGCATTTAATGGCTTTTGCAGGAGTTTCTAGTTCTACTTCTGCAGTCAAATGAAGTAGTCATTCAATGGTGCACGAATATGTGCGAAAATCCGCTTAACTACTTCGTCAAATTTGCGCTCCCAACTTCTCCCCTACTAAGAAGTGAGATAGCGTTTCGGCTATGTTGGGAGATGTTGGGAGCTTCCCACTCCCAGCTCCAAAATGATATGCATACGGGGAGTTAGGTTGGGAGGCTCCCACCCCCAACTTGGGAGCAGTTGAGAGGAGGTATGCATACGGCTCCAAATCTCTGCTTTGTTCACGATTCTCTTCAACGTAGTGATGGATGCAGCCACGCAGCAAAAAACCCCACGTCTTGAACATGACGTCTTGCTCGAGTCCGATGACAAGCAAGAACTCAAGCGGTAGGGACAGCTTGCACGATTCGGCCTACGACTCAACGTCAGAAAGACAGAGTATCTGACAACCAGTGTGGACGAACTCATCACCATAAGAGCAGAGGGCGTAGACTTATCGAGGACGGATGCGATCAAGTACGATTCTATGTGACCGCAATGTCTGTCCATCTGTCGTGTAGTCGTCCGACCCGTTGACCTTCATGCTGCCGAGTGTTGCCCTGCAATTAAGCAAGTAGAACATCATGGAGTTGACGATGTGGCACTGGATGGCTGAAGTAACACGATTCGATCGATCTCCTACAAGGACAGCAGGAGTCGGTTTGGTGTAGCTATGACCGATAAACTGTGCGAATCTCGTCTCCGATGGTACTGCCACGTTCTTTTTCTGGTGGCACCGTTCCACATTGCGACGGGAATGGCGATGCATCAACCACCACACGGCGCACGATAAATCCACACATGGATTATTCTGCCATCCTTTGGCAGTGCGAAGTGGCGCCGATCCTGGATCTCTATTGTCGCCACGAGTAATTCTTTCATTGGCGGCGGTACAGGCACATGTGCCCGTCTGGGTCGGCACCGGTGCCCAACAGTTTCTGAGTAGAAGGTTGCCCAAAGTAGCGAACGCTTGACACACTCCACTTCGATCTTAACTTCGACCCTGGATCAGTAAAGCGGACCCTGCTTCAAGACGGGACAGACGCTGAGGAAGAACAAAATTAGAAGAAACTTTCTGAAAGTATGTACTGATTACGCAGAGAAGAGTAAAGGCAACATGGAGTTGTAGAAATCATTTTATTACTGCCGTGAATATTTTGTATTGTCTGCTTTACAACTGCATTCCAATGATATCAGTCGTTGCACCTGTCTCACGAGATTGGAAAATGTTGTGTTTCATTTATAGATGAAAAAAATTGTCTCGTCTGCAGATTGTTCAAACAGTGAATTAGACAAGCAAACAACAGAGTTGAGCGTTTTAGAGAGAGTGCATATTCTAGCCCATGGATTTTATTTATTTATTTATTTATTTATTTATTTACTTAATTATTTATTTATTCATTTATTTACATCATGACAGACAAGAAATCGCTCTTTTGGAATGTTGAGGTAGTGCCGATGTTTAATACTGGAAGCGACCACCAACTCCTTCGAGCTCGTATCCATATAAAAGGGCTGAAAACATAGAAAACAAGAAGATCAAACCACAGGGCGAAGATCAGTACTAGAGCTGTCGATGGGAGATTACTGGAAGAAAGTCTGAGGAGTGCGACGTTCTAAGACGCGGACGACTTTGACGCTAACTACTTGTGCTTCATCAACACTTTGAAGAGCCTCATAGAAAGAGCGGAAACATGTGGACCAGCTATCAACAGAAGTCGCATTACTGAAGAGACAAAGCAGCTGATGCGGAAAAGAGGAGAACTCAAACGTGATGGAACCCATAATGTCGAATATTCCATCTTATGCAAACTGATAAGAAGAAAAGTAAAGGAAGACGTTGAGCGATTCAAACAGGAACGATTACTGAAGGCAGCCGAGGAACGTAAAAGCACGAAGAAGTGTAGACGAGGTATGCTGTTGCATAGAAATAATCTAAAGGCACTAAAGGACAAAAACGGAAACACAACCGAATCGAGGGCAGGCATGGAAGCGATTTGCAAAGAATTCTATACGGAATTGATGTCCTCACGAAGAAAAGTGCCTCCACCAGCGCTACCTCGAAGAATTGAACGTCCAGCTGAAGTCTTGATTAGCGACGTTCGAAGTGCGATTGAAGCGTTGGATAGCGGAAACGCGCCTGGAAAAGATGGACTCACACTGGAGATGTTGGAAGCGGGAGCACTCCCGCTCTGGCGCGAACTTACGAGGATGTTCAGTCGATACCTTGAGCTAAGGCGAATACCAAAAGCGTGGAAAGAATCCAAGACAATCCTCCTATACAAAAAAGGAACGATCTCAAAAACTATGGACCGATTTGCCTTCTCTCGCATATATATATATATAATATACAGGGTGATCCACATGAAGTGTGACGGGAAAAACTACCCATAAATTCACGCAAATCAAATCGAATGAAAACTATTTCCGTTTATTTAGATGACAAAAAATTTTCTATAACATATCTCAGATCGCATTCGAAATGACCTCCTTTAGTTTTGATACAAGCATCCGATCTCTTCCATAAATTCTGAAAATATACTATTTCCGGCAAAAGTCGGTTTCAAGCAACCACCTGGGCTGTCTCCAGCGGATCTAATGATATGTGTTTGAAAGAGCAGACTTTATGCTCCAAGATAGATTGGACTGCGAAATCCAGATGGCTGAGATCGGGTGAGTTTGATGGCCAAGCATACTTCGTCCAGGAACACGGAAGTTTGGTCCCACAGCACTCCAGCGCCTTCTTTTCACCGTGAACAGATGCCCAACCTTTGTGGAAGGCCCACACGATATCCATATCATTCTATTCGGTCTAAGGAATCACCGCATACTCCAGGATCTGTTTCAAATGAAGTCCGACATAAATTTCAACTCCTTGTTGGACAAAAACCAGCTTAGCCTTGCCCAAATCCGATATTCCACCCCACAGCATCACGGATTGTCAGAAAAGAGTTCTTTCAATCTTGACGGTTCTTGGAGATCCCTTCAACAAAAGTTCCCGCTGATTCTGCGCATTTCGGAGTGAATATCCTCTCGTCCGTGGAGGGAATTCGCCCGAGCTTGTCACCGCGCGCAAGCGTCCTNAATATTCCACCCCACAGCATCACGGATTGTCAGGAAAGAGTTCTTTCAATCTTGACGGTTCTTGGAGATCCCTTCAACAAAAGTTCGCGCTGATTCTGCGCATTTCGGAGTGAATATCCTCTCGTCCGTGGAGGGAATTCGCCCGAGCTTGTCACCGCGCGCAAGCGTCCTCACCTTTCTGCATTTTTCCAATCTGGAGGTCTTCATTTCGTCTGTGAGGCGTTGCCCTTTGTCGAATTTGTGGAAAACAACTCGAAATCATCTCTGATCACTCTCCGCATGGTTGAACGGCTTATTTTGTGATTCTTGGCCAACTGTCTAATACTTCTTTCAGGATCTCGGCGCAGTTAGCTTTTGACGGCGTTTCGACAGGTAGGGGTCCTCGCAGTTCGATCAGGTCTCCCTCTCGGACGACTTTCAATCCCTCCAGCTTCTCCGAAACGAATTATGACCCGATGTACTTGCTCCCGGTGTAGTTTGAGCGTCTTCAAGATCTCGGAAACTGACGACCCGCGTTTGCGCATGGCGACTACTGCAGTGTGATCCGCAAGCGATACCATCTTTTTCTAAGAACAGAGGATGAGAGTAGTTCCTATAGGGCTAAAAAACACGGCAGAAACGAATAACATAATGAAACAGCACAAAAAGGCAATAAAAACGTCCAAAAATTGATTTTCTCTAGCCCGTCACACTTCATGTGGACCACCCTGTACACATTCATACACATGTGTGTACTTACACCCTCTGTAAATCCGACTTCCGACTTCCGGTACTTCCGATATTCCGGTGATTTTTGGAGCTTTCGACTTCCGAAATTTCAAATTTGACTTCCGCTCATCCCTGGTTGGCACTTGGTAATGCTCGATTAAGGGTAGCAATTGTTTCACTTGGCGAAGAGAACATAGCTCACAGAAAAACCGTTGGAAGGATTGCACTAGAAAGTCGGAAGAACTGTAGCAGCCATTCCTATGAGCCGCTGGGCACTAGTCAATTTTTCCGGTTTTCTGCTATAATCCTTCGGAAATTTCTTTGAGGCGTAGCACAGTGAATCACAACTATCAGCTTAGTTACCGTAAGATAGTTGATGGTTTTGAGATCACTACAGTGGAGTACCAGAAGATCACTATACATGGCACGAATAAAGTAAAGTACATTCATCCTATGGAGCTGGCGCAAAGATGGCGTGAGTGAGTGCGAGCTTTCCTTAGTAGGAAACACCGGCATTTCTAATTATTGAATTTCAAGATATGTGGGAAAATTCGATTTTGCTATATCGTTTTCTTCCATAGAGCACAGTGGACTTGGAAGGTGAGTTGTTCTTTGAGTATCAATGACATCAGAAAGGAGGAATACCATACCATTGATTTGGTAGTGTTTCATCGCTAACTCTCCAAACTGATCTTTTTTCATACGATAATATCTAGTTCAACCATTCAATTCGTTCAAGACTGAAATTTGTTTGATGTGTCGTTAAGGTACGGAGACCCTCTGGATCCTATTGGTGATCTTCGAGAGGTCTGGAAAACAGCATGCCTCCTGAAACCCGGAGGTTGGTAGACATAAGTACGGGCTGGTTGCTTGCAATGAGAATAGAAGAATGTAGTGGAGTTCGAATTGTTCGCTCTTGAAATCAGTAGTGTTTCCACAGCAGTGAAGGTTCCATTTCATGGTCAATGAGCAATTAAATTCGCTGTCAGGGCACTTTTACTTGGGCTTGCCCCGTGGCCAGGATGGAGTCCGGTTCAACGTTCACCGAGTGTATGGAGCAATGCGGCTGGCGATGGTGATGACAGGTATGTCTTCTTGCTAAAAATCCAATTGGTCGTAAAAATTCGCATTCATGTCGTTTATCTTACATGTATAATGAGCGTAGAGTGTCGTTTGAAGGCTTCGACTGGTTAGCGACATATCGTGGTGATAGTGCAGTAGCTGTTCAGCTCACACAAAATGATTTTGAAGAACACGGCTCGACACACGATCTTTTCGCTCTGGAAAAACTCTAAATTTATTTTCTATGAAACATCTTACTCATTCATCAGTCTTGTGCTGTGTTCAAATACGATGGTTTCTCAATGAATTTTCTACAGCGTGCACAAGAGCAATTAAAATTTTCACTGTGAATGGAAATGAAATCCACGGCAGTACCTGAAATTCTGCTAAAGTCAGTATGACTCCCACTCCTCGCATGAAAAATACTTTCATAGAGATTCCGTAACAGAAAGCTTTCCAAAATAAAACCTGTATTTCAAAGGTGTCCCCTGAAGAGAGTGGCAGTTCCTAAGCAGTGTGGAGGAAAAAACTTGGAGTACTGTCATTTCGTTCGTATCGATTACTCGTCAAGACGCTCAGTTACTTTGGTGGCGGTGACACAGGTCCAAAATTTGCCCAGCTGGTTTCAAGCCAACGTTTCATCCGCTAACGTTTCTACGTTATAGTGACCTGCTCCTACACATTTGCAGGAAGTATGGATCGCTCAGGCACCGCAGAGACGAGGAAGTCATCCCCTGAACCGACCTGCTTCTCATGGCAGGCACAAGCTCGCGTTTGCTTAAAGGCAGCACCCACGGAAATTTTCGCCTCTTAGATTTTGATCCCCTCATGATCCAATCGATCGTGGGGTCAATTTTGCAATAAGAGTACCAGTTAGAACTTTCCCAATAATGAGTAATGACAGGTAAAACCTGGATCAACAGGATCNGCGTTCGACCTGGAATTTTTTTGGCATTACTACTAGATCCACCACCCCAAAAAACCATTTCAGCCAAATTTTGAGGAGCGGTAGTCGACCGCTAATTTTTCTACAAATTTCTGAATGTTTACACACCGTTTCATATTATAAGAACACCTTGAGAAAACATACATTTTATCCTTAAAAAATGAACGACACGTCAAATTAATAATCTATGGGTCCTCCATGATTCGTGGCCACTTCAAAAAGTCGTCTTGGCATGCTGGCAGCGAGGTTCACAAGCGTCCCGGGGTCAATATCCTCCCATGCTTGAAGGATAGCCCTCTTCAAGTCTTCGACGTTATTGAACTGCCGGTTATTAGCGTAAATTTGTCTTACTAAGATTCCCCAAAGATTCTCTATGGGATTCAAATCCGGACTACAAGCTGGCCAGTGCAGGAGTTGAATGTTATTGGATCTTAGCCACGTCATCGTTGAATGGCTTACGTGCACCGCCGCATTGTCTTGTTGGAAGACGTAGCTGTGTCGGCGATGTCCGTTCAGGAAAGGGAGCAGATGTTGTCTGAGGGTCGCCTGATACTCTTCTGAATCCATTCTACACGATACGAAGGCAAGGTCTAGCTTACAGCCGCTGGAGAACGCTCCCCAAACCATAACACTTCCACCTCCGAAGTTGCGGCGGCTAAAATAAATGGGATCCTTACGGAGATCGCGCCAGTAGAAACTATAACCATCAGGGCCGTCTAGATTAAATTTCTTCTCGTCCGAAAAGATAACCTAAATTAGATTTCTTCACTGAAGTCTACCTTTGAACAACACCATTACCTTTGACCAGTCTGTAGTTATGTTCTGCTGGGCGAACACCATTCGTGCAGCCTTGTGCTGGTCAGTTATCTTCGGCACCTTCTTCATTTTCTCTCTGACAATCGTACTGCTTCTTTTCAGCACCCTCCATATGGTTGTCTTGGAAAAAGGGAGCTGTAAATCCGAGCGGATCCCATTTATTGATGAGGTGCTGTTTGAGGCAACTCTTAAAATCCTTCGCTCATCGTGAGCAGACACCTTGCGAGGACGCCCGCAGTTAGGATTACGTTTGGCGGAGTCGGTGTGTTGCAGGCATCCGTGCACCGAGCAGACAGATCGTCCCAACTGTCGTGCAATTGCGCGAATGCTCAGGCCTGCAGAATGGAGCGCTTGGATCTGAGCCTTTTCTTCGGAAGAAAGGAGGCGACCACGTGGCATGTCCAACGACGTAGATGTGTTACATACTCATTTTTAGAAACCCACCGATACACGAATTCTGCTTCTATTCAAGTAAAATACGTGTTTCCCCAGGGTGTTCTTATAATATGAAACGGTGTGTAAACATTCAAAAATTCGTAGAAAAATTAGCGGTTGACATGCGTTTCTCAAAATTTGGCTAGAGTAGTTTTTTTAGGTGATGAATCTAGCAGTTATAACTGAAAAAATCCTGATTGTCCGCTTTTCCCAGAAACTTAGAAATTTAGGGTGTTCTTATAATTATGAAACGCACTATGTCACAGAAGTTGCCCCCCCCCCCAAACTCCAGGTATTGTGGTGGTGCAGGAATAATGCGCGTTCTCAAGTTTTTGTCGAACCCCGTAATTCGCTTTACATTCATTTTTGTCAGTGAAGCTTTGGATAGTTGGAATCCGCAAATGTTTTGCAATAAGGTATATGTTATTGAACCACCGTGCAGTTCAAATTTGGCCTTCTGGAATCGAGGAGCGACAGGAAGGCAGTTCCGGTGCCCTTTAGTCTCCGATGAATTCTCCCATTCAAAGTCGTCTAGATGCGCTAAGAAGTGTTAGTCGGAGGGCGAGCGCTTCGTTGATTGTCATGCATCAGGAAGAGCTTCCTAGCCTACTAGCTGTAGCATGTGAACTGGTGTGCGACATGTGGCTGCATGCTTCTATACATACAGTACTGGTCAAAAATATATCACCTTTTGAACATTTGTTCATAACTTCTTACTGTGTGAAGGTTGAAATTTCTAATTTCTGCGGGTAATGCAGATAATCATTGCTGATTAATCGAGATACTAGCGTCCTCACTGCGCTTGTAAATCTTTATAATAAAGATTTTTTTTTACTGGAAAAAGTCTAAATCAAGGATCTCGTACTACTCACATTCAGCTAATATGCTACTTTCGTTTCTGGAGTTTTTGCGAAAATAGAACGTTTGACAGCAAATAGATTCATATTTAACAGTGTTCCAATGAGTTGAGCAGGAATCCTGACATATACAGAGCTCAGTTGACATCATCTTGAAATCGACCTCCTTCAGCATTTCCAGATGTTCTGGATCGCATCCACGGCTCTGTTTCGAGCTCGAGCTGGGTCTTATTTTACATGATGCTATAGCTCGAATGCAGGAAGTCTGTTCGTACTGGTGGCGTGAGATGCCCAAAAATCTCGGATATCCTACCTAGACACGCGGTCACCGGTGGTGCACTTCGCGGATTTCAGGATTTGCATTTTTGTTTTAGAGGAGAACTAGACGGCATACCCGGCTTCGCTCGGGAGTTTTACCACCCCGGGCTCTTCATGCTCATGCGGATAATCAAGATACAAATATGTATATCGATTTGAAGTAATCATAATTTAGGTGATCCCCCCCCCCCTCGAAAGGGAGAAAAGTCGATGAAACCAATTAACTGATAATTTCGTGAGGAGAGTCGTCATATTCT
>JARK01001632.1:137425-174141 GCA_000688135.1 Ancylostoma ceylanicum
GTGTGTGTGTGTGTGTGTGTGTGTGTGTGTGTGTGTGTGTGTGTGTGTGTGTGTGTGTGTTTGTGTGTTTGTATGTTTGTATGTTTGTACAGTCCTTCTCAAAAAGATAGACGGATTGTGCGTGCGGTTTCTTAGTGTTGCGACTGCACCATCGCGGTGGGACCTACTCGAACCTCTCACTTGAAGCATGCTCTCTCTGCATTCCCCGTTCAGGCCCCGCCGCGATGGTGCAAACGCGCAATCCGTCTATCTTTTTGAGAAGGACTGTATGTTTGTATGTTTGTATGTTCCGAATAGAAATCGCGGAGAGTGAACCGATTCGGACCAAATTTTGCATATAGGTCCATGATGGGCCGGCGGAGGTTATAGGCTATTTTGTGCCAGGAACTATTGAATGATTTATCGATTTTATTGATTTCTCGCTGTTTTTGCCCAGGGACTGGCGAGGACATGCCTACTAAGGTTCTTCAATACGCTGAACACGAAGTTGGCAACCGTTTTGCACCAGATTATCGATTTATTGATTTTATCGATTTTTTCCACTTTCGCTCGGGGACAGGCAAGGACGTGTCTCCTGGGGTTCTCCAATGTGCTGAGCAAGAATATGACGACTTTTTGCACGAAGTTATCACTTAATTGGTTATATCGACTTTTCTCAATTTCAAGGGGTGGTCACCGAAATGATGATTACTTCAGATCGATATACATATTTGTATCCTGATTGAGCGTGAAAAGCCCGGGGTAGTAAAACTCCCGAGCGAAGCCGGGTATGCTGTCTAGTAGCATTATAAAGTTACCGTCTCGCTCTCGAACATTCGTGCTCGAGTCTCGCCCGGGAGCAGGCAGGAGACAAGCAAAACCGCATGTTTTTGTACCGCGTCATCAGGAATTTGTTCCGCATACTCGGGCGGGACACCACATTTTGTCCCGATGATGACGTCATGGCCGCAGCTTCGGGAGACCGCATTTTTTTTATCCCCAAAGACGTCACTGGACATAACATTTATTATAGAATCATAATAACAACAAAACAGGAAGGAGTACCAATGAAGCGTAAATTGATATTCAATGTATGGCCCGCAAGCAAGAGGAACAAGAAAGCATGTGCATTAACATCAAGAAAATAACAGAAATTCACCGAACAGCAGAACAATAAATGAAAGGTGCCGATGAAAACACCACACGGAGGTCTAGATTCCTTTAATGTGCACCACCTTAATGGCAGTGTCCAGGCAAAATCTTTGAGCTCGAGTGCTCGTTAGATTACGAAAGCTGGTCGACTCTATAGGCATTTGCCAAAGTTTCAGCGAAAAAGTCCCAGAAGTAAGCGAGATATTCGCCTTGGACCCAGTTCGCAAATCCATCTCCAGTGCCCGCTCCGCCCCTTCGACGATTCCGTGAAAGCAGATCAAATCGCGTCTGAGGTGGACAAGACATGTTCCTTTGTCTGACAGTCTGGTCCCTCTCCATTCTGTTATGTTAGGGATGGCACCCTCCCCAACATGGGTCAGCTTGCTGAACACTTGTTCTTGAATTTGACACGTACTACAATCGATACCGGTCTAGAATTTCAACTACAATTGAGCAAAAAACTGGTTACTAGTAAAATTATCAACGAAAAGAGTGAAATGATGTTGTAAATGTGCCTCAGGATGCTTTAGAGTTTATGATTAACAGTAATCAGCTGGGTTTTAGGAGCTCAAGAAGCCTCATTGCTACCTTTCTATTCTTGGCCGGACAACTCGTCCACATCGTAACTTTCAACCCTCTAAAAACCACAAATTTCGAGGTCTTCGTGGGAAAAACCTGCACAATTGCAATCAGCTTGGCGAGGAGAGTAAGAAGCCAGATTTAAAGTATCGAAAATTTTGCCTGAACACTGCCTTCAAGGTTTATAGGTGGAACCGTCTACTGTCTTGCGTTTTGGCGCTCTCGCCATCTTGACCTGCAACGGTGTTGAACTTGAATATCCTAAAGTCTAGCCCGCAAATGTATTCATGGTAGCATCGTGTCGTGGCTGACTATGCTTCACCTCCTCGCCTGGATCGGGAATGTACCCTGAATAGACAACAAACTATAAGCTAGGAATAGCTACTAGATTAATGTTAATGCTAACTATAAGAACGTTGAAATTAGTCTAATAACTGTCATCATAGTGTCATCGATCATCTGGACTTGTTGGTATCGGGGTGTCACTACGATGTCATCATTCTAGGTGATTTCATTCTGGACATTGACTGGTCTAATTCTGCAGCAAAATCGCGTGATCTAAGTTCCAGTAAATACATTTCTTTCTTTGAAAGCCACAAACTCAAACAGTTTGTCATATCGCCAACATTTGGGTCGCGGATACTTGATCTAGTCCTATCAGACAACCATCAGCTGATCTCTAATGTGCACACCGAAACTCCTCTTGCAAGTTCTGATCATTCCATTGTCGCTTTCGCGGTCCATGCCTCTCACAATGCCAAAGAAGGTAATAATCAGTACAAAGATTTTTCGAATGCCGATTTTTCCGCATTGAAATGCGAACTTTCTTGCCTTAACTGGGAAGTCCTATTGCACAGCTGCTCTGATATAGATGACATGTACTCAAAGTTTTGCAGTGTTCTTTATACCATCTTCGAAAAACATGTCCCTCTCCGCACGCAACACGCACCTCATCCCCATTTCCCACTGTATATTAAGAAACTACTCATGTATAGAAACTTTCTTTTCTATCGTCTACATAAGCAAGGCGTTGAAGACAAGTACAGTAAAGTATCTAAGAAAGTGACTCGCCTCATTGATAAGTTCTTGAAGAATCAAGAAAAAGGGTTGCTTTTGAAGATGAAAGGAAAGGAATTCTATACTTCTGTCAATTCCCGTTTGAGGGATAAATCGCCGAAAATCCCTTCATTTGTTAACGATCTTGGCGAACGTGCCGCAAGTGATTTACAGAAAGGTGAAGAACTGGCAAATTATTTTTCATCGGTTTTCGTAAACGACAATGGAGTTCTTCCTGATGTTCTAAGTGGTAAACATTTTCCACCTATCAACGATTTTCTCATAATGCCGGGAATGGTGTTGAAGTTTATGAAAAAGCTCAAGTTGTCATATTCACTAACTTCTGATGCTATCCCACAAGCCATCTTCCTCAAATGCTGTCACGAACTCTGTTTACCGCTTGCAAACATTTTCAACTGTTCCCTCAGCCTTGGTTCTGTACCTGCTCTGTGGAAAAAAGTCAGTAATCATGCCAATCAACAAGCATACTTCTCCTGTATCTCCAGCCGACTTCCGTCCAATTTCGATCACCAGTACCGCATGTAAAATTATGGAGAGATGTATAAAAGAAAGAATTGACGAGTTTCTAGATGTTCACAAAGTTATACCATTGCAACAGTTCGGTTTTTGCAAACATGCTTCAACAGCTGATCTACTCCAACAGAGCACATATGACTGGAATGCAAACCTATCAGCACGTAATTATGTTGATATCATCTGCTTCGACATCTCCAAAGCATTCGACACCGTATCACATTGCAAACTTCTTTGGAAGCTTGAACGCCTTGGCATTTGTGGCAACATCTTAAAATGGTTGACATCGTTCCTAATGGGAAGAACCTTCTCCTTTAGAGTCAACAACTCTTTTTCACGAGAGAGAAATGTGATGAGTGGTGTTCGAACATTTTCCACAGGGTAGTGTATTAGGGCCGCTCTTATTTAACCTCTACCTTTTTGTCCTTCCCAGTGCATTGAATCACGACAATAGTGTAAAACTGCAAATGTTTGCTGATGATATAAAGTTGTATGCTGGTTACGGGAAGAGAGAAAAGGAATAGGTAACGAAAAGTATGCAAGCGGCCAATTCGGATATCCAAATTACAGAATGGACCAATGTAAGAGACTTGGGAATAAGTTACGATAATAAACTCCGCTTTGATGAACACATTGAAAAGATTGTTGCGAAAGCTAGGATAGTAAGTTTCGTCTACACACTGCAAACTTTTCAAATTGTACGTTCTACCAATATTAGAATACAACTCAGTAATCTGGAGTTCATACAAAGCAACCGAGAGAACCCTTATTAAAAGAGTTCAAAAAACTTTCACACAAATCATTTTCTGTAGATGTTTTCCGGATCAATCTGCTGAAAATCTGACGATTTATGGAGATCGCTTACGCAAGTTAGGCTTAGAAAACCTTGATCTAAGAAGAAGGGCAATGGGTTTTTTCTATTTGTGGAAAATATGGAATGGACTGACTCGTCTTCGTTTTTCGAACCATTTTGTGATGACACCGTGTCGAGGAAGACTTGGCAACTTCCGTTTACACGTGCCAGTAGCGATAATGAGTGAAAGGCAGTTACGTTCATATTTTGTGAGAGCAGCTAACTTTGCGAAACTGCTCCCACTTGATTTTTTCAATAAGAAGTGCACTGTAAATAGAATTTTAAAGAGTAGAGAACTGAGGTTATTATTGCAGAAGAATGAAGAGCACTCATGATTTTGAAGTTTAGCAGTGGTAATGCATGCTTCCACACTGTGAAACAGATGCAGCATAGAATACACACGTGTCCTTTGATCTGCAGTGTGTTGTTCTCGGGGCCTCTCGGACTGTCTAGGGGTGTGTTCGTGGTCCTTCCGTACACTTCTTTATCGGTTTTCGGAACCGGCGCTCGCTTTCGCCCTCGCGTCCTCCTCGCTCGTACTACCGACTCGACTGAACTGGTGACTAAGACTGGCGCCCCTTTTATAGCGGGGGGGGGGGGGCAACGTGNTCGTTCACAGTCTGGCTACACCAATTTTAAGCCCCACTCAGAGTTTTGCTGCCGAGCAAGTTGTCGCCGGGCGGCAAGTGAGGAGCGGCGGCAAGTCGTTGCTGCCGAACTCTCGGCGAGCGGCAAAATGGTACGGGGCATTCCTTGCGTCTCCACTCGCTGGGCGAGCTCGCGCCGAGCTTGCCGCGACAAAATACTATGAGTGACCCCCTCTTAGTGAGTTTTGCCGCGGCGAGCTCGCTCCGCGTAGCAGCAAAATATGTTATAACGTGGGCGACTCGCCCGGCGGCGAAACTTTGAGTGCGGGTTTACTCTACAAGCCTGTTATTCACTATATCTAGATGTCATACTACGTCCAAAAAATTGAAAGCTTGAAAAGAAAGTGTCCTTCTGCATCAACTTAATAATATAATACTCGAATTTACAACAATATAAAACCATTCAAGAGAGACCACACAAACATGATTCTATTTCGGTAGATCACCCCAAGCATCCATTCCATGTATGTAGCGTCGAATTGCCGCAGTCTCATGGAGCACTGGGCCTGGAATCGCATGACCCAAAAAATCCTTCCAGCTTTTAGATACGGAGATCCCCTGGATCCAATCGGTGACCTACGAGAAATCTGGAAAACCACGTGTCTTCTGAAGCCTGGAGGTTAGGAAGTCCGGGACATTTTATATCACCTATCCACACGCAGTGGAAGATTGAAGCTAAGTTTGTCGGGTCACAGCAAAGGGGTTTTAATAGCAAATTAACATTTCGCGGCACAATATTTCTTCTTCTTAGGATACTTTTACCTCGGCTTGCAACGTGGCCAGGATGCCGTCTGGTTCAACTTACATCGAGTCTATGGACCATTGCGACTAGCGATGGTGATGGCAGGTCTGATATCTTAGTCTTATTTACTCTCAACAATTAGCGCGTAAATCAGTAAAATGTACATGTAAAGTCACAGCCGAATAACATAGTTGCCGGATGCTAACTGCCCCTTAACTTTGCAGGTAGAGCAGCAGGTTTTGCCTCGAGCTTACTATTTGTTTCAAAAATGAGAGCAATTCAATGTTTTGTCTGTAGCTAGACAAGGCACGTCAAATCTTGGAAATTCAGCGCAATCAGTAACTGGAAACGTGCCAAAACATGTCAACTAGCGAGACCTATCTCACCTTGGAAGCCTGCCAAGTGGCAAGATTTGTGAAACAGAGTAGTTTACATTAAAAGTTTTATGTCTCATGTGATTGTGTCGATTAGATACCACCGCGCTGCTACTCCTCAACACTGCAAAGCTTTACCTCCATCTGCTTTTCAATTCGACAGGTACAATAATTGTCGAAAAAATCGACGGATTCAGCGGTTCAACAGCGTCGCAACTGCAGAATCGCTGCAAAACGTATTCGGCCCTTTCACTCGAATGATGCTCTCTCCACGTCTCTACTTCATTTCTCCACGATTCTGCAGTCATGGAATCCGTATATGTTTTGCATAACGGACAACACCTGAAAGGTGACCGTCAGAATGACAGCACGCCACCACACAAAGTTTGAGACTCCACTTGCCATCGATACATTTCGAAACTTTGTGAAGAACCCCGATCCATGTATTATGTTGTTCCCAGTGAATTTTTTCTCCTAAAAAATCAAAGAAATAGGGCAACTTCCGCATGCTCCGGCCTTCTTGCTCGTTTTTTATTGTTTTTATCACAATTTTCTGTATGTGTCGTAAATGTAGACTGATATTTGCAGGATTCGACTGGTTGGCCACATATCGAGGCGATAGTCCGGTACCAGTACAGCTAACTCAAACTGATTTGGAACAGAATGGTTCAGTGCATGATCTCTTCGTGCTGAAGAAGCTTTAGCTCATACATTTTGACATAAGCAATCTGTGTACCATGCTAGTATGTATCATCAATAAGACTCACAGGACATATCCTTCATTCACTGTCATTATGTAGCTTTCGAATGCGACACGTTACTAATGAATGGGTTACATAAATTCTCCTACACAGAAACAGATTTGAACTAACATGAAAAGGAGGCAAAAGGGATATGGCATGCTTCACAGCGACGCTGTTGCCGCGACCGTTCACCGCAGAAAGTTCTCGTGCAACTGATGCTACACCAACACGTTATGCAACGCAAGACATGGGAACTTTCATCACTTTGTTATCATCACATTCATTCATTTTATTCACAGCGACGGTGCCGCTGTCAACTATGCCACGGGCAAAGGGTGTGTGTGCGTAAGTCCACAAATACGCAAATGCTTATGCTAGCACCTGTATGTTTCTATTTCTAACAAGACGAGGAGACTAGACCAATGGCTTCATCATTAGCAGAATCCATATTCAGTGTCCGTCACTCTCATATGGAACAATCGAAAGTAGTTCCTGTGGGATCTTTCGTACAGCAGTACAAGCTCAGCTGCTGTTTTGCGCCAACATCCCAGACATTCGGGCGTTTGTCGCGCAGCCCACAGAGTTTCTCGCGGCATGGCACCTGCGAAACAAACGCAAAAGTGAGCGGGGTTGTCACACTTATTCCGCCGTTTGTCGCGCCTTATCCCGCATGTGACCTGCCGTGATCCTGCCGCTGGGATGACAGGAGCAGGGCAAGTTAACCTGCCGCTGGGATGACAGGAGCATGGCAGGTCATTCTGTAGCGCTAGTACTAGCCGCCTTAATAGCCTAACAAACACAACTGAAGACGTATTAATCCAGAGTAAGTTTCGATTGCATTGGAACAATTTTTAACCTTCTCATGTAGGATAAAAAACACAGCGGACCCGTATAGCAACCCATGGCTACAAAAATACTGCAAACATGAGTTCCCCGGACTTGTATGCGCTTCCAGAGCCAGCACTCGGCAAGCCGGACGGTCGCGGCACGACGGATCTACCCGCCCGCACCGCAGTGGCACATGACCGCATCCCACGCATCTCGTCTGGCCAGTCGTTACACTGGGCCACGATTTCAACCGGGCCTCAGCTGGCCAGACAAATTCCGTAGGGCTCGTCTCAGCCGCAGCGTAAGCAAGACTAAATTTCCAAAGCTGTCCGCCGGCCTCGATACACCTCGGTTGCCACGTGATAATGGAGGAAAAAACTTCGGCAACTATTCCTGCTCCAGCCAGGACTACCCGCTGGAAGCCTGCGTCGGCTGAAAGTGGGTGGGTTCACCGGCGCTCCAAACACCTGAATGTTTGAGATTGTCATTTCTCTACATGTTACGCACTAATAGAATGATTGAAACATCTCACAAATTACATAACTCCTATACGGGCTTTGAAGGCACCACTTTGCGAAAAATAAAGCAGCGACGCTCGAAATTACGATAGAAACCGTACTAGCTTTGTCCTCTTAGAAACTAGTTTTGCCTTGTAGCTAAAATCGGCTGATAGGTCATCGACGGACATTTAACACATTCGCGACCTTACGCTTTTGGCATGGTGTGTCACGTGGAACACACGCGCTTTTGCACAAGTAGGACCCGTGCTCAACCGCTTGAGCACGTGGTCCCACGTGGTAGGAATTTTTCCTCTGCTGCATAGTACTTCGAAAATGCGCGGATTTGAGACAACCCAAAACGCAAATATGCACGAGTTTGAAGCTAATTCATGGAGTTCACCTGCATAAGAAATAGTAAGTACAGTAGGCGTCAATGGCGGTGACCCGTCTGCGGCCTCGAACAGAACGCGGCGCGACCGCGCCGCTCACGCTAGAATCGTCGCCACAGTGGCTTATCTGGGTTTTCTTGATAGTTGTTCATCATATTTGATGATAACTAGTAAGAAAACTAACTGACTATCAAGAAAACCCCATAATTTGATGTCCCGGAGAGGATTCTCGCTCGAGCGGCGCGGTCGCACCGCGTTCTGTTCGAGGCCGCAGACGGGTCACCGCCATTGACGCCCACTGTAAGTAAGTTAATCTTCATATAAATTGTTCTTTTACTTGTCAGTTTCAACCACGCATTAAAGAAGTACGAGAGGATGCCTGCTCTGCCCATCGCGTGTATAGATCGCTTGAACATTTGTTAGTATACCACTGTATAGGAGTTTGATCACTAAGATTGCTTCACAAAAATATAACTGTGGGAAGGGCGTGCTCACCCGGTTGAGCACGCGGTCCCACGCGTCGCACCACGCGTGCTCAACCGGTTGAGCACATTGTCGCGAATGTGTTAAACAGGAGCTCTTCTGCGCATAATTCACATTTGATTCATGATTGGGAGAAGGATAAAATTTATGTTTTACTGTTTTATCCGTTGGTCATCGGTGCGCTGAATAGCATTTACAGCACAACACGAGATAGGCTTGCTCATCACCTCACTGGAACTTGGTCTGGTTGGAAACCACTTTGAAAGATAGGAGATCAAGTGGGTCACGTCCAATTGCGTGTCGATTTTGCTCAGCTCCTCAGGGTCTGTATCGACGATGGTGGAAGATCTCACGAAGTATTGATTTTTCCAGTTTAGGAGAAGGTCATTAATGAACTCCATTAGTTCTTGAATTACTGTTTTTCCACTAGAAGCACTGCTGTGAATGTGAAACAACGGAATTTCTTGACTTTTGATTTCCATATCCAAGAGCCCTTTGCTCTGTCTTTTACCTTCTTTATTACATCGATAAATATTATAAGTTATGACTCAATGGTGCATCTTGAAACGAATTTGGCTTGTACCAACTCTCAGTTACGAAAACACTTTGGTTTCTTAGCAAGGATAGCGTACAAGTTGGGTAACTTATTAAGTACACATCGGGCGTACATTGAAGAAAAGTAAGTTGTTCGCAATTGGAGTAAAGCCCTGATGATAGTTATCTAAGTTGTACGAGTCACAACTCGGAGTGCTACATCATAGTGCTAGGAATTCTCACTACGATAGGCAATGAATCACGGAGCCGCTGTGCGAAACTGTCCTAATATGGTCTTTGGATAGGCGTAAGTTGATGTAAGAATCTAGGCAATGGAACAAGGCCGCTGTCGAGGCCGCTGTTTTAGTTTTTGTCATTCTTCATTACCGACACGACTACATCAGTTCCTCTATCTGGCTGGCTCCTGAAAACATTGCTTCTATAGCATTATAAAGGGTGCAAGGTGTGCGCTATAATCTAAGATTGTCATGACTCTATTCTTGACCTTTGTTATCATAATTCCAGTGGAAGCGTCGTCTAAAAGTGTTGCGTGTACATATTGCCTTCATAGTCTTTGGTGAATTCTTGCAAGATAGGCGTGACTAGTGGATTTTGCTGTGAGAACAGACTCACTCTAGGAACTAAACGAAACTGTGGAACTGATGTTCCGGGATCTTTCTGCATGGAGGATGGGTTAACGCCAGGGCACAGCACGCGATGGTCATTGACCAACAGGGCTTACTGGGAGTTGGACAGATTTGCCACGAATAACTATAGGGCATTCAGAAAGGAGTGAACGTTTTCCTGGAACCCTGGGCAGAAATAGAATATATGCTGTAGGACCTTGTCAAGTAATGATTCAAGCCAGATAGGTTTCATTCCCGATCTGCGAGGCCTCTTGCACTTCCCTTGTAATTTAATACTCCACACGGATTTGTGACTCAGGACTTTTCCTGTAATTCAGCTGATCCAGAGAAAGATTGGCGCTGGTCTGAGTAAAAGGGTAAGAAAGACACACGGGTCCACGGCTCCGCATTTTTTTCAATAGTTTACCCGGTTCAAAGGAAAATTGGCGCTTGCTACAGGGTGCGGCGTAAGTTCCTGGACAAGAACTTCTCTTTATAACTCATTTAAGAAAGAACCAACCGAGGCGATTTTTATCATGGCAACGTGAATGAGAGTACTTGAAAACATTGCGATTGGTGCCTGAAATAACCAATTTCGACGTTCTGACCAGCTTTCAAAGAGCACGCTCAAGTTCCGAAATTCCCTTCATGTATTTGGCGACAAGTTTCATTGAGAACTGGATCAGAAGTAAATATAGAAAATGAAGGGAATCTGTAAGAATCACATAGGATATATTTGACTTTTGTCCCAATGAAGTGAAGGACAGCTCGCCACTTACGCTCAAAAGTGGTTTTTCCTGTGTATCCTGCGGCTCCCGTTTCACAGCTTACAGGGACGAGAGGTCTAGGGAGTACCCGAGGTGGGCGACCAGAATACTGCGACCCTTGGCCGTCGCGGACCTTTGATAGGGCATGAAAATGAAAATTTTGTGTCGGAGAACTTATGGCGCCCCTGTACATGGCTCCAAATTTCTCTCACCGAGCCCATCTGTAAATTTGACGCTGGTCCGAGTGAGAGGGGCACACGGGTGCATGCCTCGGGATCGGGTTTTTTGTTGAGCTCAGTTGCCCTAATAGAAAATTAGCACAGCCCTGAGTTGAAGGACTCTCGGGTCTATATCTAGGGATTTTCCTTGAATTCTGTTGCCCGAATACAGAGTTGGTACGGGTCAGAGTTGAAGGGGGACACGATTCCATATCTCTGCATCTATTCCCAAGTTTGGCTGTCCCGGTGGTAGAGTGGCGCTCAGGTCCATGACTCGGAAATTCTTTCTCGAGCTTAATGCTGAGTTGTGTCCGAGACATAAGCTCGCTCAATTCCATGGCACGGTTTTCAAAGGCAGCACTCACGGGAATTTTGCTCTAACAGATTTCATTGTATTCCTACGTTTGGCACTGTAGTGAAGACGAGCGTAGTGATCGATTTTGGCAAATCTCACGAAAAAGATGGTTTTTGTTGTCACCAGCTTAGCCCGTTTGCAGAGAATGGCCGGGTTGCTCGCGCTTGAAATGGGAGGATTCGGGAATGGCAGCAAAGTTTATCATAGGGAAGAGAGTGATTGTAAACAAAAACACCTGTTCATTTCATGCTACAACTCATCCCGTTGAACTGCCGAACAACATGTAGCTTCTCATTTTTTGCAAACGCTGATGCCTACGACGGTGCAAATTTCGTAGAATTGTTTGCATCATTGCTAGGTATCCAAAACGATCAAAACCTCGGACACGAAAATTTCCGTGGATGCTGGCTCTAAGGTGTAAACTTTTGACTTTGGGATAAAAAGCAGAAGAGTAAACATACGAGTCTGACGTACATTTTCATTGGCTGAAATGCGTCAGGGGATCGGTCGCAAAGATTTTCACTTTGCAAATGAAAAGTTTGCGATCATAATCGGAGGTGGTAAAGAACTAGGGAATTCCGATGTTGTGAATTCCCCACAGCGCTCATTCTTTTCTGTAGTTCTGTGTGATCAGTTTTTTTAGCGTCTTGTCGCTACTTGAACTTCACCAACTACTAAGGCCGCTTGGTGAATATTGAGGGTTTGAATTTTTTTCGCAATAAGGTGGCCGTTTAGAGCAGTTTTGCAGTGCTTTTCCAAAAGAGTAAGTGTGGTAGACAATTTCGAGAAATCTTTACTAGATTGGGTTGTTGTCATGTGAAAAATAATATTCTATCGATAGTAGATGAAAGAATGTATCGATTGTCAAATTTTCTGGTTATAGTCGTTGTGACATTGGAAGGGTGAAGGTCAGCCAGAACTGCGAAAAATGCTGTTCACGAAAGAATATAATCGTCAAAGTTATCGGACCTGTTGCAACTGAATTTTGTTCTGTTCGCTTATGAACACAAGTGCAGTTATCTAGGAGACTTCAGGTTCTGACACACTACCACACGCCGCCCGCAGGGCAGGATCGATCGTTAGTGAGGACATTGCACCAGAGAAATACAGTCTGTACCACGAAATGTATACTGCCATCCTCTCTCTGATTGAACGAAGCGGTGTGTGTGCGTTCAATCGGGGCGCGTAGGTGTTCAAGAGGAGCGAGGATGGCAGTGTACGTGGAAATGTTTCATGGAAAAGTCTGTATGTGCTTGCACATACAGAGTGCTAAAAAAACGCAGTTGATGCAGCGAGTGAGAGTTCTAAGCCACTGGAATCTCCTCCATCTGTTCAGGTAGAGCAACTCAAATTTCTGTCGTAGTGAAAAGATACTAGTAATAGAGATAGAGTAGGGAGATTATGGAAAGAAAATGATGGGGCTGAGTTCATTGTTGGACAAAGAAAGGGGTGGAGGAGGCAGTATATGGATTAGACGGTGATTCAGGGCGCAGAACGAATTTTGTTGGGCCTTAGCTAACATTTACTTTGATGCAACGAAGTAGCAAAGCGCATCGCTTGAATTATACCACGTTTGCAAATTTTTGCTATCTAGATCCAACCTCATTAACAGGTCCAAAGCTTTCATCTTTTTTCAACCCACTTTTTGTCGGAAAAAATTACGCATAATTTGCAGTTTTTAACACTTATTGAACAATCTTTTCCCTAAGTTAAGGAGGAGTGAAAACGAGTACAGCTTAGTTGAAGCTCACAGATTGGACACATTGGAGATTGCCGCGAAGAATAGATAATAAAGGATGAAGTGGTCGGCGTTAATGAATCCCTTCTGCGGGATGCGCAACGCATTCGACTTCACCTGAGCACGGTAGAGGCGTTGGATGAGCATGTAAACTGCTCACAGTCACTACTTGCGGGGGGCATTCGACGTACCAAATCAGTACTTCATCCTTCTAAACCTCTGTTAACCGATTCACCTGATGGATGGATGGCTTGGCTGGTCATGGGCGCGATCGAAGGATCGACCGTGTGAGTGCGCAGCGAGTCCCTTAAAACGCGACACACCCACCCTATGAGAAGAAGGTAAAGAAAGACGCTAGTTCACTCAATCGTACCAAATCAATTAAGCACATGGTGCGAGACATTATATTGCGTAAGAAAAGCTTACTGTCACCAATATTTTAGAGCATGCCTCATCAGAAGAAACAGATCTTTTTTTTCAAATAACGCGAACAAAGGTGCAGGAAAGCTGGTTTGCCATCAATCTCCGAATTATGCTTTCCAGAAATATTTTTCACCTTCTCTCAGAAGTCGATGGAATGTTCTTCAAATAAAATGCTGCTGACAACGGCCTCGTGCCTCTTCATACTTGCCGTCACCTGTCGGTAAATATTACATAAAATTCTTAAGGTTCAATTATTCATCGATTTCAAAATCACTTTCGTTCTTACAGGTCCTTTCAAGGTCACCTTGACGAGTTGTATGAAGATTTCTGTGTTTATACACACAGGCGACAAAAGTGAAACTTTCCAATTGCTCAGGATCGTGAAGACTGCATTTGGTAACGTGACACACCGTGAACTGGAGGAGTGTGTTTTTGTTCCTAACAACTTTAAGTTACTTGGCACGCGTCAGCTGCTCCCAGTGCTGGATTTCATTAAAAAACCTACATGTGCACAGGTACGAAGATACAAAATATTTATGCTTTTATGTCCGGACGGGAAATTCACCCTGAGCACACATGGGAACAAGTCATAACAAGAAGGGTGCATAGATGTAAAATAGTATGAGGACAGCGCAAACGAACCATTCAAAGCCGTGATAACATACCGATGTACAAGGACAGCAACAATTCAAGATTTATCAGAAACGACGAACTAGTAATCTGATCCTCTCACAAACTTGTTCCTTATCTTTTGCACTAGGCATTAAAATCTAGATGTCAAAACGTATAATCTGGCATCATACGATAATGAAACGCGCATAGGGACCCAGGCTAGCGTACTATAACCTGCTCTTAAGTTTCTCTTTTTCCATTTGCTTGATCGACGTTTTCCTACTATCTTGGAATACATGAGCAAGATATATCGAATTGCAAGAAACATTCTTGTTCGGCCAGTTTCATATCCACCTCTGATAATCTCGAAAGGATGCAATCGAAGGATGAAACATGTGTCCTCTGGTTGTCTGCTGCACGGAGGCAACGACAGTTGACTTTGAATTGTTGTAACTCGGCAAAAACTAAAATGTTCTGCCGATTTAGTGCTCGTTTGAAACAGCACATCTTCGACGTCCCTCTTCCTCTCAGGGATGGGTCCCACCGCTTGAATTTTGGAATTTGTGGTCATCTGTAGAGGAAGGGAGCGCTGAGTAAGGCAAATAAGGAAACGTCCGATCTCCGCCTGCATCTACTTGCAGAACATCAGGGATGCAAAGTGGGGTCTTGAGCAACTATAAAATACTAGAGGACGAATAGAATTGAATCCACTCGTTTAGTTTTTCAATCATGCTCGTTTCCCCGATGGCGCCAAAAACAACAAGATAACGAGCCTCAATATCCACCTTCAAGATATTGAACAGGTCTCCTAGTGATAGCTCCCACCCGTGCTTTCAAAACGGCGTTGACATCATAGAATTTTAGTCCATATCTTTGAGATGTGTCTCCAATACTAAATTACTTGGGCAACACTGGGCTACCACATAGTTGAGCATTTTCTCCTGCATAGGCTGGTAATAAGTTAAGCATTCTCTCCTGCATAGGTAGGTAATACTTTATGTCCAAGCTTTTGTCTTCCTGTCAAGTTCGAATCCACAAAATTGTTTGGGACGACATTTGGCGGACGAGTACATTTCGATTCACCTTTGAAACCCACAACAAGAGTGGGTGAATCTGAATGAAATCCAGAGCATTACTCCAAAGTTCATGGTTCGAAAAACCAACATAAATTCTGCCGCAACCTAATAGAATACGGTGAAATGATTGGTGATTAGAATATACTAGTAATAATGAGGTAATAGCTATTAGAGACACCGATAGATGAGTAAAGTGAAGTTAACATACCGATATCTAACCTCTTCAAGGCCTTGAAAACAAAGGACCCACTTGTTTTTACTAAAGCATACACGACATACATACATATGTCCGTCCAATCGTGGAGTGCGGTGCAACGGTGTTCTCTCCTCACAGACAAAAAACTACAATCTTCTTGAAAGTGTCCAGAACAACTTCACGCGTAAGCTGGCAATGCGCTGTACCAATCTAATGTAGTCCCAAATTTCGAATGCCAGTGATAGACGCAAAGAGTACAGGCTCCAAAGTTCACACAACAGAAGGAAGATTAACGACCTTGTAATGGTATTCAAAATCATGACAGGCAAATTTGGCATTGAATCTGCTCCACTCTTTACTCTTGCACCATCAATAACTAGAGGCGGGGGTATGAAAATGAGAATCCCTGTTGCCAGAAGCGGTAGTAAACCCAATATGCGAACGTGTTGGCAGCGTGTTCACGAGATCACTTCGCGAGAATCTCCCGTCGACGATGCGCGTTTCGCAGATGTCAATGTCCCTCAGCTGCGTCTCACCGGCAGATAAATGGTGCGCAGATGGCCTAGGGGTTAGTCTGCTTGCTAGAAGACAATAGTCCCTTCCTAGGCGGGTTCAACTCCTGAGCACTCCAAAAACTTTCTCGTAATCTTTAAAATTTTACTCTGTGATTTCTTTTTTCGCAGCGTGAGTTGATCGTATTTCCTATTGAATTATCCAATGCGCCGAAATCTATGGAGGAGTTCCTGGTCGATAATCTATGAAGCACACCATTTTTCTGGGTTCTTTCAACGTATTCTCTAAAATCTGTTTCACGGATCCGTTTAAAAATTGAAAAACTACTCATGAGCGTATTGAAGGAGGTGCTTGGTGATGGTTTCCTAGAATATCTGGAATCTTTGTGCCTTCACACCGAACTGTATATTGAGCTGACGATCGTACAAATCAAGCGATGTGGAACGAATTTTGAGGGTTCCATAAGGCTGCGAATTTTCAATGCAGCTTCGTTTTGATTTTGGCATGAGCGAGACCCGTGCCGATGCATGGCCGTGGGCTTGTAACAAACTGGGGCCGTAGTAATTGCGCCATAACCGACGGTTATAGAGAAAGTTATGTCCTTGGACAACTGCCGGTTCCCCAAGTTAACCGAATTATAACAACGATATAGCCACATTGCAGCCATCACTTGAACGAAATCTTTGTGGATCCATTTGTCTCTCAATTTTGCTTGCAAAATTCCGCTCGCGGGAGGAACCGAACGCGTGACAAACAGCAGGTGAAACTGCAATCATCGCACTGCGCCACAGTGCAAGTGATCCCTCGCAATTACATAATGATGAGGAAAACCGACTGCATACTCATCTCTGTTGTAAATATATCTTGTATTAGTAGTGAGATAACTGATTCATAGGGCTAGTAATCTATTGAGATAAATGATTCATAGGGAAAGTATTCATTACTGAACACTGTATTGAAAGTGAATCAATCTACATTTAGTTTGGTTCTTCCCGTTTCTATGGCTGAACCAGTCATAAGTAATGTGTTCAAACCTTTTTCACCGTTTTAAATGGGAACAAAAAGTGAAGTGCGAAAATGCAAAGCATTGACCATCTGCGGGACTCGAACCCCACACTACCATCGCAGTAGCCTATCGCGTTAACCACTCTGCCACATCTCACTTGGTGGCGGAAGACATGAATGGTCTCTACAGCCTCATAACACATACTAATACAAACTAAAAACTGGTATACTTAGTGTGAAGCCTCGATATGCAGTGCTTTCAACACTGTTAATTTCACATCAATATGCTGAATTCTAATTCAAGATGCGATAGGATCCGTTTCCAAAGCTAGTTCATTGTTTTGTTTTGATGGAAAGAACCATGAGGTCTTTAAACAAAAAGAATTCCCTCTAATCCTTGGTCCTTTGGAGCATAAGATTCACAGCTATGATGCGTAGTTGGATGAGCATTCGTTTTGCGCGCGCAAAGGCGTAAAAGTTGACCAAATGGAGATCCCGGTCATTAAAAAGTCCTCTCGAGCACTTTTTAATAACCGGGATATCCGTTTGCCTGCGTCTATGATATCTGCGCGTTCTCTGCGCGCACTCTAGGAATATCGATATGGCAGTGCCAGTGCGATCTGCTCAACCGATAGTTTCGCAGCGCCCGAGACCAGGATTCAAAGCGTGGTGTAACCTGCCGGTTATATCACGGTGATCGAAACTAAGTTGCTATTTTGATTCTTCACACTATATTGACCTTACAACGGTTCGGGGTTATGGAATGTACAACCGCCGGTTTAACTTGCTGGTTAACCGGCAGTTATGGTGCAATTACTACGGCCCCTGGATGTTCGCGGACTCCGTCTGAGTTAGTGACACCGTTCCTCATTCAATCATTCACTATTCCCCTAACTTTTGCTGTCTGCGCCTCATGACCACGAGGTGACGAAAATGGTTCCCAACCGTTGTCGCGAGGATGTCATTGAATTTAGCTGCAAACTATGGCAGCGAGAACGCGTGTTTTATCATAGGAAGTTCATGAACATTTCGCGACAAATATGAGCGAGACGGTCACCACATGTTGGCAGCTAAGAGTTCACCACATCAAGGGGTTTACTTCCTGCCCAGAACACAGGTCAGGTCTAAATTTTTCTCAATGAGAGTCCTTTCTTTGGGAATGCATCCAAGAAAAAGGCAAAAAGACTCGTGCTTTCAGAGTTTTCCTAACATCTGGTAGCCCTGTTATTATTATAATAGTTTATACTGATAATGTAGATTACTTTGTATTTATGAGAAAGTGCCGATTTCTGTTGTACATATTGCGGCAAAGTTACTGCAATTACTGAATCTGAAAGTATCGTACATACATGAGCTTGTTCCACGTCTTTGAATAAATAAATGGATAAATAAATATCAATGAGTGAGATAGAGTAATGAGATCAAAATATATGTTAATTGGGAAGTCAACTACGTACTAAAGGACTCTTACGTGCGCTATCCCTGCCAAAAACACTTCTATGATAACGAGCACTAATAAAACGAATTTATAGTAAACCCTGGGGCCTGGAACTTGGAGACGGTTGCTAGTTCGGGACGCGCCAAGTAGAATGGGAGTCGGACGATTTGCGTTTGTGACTTCTTGTAGTAGCGTGCTAGTAGTTGCGCTTCATTGGTATCTATTGGTTTGCGAGATCGCAAGGTGCGGATATACTCTAGGATCGGAACTACATCTCAGTCGATCCACCTAATCCTCTCTACAATTTATTAGGTCGTCAAGTATGAAGTGTCTGATTTTTCAAGTGGTCATTTCGACAGCTGGTATCTTCGGGTTTTAATAGATCCACCGTACCTCCCTCTCCATTATGAAGGTACATCCTCGCTCTTTCGAAATCACCTATTACACTTTTGATCAACTTTTAAATTTTTGTCCGAGAGCAACAATCGCAGAACTACTCGAAAGCGAAAAATCGTATCACTCCGGAATATTGGTTCTATCGCTGAGCCTATAAAGTAAAACAATTCGAAATACCCAAGGGTGTTTGAAGTGGAAGTGGCTAATAAAAGGACAGGACACCGATGGTTTGAGAAATTTCTTCCTAGTGATATATTCGTGCAGAGTGGGCGTCGCGATGAACTTGGATTACGATGAGCTGGAAGCTGTAGCTCCAGCGGATAGCAGTTAAATTAGGCCAGCATAAGCAGCAAGGTTTGGCGTACGTCACCCTATATTATTGAAGTATTCAAGGCAATATGACGAGGTAAAGTGGCTCTATGAACGCATTTTCCACAGTTTGATCCCAAAAAATTGGTGCCATTTCTTGACAATTTTTTGGAGAACCACGTTGTTTAAACCAGGCAAGCAAGGAGGGAAATCCACCTGCCTTTCAATGTATAGGCCAAACCTTCCTCTACGTGACCACAACTTCTTCCCCGGATAGTCGACCTCTTGGTGCAAAAAATGTTTGATTTTCAACATTATGTTGAAAACGCCCTTCTCCAATTTATCGCCACTTGTTTTCTGTGCTTTTGAGCCGTTGGCGCAAACATGCTACCGCTAAGATGGTAATGCTGTGCCCGTAGCATAGGGACATATTTGTATTGTTTGTGCCCTCTCTTGTTTGAGAAACATTATCCAAAACTTGCTCATTCCAAATCAGAGATTTCATAGCTGACGACCTAATAATAAACGATACTTCTGTGAAATAGTCTGTCTGGATTACATGAGATACGTTCCCCAACTGCGTTGCGCTGGCAGCGAGGGGCTAGAGCATAGAGGCGGGAGTGTGGGTGGAGGCAGTACAGGGACCCATTAGGGATAGGAGACGCAGAGAGCCAGAGGGCTATCGGTGCGCGGCCGGCTCCGGTCTTGGTTGGGGAACGTATCTCGTGCAACCAGTCTGTCTGTCGCTGGGTGACAGCACGGAAGCCTAGGGAACAAGGAAGTAGCCGCGATGACGGCCTGTCTGAACCTGTCAAGGTGACTTCCTCCATTGACAAAAGTAAAAAGATGCATGTACACACTTTCTCAATATAATATCCCATGGAACAAACCGGCTTTGTACTATAATTGTAATGATTACTCATCTTCGAATTACTGCAGGTTTTCGCCGATTGGCTTGAGATCGCTGCTTCAATCAACCAACTCGAAACGCCTCCAAAAACAGTGCCTCACAGACTGAAGAAGAAGTATCTCCTGAACGGGTACAGCACCCTCACTAAGGCATGTTTTGCCCTCCATACTTTTTCTATAGCAGAGTTCAACACCCGTCGAAAATGCCAATGATTCGAGATTTAGATTCAAGCACTTTGGTTGATTCAACATTCATTTTTCGTTTGCATATTGAGCATTTCACACAATATCACTTGAAAAGAAGAAAACGACTCCTTTTCCCGTGCAGAGCCATGAAAGCTCGATGTAAAATTAGCAGTTAATATCGGCTGGAAATTTAGAATTTTTATGAAGGATAAAGTGGTCGGCGTTGATCAATCCCGTCACGAGGGATGCGCCACGCATTCGACTTCATCTGGAATCGTTAGAGGCGTTGAATGCGTATGTGCCCTGTACATGACTTGCGGGGGGCATCCGATGAACCAAGTCAGTGCTTCATCCTCCCAGACTCCTCTGGTACCAATTTACGAACTCCGGGGGGACGGACGGCTTGGTTAGCCGGGGGCGAGGTCGAACCATCGACCGTGTGCGTGCACAGCGAGCCTCTTACCACTGCGCCACACGCGCCCCAGAATTTTTATATGGAAAAGCTATTAGGTCCGTGCAAAAGTTCTGGGGCAGTTGCACCTAATTTCTTTGACGCGCCATAACTCAACTCATAGCCAACCAATTGATCCGAACCAAAAAGCATTGGCATCTATGTAATGTTGTCAACAGGGTGCGCTAACGATTTTTTCTAGAAGCTCAAAATTTGACAGGTTCATACTCGAAAGAGCGGCACACGTCGTTTTTGAGTAGGGTCTGTTGACGAGATGTTTTACAGCGGATGCAAAATCGTAGAGGCTTGAAATAAAGACGTTCTTCTGGAGGTTGGTCTTGAGAGTATACATGCTGAGTTAGAACTTCGGAGACCAATTGGCCATCTTTTTAGACAGTTGAAACTGCAACACGTTAGTGTGTGCTATACCGCGGCAGAGATAGCGGACTCACATAAAATCCATTTGCTCATATTCCCTTTCATACTAATTCCCCCCCCCCCCCCCCCCCCCCCCCCNAGGTTGGTCTTGAGAGTATACATGCTGAGTTAGAACTTCGGGAACCATTTGGTCATCATTTTAGACGGTTGACACGGCCACACGTTAGTGTGTGCTATACCGCAGCAGAGATGGCGGACTCACACGAAATCCGTCTCCTCATATTCCCTTTCATACTAATTCCCTCCGAGTCACGTGGCATGAGTGACTATATTCCTCGCAAAGTCCTGCACACTTTCCACTAGGTCTGATTCAACCCACCCTTTTCGGGAGCCTTTGTGCAGGTCAAATTGCTTATCAACTTGTGGGACATTTTGCAAGCTCTCATCTCCGCTCAGAAATTGTAAGCGCCTACGAACTTTTCCCATTTCGGAGAGGATACCCTACACAAACACAATCAGTATGACACATCAATTTGTTAGCCGGCACAAGGTTTTTAAAAGTGATTTATTGGGCCAACGTTTCGGTGGCTTCACCTTCGTCAGGGCCTGAAAGGATCAAATTGATCTACGAAAGTGGCCGCACAAACGCCGCCTCAATCAAACACCCAAGAACCAGACTGTACTCCGAAATCACAGAACTCTAACGAGAATTGAAGTCGCACCTCAATGTCCACTGTGGGAGTGGAGTTGTTAGACGACCGAACGCGTCAAACTTGTCAGTAGAATGAGACGTTCTGCCACAAACCATATCTTGACTTAGATGTTGCACAGTCTAAGATACGGTAGGAGTTCATTGGTGATAGTGGGGCACTCCTCCTTGCGGTTCATTTTTGGATTTTTGGCATGAATCCAAAATGCTTCGAGAGTTTTGCGTGCGGAAATCTCAGTTTCATGTTCGAGGATTGTGGTTTCTACTTCGTAGTCGACACCGTTGTGTACTCGCATTCGATGACAACCTAGNTTTAGAACGTCTCATTCTACTGACAAGTTTGACGCGTTCGGTCGTCTAACAACTCCACTCCCACAGTGGACATTGAGGTGCGACTTCAATTCTCGTTAGAGTTCTGTGATTTCGGAGTACAGTCTGGTTCTTGGGTGTTTGATTGAGGCGGCGTTTGTGCGGCCACTTTCGTAGATCAATTTGATCCTTTCAGGCCCTGACGAAGGTGAAGCCACCGAAACGTTGGCCCAATAAATCACTTTTAAAAACCTTGTGCCGGCTAACAAATTGATGTGTCATACTGATGTACAATGCCAAGGTTCATTGACGACCGGACGTGGGAACAAACACAATCTTTATTGCGGTGGTCGCCTTCCCTGCGAATCGGCCGAATTTGAATTCATAAAACAAAATTTCGCGAAATCGCTGATTGCACATAGCATTCCTTTTATACCTGAAACGCAGCGACGCTGTGACGTAGATCAGAGCCAAAAGTTGTAAGGGTAGTAGATGTTCCAGGCTACCTGCGCACATGAAAAGAATTGCAGAATATCGCATCAGTAAGAAACAAAATTATGTTAAACAGCGAATTACCACCAACTGCCCCGGAACTTTTGCACGCACCTAATAGTAATTAGCATCCGCCGAGCTTGCGCATGTCAAGTTGTCGGATAATTTAGCGTTTGATTTGATCGAAATCATGGCCCGTAGTAAAGTGTCGTGGCGGTGAGATCAGGTGCTCATCTCGTTCTCGTTGCCACATTTGGGGCGAACTTCCAGTACTGAGAGATGGGAGATCGTCACCATCCGCGGCCGTTATCGAAGCATGCGAGTGCGAGGCACCGATCTCCCCGCCTTGGAGTGCAATGATCGCCAGGTCTTGGGGTGTAGATAGTGTGCGGTGCGGAGAGACGCCGAGTAAAGTACTAGGGGTATCTCACTCGGAATATGGTGATGGTGTGCAATGGAGTCAGATGCGCGAATTGCACAGGATGCATCTGATAAGTTGTGAGTTGGCAGCCTCAGGCATGTCGACTCTTCGTTCCATAACATAGAACAAACTAGAACGTGTACGACACATCGAAAGCACAGAGGTGCTTCTGATAAGTTGTGCACGTTCTAGCTTGTTGCTATACTCATTTCTTGGTAAATTTTATGTTTGATTCGCCATTGCGCTGATCGCCATAGCCCTCTCCCACGCGAAGTGCAATTATCGCCATGAAGGTGGTTTGCGATGGTCGCACCGAACGCTTTACTACAGGCCCATCTTTTCAATGAAGGGTGAGCTACTGGTTTGCGGAGATTTCATGCTGCCGTTCTATACTCGAACACAGCTATGGTCGTGGTTGCAAGAGGTCACTGGACGATCAGGCGTTGAGGGCAGAACATAGATCAGCGATTACCATCCCGACGTTGTGAGCAAGAATGGATGCTCACTCTATCACAATTTTGGAACATTTAACTGCAGTCGAAGTCGACATGGGAGAGAAGATGCAGAAGTGAAAAGCTCCGAGCCCATGATAACCGGATTCCTACCCGATACGACATTTTATGTGATTATACTCTCCTATGCAAAGTATCAGAAGCTTCCTTAACTTTTCTCCAGCTACTTTATGTGCAAGACTAGTGAAAAACTAGTGAAATCGACTGAACCCAACCGTTTGCCGCTGATGTATGAATGATGATGGGGTAAAATGGAGTTGGGGGGGCACTTGATATTGGTCGATAATATGACCTGTCCTACACGTTTTGACGTGTTTGCATTTCAGGTAATTATTATACGTTAGGATAGCTAACATGTCAAAGCGTTCTGAACTTGTCAGCTAGCAAGTCAGAACGTGTAGGACAGGTCAAGTTATCGACTTTTGTTAGGTGCCCCCCCCCCCAACTCCATTTTACCCTGATGATGCTATTTTCGACTGCCCAGAAATGACCACATATTCAGTGGCTTAGGTGACTAGTAGGGTTGTTTGGCGATTTTGCCTTCGCGTCATTCTGTGTTACTGCTTCAGTTGATGCATAAAAGTCCAGCGTGATCAAATTGATGGGTTTGAAATCCTATCAAGCTCCCTTTTTATCATTTTTCTAGCCAACCAAAAGTGGTAAATTCATTGTTGCAGGCTTACAGAGACCAACATGCTGTGGAAGCACCACGTGAATGGAAACAAATTCCTCTCTGGATGGATTTAGAGATCAGTCGACTGAAAAATATTATCTCTTATCCTAACCAATCAAGTAGTGAAGTTGCTGCTATTAGTCACCTAAAAACACCTAAAAAAGACATACATAACTGTTTTAGTGGCTGTTTACCATGCTTTAAATGAATATTCGCCGAAAAACAAGAATGGCCTTGTCATTGGGTCAGTAACACCATGGGTCGAAGTACTCGCTTTGAGAGCCGGTGCGAAGGAGGTCATCGCGTTAACATTCACGTCCATCAGTTTTTTTGCAACCTTCTAACTTAAACGACTACTCATGGATGTTAGGCAATGCCACAATCATTAGTGAGAGTATGAGTTGGCACCAGGGATGAGCGGAATCCCGACTTCCGACTTCCGAAACTTCCGATATTCCGGTGTTTTTCGGGCTTCCGACTTCCGACTTCCGACTTCCGAAAAATGCGAAAAAAAGCCGGAAGTTTTTGGAAGTTTTAGATGGACATTGAACAACTTGCATTTTTCCCGCATGAGCTGCTACCAGTGGCAGACGCAGGTGGAGGGGAAGCGAAAAGAATGGAGGGAGGTGCTAAAAAATTTCCCCAAAATACTTCGCTGCAGGTCAATTTGAATCCTTTGTTTTCATCATCAATTTTTTATATTTGAATTTAATCGTCTGATGTTCAAATTAGCACTCAGCTTTGTTTCTGAAATTCTGCCCAGTTGATCTGCAGAATGACGGAAACTAGCTATTCAACCTACGTACTTCTCTCTGGCTACCAATAATGCGTCCAGAACTGATTGCCACTGACTTCTGCGCAGTTTTCGAGCCAGAAATCGTTGCTATGTGCACTGCACAGCAGTTGTAAAAAAGAAAGTGACGCTTTCTTAGGTACCTATCTGTCTATTTTTCCTCGAATGTTGTTTTCATACACAGTACCACAATATACGGTAAACAATCAAAGCGTGACTGCAATCCATGAAAGGAATTTTTACAATGGTTTCTCTGAGGTCTTGCAAATCGAAGCGTACATAGTGATGTGAGCTTCTGTTAAACTGCTAGTGTCTTTCTAAAGACCATTCACACATTTGCGACAATGTGCTCAACCGATTGGCATATATGGAGCGACGCTTGGGACCGCGTGCTCAACCGGTCGAGCACAAATGCGTGCTCGAGGAACCGCCCGTGTCCCACGGGTGTCGCGGACGCAGACTCTGCTCCTCGATCTAGCTGTGGCCGGGAGCACTGTTCAGCCGCACCCCGCGGCCAATGGCTGCAATGCGCGCCGCTACGGCAGTTATAGCCGCGTTCCCTCCATAGGCTCCGCCCACTCTCTGAGACGGCATATATAAGCGCCCCTGCGCGCCCTGCCTCGCACTTCGCAGTGGAGAGTCAACGCAGGAGCCGATCGATGATAGGAGCTGGCGGACCCTAGAGGTCCTGCACGGTATCGATTGATGATGGAAGCATGTTGGATGGATGATGCAATATAATGATGGTTCGATCTGGGTTGATAGGAAGATGGATGAAAGAAGAAAACCGTGTTAGTACCGTGGCAGGACTGGGGGGAGCTGCGCCGTAGCCACGAGCCTTGGCAGCGGCGGCAGGGAACTAGAGGGCGCGGCCTCCTAGGTTCTTCCTCTCAATAATATAGTTAGTACTATCCAGTAGGTTCCCCCTCTGAGCCCCCGTAGGATTCCCTCTTCTAATAGTAGTATAGTATTGTACACAGTTGTAGTATAATAAATTCATATAATCTAACTAGCTGTATTAATTCTCCCTGTACTACGGCGTGTCGCCCTGACCGGCCGTAAGTCGTCGTAGTACTGCACAGTGTTCTGCTGGTAGTCCCCAGGGTGGAAGCCAGTAAGGTGAGGAGCCCTATTATGGTAGGAAACTGGTGTATTATGGAGTGGTGAGGTAATACTCTGACGACGAGAAGGTACAGGGCAACCACCGATCCGCAACAACGGGCGCACAATGCCGAGAGCGTAAGGTCGCGAATGTGGGGAATAAGATCGGCATTCAAAAACAGCTTGCGAAGGAAATGTCAGTGTAAGGAAGTCGAACAGCGGTATCAGCGAGTGAGCTATTTACCTCTGTAACTACTGCTGAAGAGACCTCTATAACTGTCCTCTGCGGCTTTCGACAAATTGCTGGAGAAGTGAGTGAGAATATGTAAATTGGCCGTTTCTATTGACCATCATTAACAATTTAACTACATACCTTTCCTTTTTAGTACCTAGCTGGGGGCTGCAGTGACCCTGTCCTAATTTTTTAAAATCTATCGGGGAAGAACAGACATATTTTTTAATTTATTTTTCATTGTCCCAATTAATTAATTCCAAAACTTCCCAACATTATTAGAAAAAACGTTTCAGAAGAAGGCCCCTAAGTTAACAGCTGCATACACCTCTGTGCATACACATACATACAGGGTGATCCACATGAAGTGTGACGGGAAAAACTACCCATAAATTCACGCAAATCAAATCGAATGAAAACTATTTCCGTTTATTTAGATGACAAAAAATTTTCTATAACATATCTCAGATCGCATTCGAAATGACCTCCTTTAGTTTTGATACAAGCATCCGATCTCTTCCATAAATTCTGAAAATATACTATTTCCGGCAAAAGTCGGTTTCAAGCAACCACCTGGGCTGTCTCCAGCGGATCTAATGATATGTGTTTGAAAGAGCAGACTTTATGCTCCAAGATAGATTGGACTGCGAAATCCAGATGGCTGAGATCGGGTGAGTTTGATGGCCAAGCATACTTCGTCCAGGAACACGGAAGTTTGGTCCCACAGCACTCCAGCGCCTTCTTTTCACCGTGAACAGATGCCCAACCTTTGTGGAAGGCCCACACGATATCCATATCATTCTATTCGGTCTAAGGAATCACCGCATACTCCAGGATCTGTTTCAAATGAAGTCCGACATAAATTTCAACTCCTTGTTGGACAAAAACCAGCTTAGCCTTGCCCAAATCAATATTCCACCCCACAGCATCACGGATTGTCAGGAAAGAGTTCTTTCAATCTTGACGGTTCTTGGAGATCCCTTCAACAAAAGTTCGCGCTGATTCTGCGCATTTCGGAGTGAATATCCTCTCGTCCGTGGAGGGAATTCGCCCGAGCTTGTCACCGCGCGCAAGCGTCCTCACCTTTCTGCATTTTTCCAATCTGGAGGTCTTCATTTCGTCTGTGAGGCGTTGCCCTTTGTCGAATTTGTGGAAAACAACTCGAAATCATCTCTGATCACTCTCCGCATGGTTGAACGGATTATTTTGTGATTCTTGGCCAACTGTCTAATACTTCTTTCAGGATCTCGGCGCAGTTAGCTTTTGACGGCGTTTCGACAGGTAGGGGTCCTCGCAGTTCGATCAGGTCTCCCTCTCGGACGACTTTCAATCCCTCCAGCTTCTCCGAAACGAATTATGACCCGATGTACTTGCTCCCGGTGTAGTTTGAGCGTCTTCAAGATCTCGGAAACTGACGACCCGCGTTTGCGCATGGCGACTACTGCAGTGTGATCCGCAAGCGATACCATCTTTTTCTAAGAACAGAGGATGAGAGTAGTTCCTATAGGGCTAAAAAACACGGCAGAAACGAATAACATAATGAAACAGCACAAAAAGGCAATAAAAACGTCCAAAAATTGATTTTCTCTAGCCCGTCACACTTCATGTGGACCACCCTGTACACATTCATACACATGTGTGTACTTACACCCTCTGTAAATCCGACTTCCGACTTCCGGTACTTCCGATATTCCGGTGATTTTTGGAGCTTTCGACTTCCGAAATTTCAAATTTGACTTCCGCTCATCCCTGGTTGGCACTTGGTAATGCTCGATTAAGGGTAGCAATTGTTTCACTTGGCGAAGAGAACATAGCTCACAGAAAAACCGTTGGAAGGATTGCACTAGAAAGTCGGAAGAACTGTAGCAGCCATTCCTATGAGCCGCTGGGCACTAGTCAATTTTTCCGGTTTTCTGCTATAATCCTTCGGAAATTTCTTTGAGGCGTAGCACAGTGAATCACAACTATCAGCTTAGTTACCGTAAGATAGTTGATGGTTTTGAGATCACTACAGTGGAGTACCAGAAGATCACTATACATGGCACGAATAAAGTAAAGTACATTCATCCTATGGAGCTGGCGCAAAGATGGCGTGAGTGAGTGCGAGCTTTCCTTAGTAGGAAACACCGGCATTTCTAATTATTGAATTTCAAGATATGTGGGAAAATTCGATTTTGCTATATCGTTTTCTTCCATAGAGCACAGTGGACTTGGAAGGTGAGTTGTTCTTTGAGTATCAATGACATCAGAAAGGAGGAATACCATACCATTGATTTGGTAGTGTTTCATCGCTAACTCTCCAAACTGATCTTTTTTCATACGATAATATCTAGTTCAACCATTCAATTCGTTCAAGACTGAAATTTGTTTGATGTGTCGTTAAGGTACGGAGACCCTCTGGATCCTATTGGTGATCTTCGAGAGGTCTGGAAAACAGCATGCCTCCTGAAACCCGGAGGTTGGTAGACATAAGTACGGGCTGGTTGCTTGCAATGAGAATAGAAGAATGTAGTGGAGTTCGAATTGTTCGCTCTTGAAATCAGTAGTGTTTCCACAGCAGTGAAGGTTCCATTTCATGGTCAATGAGCAATTAAATTCGCTGTCAGGGCACTTTTACTTGGGCTTGCCCCGTGGCCAGGATGGAGTCCGGTTCAACGTTCACCGAGTGTATGGAGCAATGCGGCTGGCGATGGTGATGACAGGTATGTCTTCTTGCTAAAAATCCAATTGGTCGTAAAAATTCGCATTCATGTCGTTTATCTTACATGTATAATGAGCGTAGAGTGTCGTTTGAAGGCTTCGACTGGTTAGCGACATATCGTGGTGATAGTGCAGTAGCTGTTCAGCTCACACAAAATGATTTTGAAGAACACGGCTCGACACACGATCTTTTCGCTCTGGAAAAACTCTAAATTTATTTTCTATGAAACATCTTACTCATTCATCAGTCTTGTGCTGTGTTCAAATACGATGGTTTCTCAATGAATTTTCTACAGCGTGCACAAGAGCAATTAAAATTTTCACTGTGAATGGAAATGAAATCCACGGCAGTACCTGAAATTCTGCTAAAGTCAGTATGACTCCCACTCCTCGCATGAAAAATACTTTCATAGAGATTCCGTAACAGAAAGCTTTCCAAAATAAAACCTGTATTTCAAAGGTGTCCCCTGAAGAGAGTGGCAGTTCCTAAGCAGTGTGGAGGAAAAAACTTGGAGTACTGTCATTTCGTTCGTATCGATTACTCGTCAAGACGCTCAGTTACTTTGGTGGCGGTGACACAGGTCCAAAATTTGCCCAGCTGGTTTCAAGCCAACGTTTCATCCGCTAACGTTTCTACGTTATAGTGACCTGCTCCTACACATTTGCAGGAAGTATGGATCGCTCAGGCACCGCAGAGACGAGGAAGTCATCCCCTGAACCGACCTGCTTCTCATGGCAGGCACAAGCTCGCGTTTGCTTAAAGGCAGCACCCACGGAAATTTTCGCCTCTTAGATTTTGATCCCCTCATGATCCAATCGATCGTGGGGTCAATTTTGCAATAAGAGTACCAGTTAGAACTTTCCCAATAATGAGTAATGACAGGTAAAACCTGGATCAACAGGATCAGTAGGCAGTAAGTTTTACGAGTTTTCATGCTAATACCGCGCTCCAAAATCATTCTTGGAGCGCGAAAAATGGCAACTATCAGCTGATTGGGCAGTGATTGCAGCTGGGAGTCTTTTATATTAACGTTTTCTTACCTCATTTCGACCACAATTTCATTTTGATCCTCAACTTTCCGATATTTACTGCCTTCCCACCTATTATTGGTCTCTACAAACCCTTTTTCTCACTCAGGACATCCAATTTTTCAAATATTGCGCGTATCTAAATTATTTAGCTTCAAAAACTACCGTATGGTTTTGTTCTTTTCCCTAGTCATGTTTTTATTATGAACATCCCATATTCTTTCTCTTTGTGCTCTTTCTTTTTCAAAAAACTGCTTTACCAGCCAAATATCCGATAGCGCTAAGAAAAAAGGTGGCAATGATGGTTGCGTTATCGACTTTTTTGTTCGACCCCATAGGTGCAACTCGACCGCCATGCTCTAACCTACCAAGATTGAATCACCCAAAAACCTTTTTTGCATGAGTTTTGGTTGGATTGGGGACTTCAGCAATACTCCTCATGCTCAAAAATGTAATTTTGCGCTGCAATCTCGGAAACCGAATTTTCCGTGGGTGCTGCCTTTAACCCCTTCCTTTATCCGCCACCTGAGGACGCGCTACGTAATCTTGCGAGTAACCGACTGCACTCCCTCATATGAGCAGGATCCGTGGCCACCACCAGCCTTCCAAACAGGAACGTGCTGAAACGTCACTCCGGCAAAAACGGGCTGTAGAGTAGGGGGAGGTGTGAGCATGAACCATCCATGAAACTTTAATTTTGCATTTGAATAGTGGAGGTGCAGGCCTCTTGCTAATCTTCGGGAAGAGGTTGCGAACTGAGAGGAAATAAAGAGCGTAGACGACGCATGCTTCTCACCAAAATTTTGGCTACCTTGTAGGCTACCAGTTGGTGATTGAATTCTTATTTATATTGTACTATTAGGTGTTTGCGAGGATTCTGGGGTAGTTGGTGATAGTTTAATGTTCAAGCGGGCTTTCTCCTCGAGGATGTATATGGAGTTTTGCTTTTTAAAATCAAATCCGGACCATGGATGAGGGAAACCGCTCCCAACATTGCCAGGAAATTGCCTCAATGCCAGGAAGCTCTTGTATTTTTGAGGACTGCCCCTGAAGATGAGATTATGGATAATGGTTCACGAGCAGGTTGGACAACGGGCTTGTACTATCAATGGCCTCTTGGAGGGCTAGTTGTTCCCGACTCAGCATAGCTTGAGCAGTGCAGGGCGACGGAGGGGTTTGTTCATAAAGACCGTTGATTGAAAACAGCGATACCAACGCGTTCTTCAATAAAGTATAACAAAGGTTAAGTGCTCTCATTTACCCAGCAAACTCTTCCAGGGAGACCTATATAACCTAACTGCCCTTATTTACGCAAAAAACTTCCATGGAGACCTAACTATGATACGTGCCGTAATACTCCTTGAGAAGTAGAGTAAAGCGTTTAGCTCTGTGAAAAGCCATACTAACAACTACTTCTCATTTGTGATGAGGGATCTTTCATCTCCTTCAACTTTCGAGCGCTCCGCTCCTGAGAAACAGCATTGAAAAGTGCATGGAATGTTCAGAGTGTACTACCAATGTTTGAAAAAAAAAACAAGATGGGTTAAGGTTAACCTCACAGAGTTTCTTGTTTAAGATTCTAGACATTTCGAAAACTTTGACGTTGTTAGGGTAACTTAAGGACAGATGAGCAAGTGAAATGTTACCCGTGCCAACTAACAGCGAATTAAATCAGGTCTAGTGGCTCAATTTTACGCCAGCATTCATGGCGAGGTCAAGCGAATTGTAAGAGACATATCCCTGCCTAATGTAATTCTTCACATCTGTGTTATTTTTGCCATATTTCGAAATGTTTTGTTGTGTCCGTCTCCATGTACAACCAAATATCAAATGGGCATAAAGCTGTGACAATTAACTGTTCAGAAAATCAAAAGTTCAGTTTAATCAGTTTTATCAAAACACGTGATGGATCGTGAACAGAGCAAACACCATCGATTAAAATCCCTGCAACAATCTATTCAACAACAAGAGCGAGGGTGTCTCTGTATTGCGGCGCCATCGCTCGCCTCCAAATACCAATATGAGAGAACTAGCGAATTCATATTTTTATTGGCCGGTGAAGATCTGATCATGTACTCTTGGAACTGAGGCTGGAAGGGTGTTCATAACTTTTAGAAGGCGCCTTCAACGTGTCAAGGAGAGGAATATGCTGCTAACGCAGGCCTACCCCGAGATGTCGGAAGGATGACACCCGTTGCTGAAATGAAATCTTTGTTATCTTTATTATTCTTCATTACACCTCTATATCGCAACGGAACGAATGATCTACATTTACGGAGAGCTCAGCGGTAGGCATTTTACCTTCAGTCGTCGGTCTCCAGCTTCATGTTGCACGCTTTCTTCCTCTTTTGCGCTTGGAGATAAAGGCGAACTGCCGAATATGTGGGCGTACGACCCGCGCCGACGACGTGTTGGGTCGGAGTCTTCTCTCCACTCGGGTATCATCACGTTGAAGCTGGTGGAGGGACCGCTCAGCTTGGTAGCGCAGCACAGGCTGAAATGGAATCATGAAACGCTGTTCGAGCAAGGCGAAGATGGTTAGCGTGGTTGAAGTTCCTGTTGAGTACCGAAAGTTGGAACATGCAAGCAGCGAAAATTAGCCTGTCAACCTGGGCCGCCCTGCACTACTGGGAATGCCCAAAATAGACGCGTTGATGCCCCTGCTAACCATAAGTAAACCATGTGTTCTCGACACGGGTCAACTTAACAACCTTGACTCTCGTTGGTCGGCAGGTATACCGAGCGGGCTTCAGCAGTCCCTCCATTTGTCCCTCTCATGTGCCAGCGTTCCGTCCGATTGAGAGACGCGGAGAGCATCATGTCGTTCTTTGAAGGACTTCGTGAAGAAGTCTGATAATCGGGTCGGAGGTCTTCCAGTCGTGCGCTCCACGTTCCGCGAAATCCAGTCGCTGACGGCTCTTGTCCATCTGTTGTCGTTAAGGCGCACCACGTGTGCGGTCCACCTGATCCTATGTTCACATGGGTATCTGGGATAATCTGATTCATGCGGCACCCGACTCTGTTTAGTTATGTGTACGGTTATGAATCCTAGCCTCCAGAGGAACTGTCATGGGAATAAGCGCGAGGGAGAATATCGATGCCTTGACTCCACCTTCTCCGCTAGGTGGGTTTCGAACTTGGTGACATATGGAGCTTTTCAACAAAAATGAGTTTCTCAAAGTTGTTTCCCATCAGACCAAATAGGACAAACTATGGTATTTCTCGATAACGCGGAAATCCTATCTGAACTTAAGACTGCTCTTGTGATCTGCGCTGGTCACTAACCTTCCTAATCTAGCTCGCAGTGGCCGCTATCAAACTTCCACACAGTGGACCAGGTCTGATTTACTGTTTTCCACCTACGCTTCTTGCTATTTGATCCCAAAGTAGGACCAGAACTTTGTCGGCAGAGAGATAGATGTTTGTCTGGATAAAGCACAACCGATTCCATCCTTGCAGACTGTAAAGTCTCACAACCTCTCCGCAACGTAAGCAGAGAATGAAGATAATATCAACCTTATGTGGCTCCATCAATGATGAACTGATATTCATGCCGTGGTTCATGGCAAGTCGGACATGGCAACTATTTAATTTCAGTTCTCTTGCACCAGCATCTGGGAATAAGGCACACATTTGCTTTCATTTCAGCAGTAACTTTTCAGAGAAATTATAAAAATAAACCGAACTCAAAATCTCGACAATACTTTTTCCTTGGATGCTTTTTAAACGAAGTGCTAATGAATGAGGAGCTTCAAATTTTTCTGGAAAAGTTTATTAAATGGCATTGAGTTCATTTCTGTGACGTAAAGGACGGTGTATTGAATGACAGTAAGAAGACCAGCTGCTATACATGAGGTGAGAAGTGCGCTCACATCTTTTTTAACATAATCGAGAGATATGTCCGCATAGACGGCAACCAATAAATTTGAAAACTTTTTCCTCACCTGTATAGTGCGCTATGCAAAGATCAGTGCCTATAACGTTGGGTAATTCTCCACGCTCTGTTTTTGGGACCAGCTGCTGTCAGATACGTATTCTCATGGTCACAATGACCTGAGCGGCTGCATAGCAGAAACTGTCACGCAGCCGCCACGCAAGGCTGCTGGACGGCGTCTTCGTCGCCATTCACCGCCTATGTTTGGATCGTGGCACAAACCAGCTTACAAAGGCATTGCTTGGCATTTGGTAAAAATTAATCGAATTTATTGCTAGCCATATTTGACTTACCCATCTAAACTTCCTGAAAACCTCTCGCTTTTAACATTTTCACATTTTCACCTACGCCTCGTCATTATGTATCCAATAGATAAATTAATATCGCGAGTGGCATTAGCCTGGTCTAGGAACCCAGTTCTACTCACCATTCCCAGCCGTGTTTTCCACAACATTCCATACAATAGGTTCAAATCACAACAATGGGACTGCTGTGTCTGGCTGGACAGATTGCTGATAATTGTGAAAGTGGATTCCACCCTATCATCATTACCGAGCAGATAAAATAACCTTTTGGCGGTCGAAATGAGTCTCTAGGAAAAGTTAAAGGTGTGGGAATCTTTTCTATCCATCAGTGGGGGACGCAGAACGTGGGCGAGAGGGGAAGGCAGAAAGGTGGGGTCTTGCCGCTTTGGGGATCCGGACGAAAAAAAAAAAAATAGTAAAATCAACAATTGAATTATTAAGTAATTACTAATAACTAACTAGAAAATGATTTACCACTACAAGTGCAGACCTATTACCTTTCTCTGATATACCAAACTCGACACGGTCTACCCCTACAAAGTCGAGATAGGCTTGAGCGGAGGGGTCTGTCTTCACCACTGTTCTGAAACCATAGATGAAAAAGTAGAACTTACTAGTATCGAACACTACGGCAAGGGCTTCAAGGTCCGTTACCTCCCCGCTTTGTACAGCTCAGATGTAAAGTATATGGGATGCAAAACCCCATCCTTGATTCGCTGACACAGAACCGTCCCCAAGCCGTTTGTAGATGCATCGGGAAAGATCACGATAGGATTGGGAGTCGTTTGCTGTACCCTCCATATCCGGCTGAACTAATATTGGCGCCCGCCTTCACCTCTTCGAACGCCTTCTCTTCTCGCTTTCTCCAACCCCCACAACTTGTTTTGTGTGGTTCAACTTTTGAATTTTCAAAAATGAAGTAAATTTCTGTTTGCTAGCTCTTACATTTAATCATAAGTTTTACTTAGTTTCCTGAGGTATGCCTCTGTAGTGAACATTCTATTTCCTTCTCGTTTGTGCTTTTTCTTGGGAAAAGCCGAAAAATTAGTCGAGCATCCAGTCCCGCCACCAGATTCGTTGAAAGTGATGCCATAATAATCGACTTCTTTAATCTGATTCACCACTGTAACTCGGCCGTCTTGCTATGAAGCAGCAGTTATGTAGCATTCGACAACCATTTTCCCACAAGTTATCAGCCAATTGCGTACTTTATCTATTTTCTAGATGGTTGAGAAAATCCAAGACCACGCTGAATCTGAGTCAAAGAATTTTTCCTTCATTGTCTCCTTAGTGTTTGTATGGCAATCCCGTTTCTTCGGGAAATTCTATCTAGGTAGAGAAATGGTCGACGTCAGGTGAGTGATGATCCTTGAAATGAATGCTCGGATAATTGAAAATTTATCAAATAACTTGGTAATCGAAGGCTAAGTATTAATTCTATCGAACATTAAACCGACGTTGCTGTGAGAGTCAAGGTTAGCTACTCTCTGATACGCAACAGGCTGGTGGCTCCGGATATTTGCAAAGCAAGGAGTTGCGAAAGCAAGGATGTGCGGGTTTCTAAGGCCTGCTTCTTTGGGCAATTTTCGCCGAAACAAGAATGGAGATGCAATGCACGATTTTCAGTGAGTGACATTGAGTGAAGATCGTATTTTCTTTGTTGAAGCAGAACACGAGGTTGTTAAAGGCAGCACCCACGAAAAAATTTGTCACTCAGATTTTAGCATGATCTTGGGTTTTTGGCTATGAGGAACATATACAAAGTGTTCATTTGTCCCAGAACTCATGGTGAAATGGTTTTCGGATATTACCAAGTCACTGCTTTATAGCAAAGTGGCCGAGTTGCGCGGATGAGGTAGATCAAGACAGTCAATAACGCTGCCTCCGTTACCGACGATTTCCTTGGCGCAACTGGAAAGCTTATCTTTTTTGCAGCTTTTCTGGAGGAGAACAAGCAACAACGAGAAGAAAATAGAATGTTCATTACAGAAACATACCTCATGAAAAGAAACAAAACTTATGGTTAAGAATAAAGAGCTAACAAACAGGAATTCATACTGAATTCATAGAATTTGAATATTCTGAGTAAAAAAAGGAATAATGTGATTGATTAACGACTGAAAGGACGTATATAGAGGGAAACAGATAAATCGTAAAACTTTCCGAAATGAGCATGAGCAACAGATTTATCTTTGAAAAACTGACCGACTGTGGCAGAGAACAGCTGATTCGCACTCCGCTACAACTCACCTCGGATCGGATCCCCGGATCCTGTGTTCAACTTGTTATATCTCGAGAATGCGGACGCCTTCGGTTACGCTATTTGCGTAGAACTACTGGGGCTATCGTTCAGACCCCAAAACATTCAAAATTTTCGACATGAAAATCATCGTCGGTGCTGCCTTTAACAGCTTTATTGGGTGTGTGTGTTTAACAACTTTATTGTGTGTGTGTGTGTGTGTGTGTGTGTGTGTGTGTGTGTGTGTGTGTGTGTGTGCTGTGCGTGTGTGTGTGTGT
>JARK01001632.1:174759-188850 GCA_000688135.1 Ancylostoma ceylanicum
GTGTGTGTGTGTGTGTGTGTGTGTGTGTGTGTGTGTGTGTGTGTGTGTGTGTGTGTGTGTGTGTGTGTGTGTGTGTGTGTGTGTGTGAAACGAAGTTTAGGGGGCACGCCTAGAGCTCTACAGTGGTTGGTTCATGGTTGACGTGCCGAACATTCACCATGGGATAACGGTAGGTCCACCGTGGTACGAAAGTTCAGAGGAATGCCACACAAAACCGCGTCCAGGGTAGCTTCATTCGAAGGCGTTGCTACAGCGAACGGTGGCCCAAAACTCAACAACGCTTTCATATCGTCATCTATCATATTCGAGCCGATTACGGTGCAGCGTGTTGGTGGTACTGCGCCGAACGATGAACGGCTTTTAATTTTTTCAAATAGCAGCAGCCGTTCATCACGAATGATGAACGGCTGCTGCTATTTGAAAAAATTTGTTTCAGTCTCTTCTGAAGGCGGTTTTGTTCTCGTTTGCGGAGGATAGAGCAAATATACTTGTTTCGGTCTAGAAACATTCTCCAGACGGCTGGTTCCAAGTTCGATTGAATTTGTGATAGTGCTTTGATGATTTCACTGATGCATTTGCCACGTCGACGTTTTTGACAAGTTATGCTCTCTCTCTCTCGTTTTCTCTCGATAACCCTGTTGATAGGAACATCATGGAAGCTCGAGAGATCAAAGGTATTGGCCGGAGATTAACAGTAGGGAAGAGCTTGTGGAGCCACTAAAATTGATTGCCTGGCACGACCGCTCGAACAGCTCAGAGGCATTTGTAGAAGCAGTATTCTGAATATCTGTACAGTGTCTTTGTATGAGATCCGATGATGCACAACTTCGTTGTACATTCATTTCTCCTCCTCTGTCCTCACGCCCGGTTGGTCACACGTGTTAGCAGTTGTTGACTTAGCATGTCATGTATCACATATTATATTGTAAATATTAAGGTCTGATGAAGGCGCTAAGCGCCAAAAGCTTACTGGTCTTGTAATAAAACACTGACCAAGAAGTTCTCATCGCATGCTGATATGGAACACACGATCAAATGAGGCTTCGGGACGGCACAATCTTGCAACAGGTCCAAGTTTGTTCTAATTGTCCTCTGGCATCCAAATTCAAAGAGAGAGAGAGTACCAAATGCCCGGCATCGGCAGTGAATATTATATCACCCATGTCATTCTGCCCTCATGACGTCCCCTCCTGCGTGTTCTACCCTCATTTGTGTCTGAGCACACCGCTCCGTTCTCATATATATGTTCGTGCTGAATGTTATCAATGGATCACTCACAGCAAACAAAGAATGATAAACCATTTCCTCGTTTATTCCATGTTGAATCGGCTACATTTAGCTACGATTAGCTATTTCACTCAAGAGAATGATTTGATTGCTCCGAGGGATGCAAGCAGTTCTCTTAGATCAGTTCATTTTTTATGAGAGGGCATATAGGAAAAACGGAGCGAAATCTGCATGCCCATGATTCTTTTAGGATGGATGGGAGGTGAAGTCATGCGAGCGAAGCCAGCATAAAGAACAGTCTGGAAGTCCTGCGTTAACCGGACGGCCAGACTGGTTATTGTAATAATGTAATAATGGTAATAATAATTGTACACAGAGTTCCAATCATGAGTTAAAGCTGGAGTCTTGAATTGAATTTCCTTGTGGGGTTCTCACTGACATGACGATGAGAAGCTGCCCTGTCTCTGGCAGCATCAGTAGAGGAGGAAAGGGGCTGTATCAATCACTTGCTGTGATTCACATTCTTGGAGAAAAAAGTGGTTTCGATCCACATAGAAAACCCCCGACACCCCACAAAATTTTCCCCCAGAGCAGTGTAAATGTTTGAAGACAAAATATAACTACAATGTAAATGCAGTGCCTATATTCGGGAGAATCGTGGGAGGAAGGGGAGTGGGGAGATAGGGATACGTCTTAGCGTAGTTTTGACTCGCAAACCTTTTAGTTGTTTTAATGCTCCTTATAATCAATGTTGGAACTGTTGTTGATATCTTCTGAACGGTGAGAATTGTATACATACAATTTCTAAACATTTTTCTGTATTACATAACGGATTTTAACTCGCGTTATGTTGATCCAGTGGTAGTCCCCATCACTCACTCCCTATTATCTTCATTCACCATCACCTATCATCTTAGCATCCAACACGGTGAGGTGTTTCGAATTTCATGCGATGAACAAATATCTATTCCGTTTTCAATTTATGTTAAACGTCCGGCTTGCACAGAAATTGGGGCTCCTTTTGCAACGTTTGATTTGTTGAATTTTAGTTTTTGATTATTAATTTTGTGATGGATTCAACCAGCATTTCGAAAACTGTGAAATATGCAGGTGAATAGCTGCGTCAGCATCAAAGTTGACATTGAAAAGACGGCACATGTTTTTGAGCGCTTGTTTTACTGTAATAGTGCAAATTTTAGTTTTGGTAGTGGACAAGCGTCACGGGTTCCCATTATGATGCAGTAGCTACCGTTATTGGAATGATCTAAAAATGTCAAATATGTCGCTTCACTCGTGCTAAATCATTCAAACAAATTTATTGGAACCTGTGACGAAAATACGAACCTGACACTGTCAATTATTGAGGGTTTATTTTGAAGGTCTAATTACATAAATGGTGCAGCTACTGTTGTTAGGCGTCGTGCAAGAGATGTGACAATTTCAGAAATTCACACCATTCCGATTTTTTACTTCTATTGTGTCGATCTGGGTTCCAAATATTGCAATACCCTAGAGGTACACCGATGTAGTGTCTAGAATAAACAAGATTACCAAACACTTCTAGCAGCTCCAGCATGATATACATACACTGTCCAAACACTGATCGACAAGTTTTTCAGAAGAAAAATGCTAGTTCGGCAAGCAATGAGAGAGTGAATCTTCTGGAACCTTCAGCGATCCAAGAGGATGGTGATACCGGTGTAAGGATTCGCGAGCGTTCCTGGAAAAGTTGTGACCTTGTTCTATTCTTTTAAAGTGAACACGTTGGTCGAAAAAGAAAAGTATGATCTTTTCAATTCCTACGGCTCAGTCAACTATGGTATGTCATGGTGAACATAGCGAGTTATAGCTTCCTCCAGAAGTTCGACCAACCCGGAAGAGGTGGTAGAGGACCTTCCCCGGGACGTTCATGAATCGCTCCACAGACATGGCTTCCAACAGAAAAATGATTTCAATGATTACGATAAATGATCTGAACTCGTTTAAACTGAAAAGACTCCTAGCTCAATGACTGAGTAAAATTGAAGTTGTTGCAGGTAGCCATCAAGATTGGCCAGGCACTTGTCCGCGGCTCACCGTCATTGTCGTGTTTTCTGTAGCGACGAAGAAATTTCTATATCATGAAAACATAATTTCTGATAGATTTTCAGTCTTTTTCACGTTGTATTGACCTATTTACAAAAGGTGCGTCAATGTAAAACTCTATCGACTTTGATGATGCGGTTGCCACGTCCCACGTAGATTTGGGAATGCAAACTTACCATCAATAGGTAAGTGAAAAGTTGCTTCTGAAATTACCCGTAATACAAGGAATCACTAGTTGCCCATAACACACTCAATGGAATGTTACCTTCCTTGAAAAGACAGCACAGACTCCATCTTTGCACTCGTGCAGTGCATTTTTTGAAAGTTCGTAGTATGCACGTATTTTCCAGTTGTTTACCTGGAAAAAGCGTCTTCTAACCACGTCTGAGTCACAAGACGTCAAATGATGTGCCGATCTCAGGAATGAAACGCGCTACACCAAAAGAAGCAGCAGCACCTGATATGGCAGAGCTAAAAAAGCATCATTGAGCGAGAACAACATTATTATTTACGGTATAAATTAGATAAGCAGATCTTTCATGGAAATCAATGGAACGATATGATAACCCTTCCAGTTGAACGCTGGACAAATTCGATAAATTTGTACAATGCACTTGGATTTTTTCTTCGATATGACGGTCGATAGAATGTGGTCGACATGAACTTGCCACAGCCAGGCACCATCGTCACCGATGGAATAGAAACAGCGATCCCCAAAAGTGCATAGAACTCCTCTAATTTACCAGAAGCGAGTTTTCTGATAAAAAGTACTTCGAAACTTGTTATGAATGATGAAAATGAATGTATAGGCGACGATAACCAGGCTGATTTCGGGATGCGTCATTGATCATATCCATTATCATATCCATTAACGAATCCGAATTTGCTTTTTACCCGTGATCGATCAACTTTACCCACAGGTGACGATGTTTGTGTACAGACCGCTTGCATCGATGAGATTACCCAATGTGAACGTGTTGACACCTTGTCAAGGATGCGTAAACTTGGAGTTTTCAGCACGTTTACCCTGGATAATCCGAATGATACATGCGATCGCAGATTTACCCATAGTTAAAGGGAGTGCCTCATCTCGATTTCACGTTTGAGCTTTTAACATTAGGTTGAGTCGAAAGTTTTCGGACAAAATGGTAATATTTTTATTTGTATCACGACTTTTAAACGATAGCTGTGAATCATTTGAAGTATGCCTCATTGACATCGACGGTATTTCGCCAACGTTAAGGCAGATAGTAGATGCCTCTGCTCCGGAGCGCTGGGAACTAGTCCTGAAAGAACTGCTCCGGTGCCTTTTTGATGTCGTCGCGGGTTTGGAAGTCTTGACCATTCAGATGACGTTGGATACGAAAAAAAGATGGTAGTTTGAAGAAGCCAGATCTAGGGAATACGCTGGGTGTGGTAATATGGTACAGCCGACCTCAATCAGTTCAGCCTTGCTCGTTCTGCGGTGTGCTGCCGAGCATACAACTGCGCTAGACCATACGCGCACATCAGCGTTAGCTGGCGCTAAAGAACCCTATTGTCCAGGGCTAGAATTCGTGAACGCAGAACCAAGCGAAACCAGGTTAGCGAACCAAGCTTTGTGTCCTGCGTCTCTCAACATTACATGGTCTATGGGATAATCAATCATGCTAGCCATCGTACGTTCGCATGGTTAGCGGATCCTATTAGTTGGACGGCAATTTACTGTATTCAACATGCCGTTGTGATTGTCCAGTGGCCGACCTCACGGTAAGAGACTCCATTCAAAAGTAAGAATCTCCGTGGGTGCTGCCTTTAAGTCTTAATGGTTAACGCATTGCGGACCGAGCATATTTTTCCATAGGTGTTCAATTAATGCTTATGCTTTAGTCGGCCCAGCATGACTCGTTATTTCCAGTCTTTGGTAATGTAGCTCTGGAAAGATTTGGTAGAGGAAAGTGCGAATTTTAACATAACTTGAAGCAGTGTATCCATCAAATTGTCATACGGGGATGTGAGATCGTGATGCACCATGTGCATCACGTGGTCCGCAACGGGTTGAAAATCCTCCGGGTTTCGTGGTTTCAAGGACCCAGAACACGTATCCAGTAGTGAGACGTGAGCGAACCATGGTGACCGGATGAAGAACGACCTGTTATAACGACGATAAATGACCTAATGTGACGAGAAGTGGAAGGGATGCAGAGGAACTGGTGAGGGGTTTGGAGCTGAAATTGAAATGGTGAACGTTCATAATGATGGAAGTAGAGGAAAATTCAACAGCGTATTCATGCCGCACATGATGCGAGCCCTATGTAACCCTATCCCAGAAATTCCCCGAAATTTCATTCGTATTTCTGCAGTAAACGTTTCAGCGGAGAACACAAAGGAAATATGTAAAAAAATTGTCCCGTTAATTCTTTCGAACTTCCAAAATACGCAAGTGTAGCGTTCAGCGTTTATGAATGAACATTCATCTGCTCACATTGTATTCGCTGCCACACAGCAATAGAGTATTTTTATGATCGCTGAATAGGTGTTCAGACAAATCCGCAGAGCGAAACTGTCTAAAAATGCGCCAGATAATGATCTATTTGGCCTATTTTGGGCAATAAAAAGGTAATAAGGTATCTGTGATACTAGTATCATGCACTGAGGGATCAGCGTTGTCGACAACGCTCTCCGATACATATCGACGAGTGGAGTTCAAATATTTATAAGACGCTGTATGCTCGCAACTGTTTTGTTCCCAGGGTTTGTATTCATGAAATGGCCTGGAAAGGCTGTGATCTAGCGGTTCCTTCAAGGCAAAAGGACCTGCACCGTCGAGATCCAAACCCTCAATCTACTGCCTTGCAGTCCAAGGATTTACCCACTTGGCAACACCAGCACTATTTTTTGCTCGTAGGATAAAAGCTCATGCCAGGCGAAACTAGGTTAATACACCAACTTTCGCGTCCTATGTGCCCCCCCCCCCCCCGTCTGCTCTCTAGGGAATTTTGCTGCCCTAAAAGGATTTTCATAGCAGGGTATAAAGCAACTCATTTGGTTCCTCAAGATGATTCCCTTCACTGAAAAGTGAGTGTCAGCAGAGCAAAAAACGATCTCATGGAATGCTGATATGTAACAAACTGAGCACATTCATGGTGAATGTCAGAGTGATACGTGAATTACAGGAGGAGAAGAAAAATCGTTGATTATCATTGGAGCGCGTCAGCACACGTGACAATGAAGCATCGGCTGCACTTCTCGAAGACCTGCTACCGACTTCTTTTTTGACAAGGTTGCGCACTGCTAAGTCCTGTCGTTGCGTGGCTTTCATCTCCTGCGCCCTGTTCGCATACTTTATACTGCCGTTTTTCGCTCATGGAATGATGAATAAGCAGACATTAGGTTAATTAGATATAATTTCTCTTAATTTTGTAATAAACTGGCAATGTGTACTTAACAATGCAGAACAACAACACAAAGAAAAATCGATACATAATTAATTAAGAAGGCTGACTGAGTTGGACTCGTTTGAATCATTTAGCAAATGAATTCGTAGCTCTAGCCATGAGACAATGTTGTGCATATGGAGCTGACGTGAGTATATATGCTGCCGTTAATGGAGATACAATTCCCAATTCTGGCGACATGTTGACCTTCACAAGCAACAGAGAAAGACCGTCAAATGTGAAGCACAATTCTGATTCTAAGAACGCCGCAGAAAAATGATGATCATAAGACCATTGAGATTATCATGCACCCAAGGACCAAACTGTGGGATCCATATTGTGGCGGACGCCTAGAGCGACTCTCTGATTTGGTACGAACCCTGTGGGTATTCTTAGGCGGATGCTCGGACGTGTATCCCGACCCAAACCAAATGCAGTGTATCGAGTTCACCGATACTTCAAACTTTCCATTTTCGGAATCTCGAGCCTGATTCTGTAGCATGGAAGCGCATTTGGGTACCCATAATTCAGGAAGCATTTGTAGAGCACTATTCTCGTAGAAGTCTGCTGAACCTTTTCCGAATTTCGTACAAATTTCTTTAGAAAATACTCCAGATAAGGGAGGAGATGCATAATCTAGATAAAGACATAGGTTTTGTGAAGGTGTTCTAGAAAGAGAGGATTGCTATGATGAGTATCATGTATGTTTTCCTTTCTACCATGAACTCCACATGCGGAGCGAAAGTGACTAACCTGCCTTTTAGGTCTTTTACTTGATTTTCCCACCAAATTGTAAGGTCTCCGCATCCATCAGAGTTCAGAGGTGCATTGCCGAAATTCATAGCAACGATACTGGAAGGGGATATGATTAAGGGGAATATTATTATCACTGTCATGGATACGACATCCCATATGGTAAAGTATGCTGACACGGTCCCTTTGAAAAACTACCCCCTCTGCGCTCTAAGCTTCCCATTTGAAAAATTGCGCCAACGCTCACAATAATGAAGCTGGGTGCCCATAATATTGTCAGAATGAATTCGGACCCGGAACTTATCACCGCTGTTGCCACAGTTCTGTGCGACCAACTTGAAAAAGCTGCCACGCTGTTGAAGGGGAATGATGGACAGGTATGTGATTACATGACGGATTCAATCCCGCTGCATCATAAAATTGAACCTGTTTCTTGATCAAAATACGGAAATGGAAGAAAAACACACTGTACGTGGCATGATCCGACAGCAACCTGACAACTAAATTGTTTTCGATTTTTGACCACTGGCAGAACCATCGAGTTCTACTTTGATCATGGTCTCATACATTAAATCATTTCTCTAGTGGTTCATATTTGAGAACATCCGTCTTTTCCTGTACTGTACTTTCCTTCATATATTAGGTTCAGGTAAAGTACATGCTACGTAGCTGCATTCGTTTTCATGTCCTCGAAGGCAGCACCCACAAAAATTTGTGACTTCAGGATCTGACCATCATAGGTATTGAAGGTGCTTAACACTTTCTTGAACACAAAACTTCACCTTAGTATTGGAAAAACTGTTTTTGAGGCTCCATAATCAGGTAGCGTTCAACAGATATGGCCGAGTTTCGCGAGCCATGGATGAGATCGATAAGGCAGTCTTTTTCGCCACGCGGATCTTTGAGAAATCAGCCATGTCTCATGAAGTGCAGCCCTCTCTGAACTTAGTAACAATTACACAAGATGTCAACCGAGAATGAATACATTGTAGAGTTCCCCAGGAGAGAAGAAATGAGACAAAATTGAAAATCCGCCAGAAACTAGTGCTAACAATACTGTAATAATCATAATTACTGTGGATATCTACTGGATACGCTAGAGAAAACTACACAATTCCGGAGGCATAACGAGGGAATTCCTTCGAGAAAGGTGACGCTTGACAAAGAGATCAGCTGGTAATCAATCCCTTCCGCGCTCCAAAAGGATTTCGGTGCTCCAACTGCGAAAACGGAACAGAGAAAACAAGTACAATCAGCTGATAAATAAGTCGGTCTAATCCTAGACGATCCTATTGTATATAGATAAAAGGACACTTCCGCTGTGGCTTGTGTGGCGAATATACTCCCCAAGTTCTGGGTTTTTCAAAACTTTCGGAACGTTCACAACGAAATTTTCCGTGGGTGCTGCCTTTAAACAGTATCATCCTTTTTGGCAAGGCTTGTGCATTTACATGAATGATCCGCATCAGAATATACACGAGTTTATTTGAATTTTTTTTTCCACTTTCGTATTTTTGGGATGAAAATTTTAACTGGTGCTGCACCTACACCGCCACATATGGTCTGGTAGCCCACAGAGGGCCCATGATCTGACACTGTCCGCAACTACGACCACACTTGTTTCCAGTGATGGGAGAAAGCCATAAAATCCCTTTTGAAGGAGATAGATGCAGCACGCCAAAATAGAAGGAATGACAACGAATTCACATCAAAACCTAGTGAAGTAGGCTTAGAAATCCAGCGTACGTAATGTCAGATCATGAGCCCTGTGTATTCTACCGGACTATACACTTTGCTGAAATAGCACGTGCGCAAGTCACCATCAGCCAACTATTGTGTAAGAAATCGCAATTTCCTCGAAACCGTCATAATGCCGGATAGTATCATACAACGTTTTCTACTGAAAATGCATACAAAAAGCCGCCCTAGCTCAGTAGCGGAGAGAAGCCTACTCCGACCACGAAACCCGATCATCCTCAGCAGAAGATGATACCTCGTTTGTAGCAGATTATAAAAGGATCGCTCTATTCAGATATCCTGAGCTGGCCAGAGGTTCACCACGAATCTCCTTGTACAATATCTAGACCGTGTGGACCGAGCACTCCTTTCTCATTGTATCGATATATTGACGACAAATCTCATCCACAACATAGTCCTAATCACAGGTCGCGAAAACGAGGCACTAAGAAACCAACGGGTTGCAAGAGGAACCCCTCACTAAACCACCACGTAGTTCGGAGCTGGGATCAAGCAGTACCATCTGTTGCTGTCGATCTAGCACTGTTGACGGAGGAAGATCTTAAAAAAAGCGGTGAAGTCTCACAGCTCAGTGGTTTCTTTGACGATGACATGGAGGAAGTAAAAAAAATTATAATGAAGAATACCTCTCGGAATGGGTTGTTGACATGCTGCCTTTGTAGTCATCATTTCTTTTCCTTCGAAGAAACTGACATTCACATTTATCCATACTATGTCGTCGAGAGACCTCAGTATTACAAGGTTCTCAGAAATCACGCAAGGAAAATGCGAAAACTACAGTGTGGTTAAGAATGACGGAAGCTCACCAAAACATTTTGATAATCAGCGTTGAAAAGCCTTTCGAGAACTCTATTCCCACCACGCTATTTTTCAGCTAACAATGAATGAACCAACCATCATATCCCTCGAATCCTCCTATCGCCGGCGACAAGTGACCTGTCAAGTTCGAAGTACGTAGATGCCTATGATGGTGGAGAGGTATTCACTCCCTGGACGTTTCTGGAAGCGTTTGCTGCTAATGAGCAATTTCGTTAGAGAATTAGAATTTCACCTTAAATGAGTACCATATCCGGAAATAACTGACGGACGCAGGGGGGGGGGGGGGCNCATCGCCTTGTGTGTGCGTCCATAGCAAGGGCAAGCCCGTATGGAGCGCGGTAGGGCGAGTTCTTCTTCCGCAACTCCATTTCCTTTCTTGCATCACCCCAGCATTGCTGCTCCGATATGGACGCGACATTCGCCAACTGGTACATGTCAAGCACCTTCTTGGAGCGAGCCATAGGGTGTTTCAGGCCCGGGATGGCCACATGGGCCATCTGTCCGAAAAGGCCACAGGTGCACCGGTAGCGAAGGTTGAGCGGGTCTTCGGCGGCCAGCAATGTCCTGAAACAAAGGATTGAATCACTTTGCATGCACTCATTCTGAGGAATTTTTTTGGGGCGGCCTCTTTTCCCTCTGCTTTTCTTAGTGCGGATTGACTCATCTGACATTCCTTGGGGTAATTTACGTAGTACGTCAAACGGTACCCTCACCGGCTCTTTGTTTTGGTTGATTAGACTTACCAGCGCGCTGTTTTCGCTAGTCTCTATTACCCTGTAAGGACCTTCCCAGGGATTCACCAGTTTTGGGTTGCGTGACGACTGCTTCTCACCCGGTATTTTCATATAGACACGATCTCCTACTTTAGGAGGGTCTACACATATCCGTTTCTCAAGATCATATGCGGTCTTCATTCTATCCCTCATTTTGCTGTTCACCTCTTGGGCATACTCGCGAGCTATCTGTGTACCAATGGTTAGCTCCTGGAGGTAGCTGTCCATATCAACGGCGTACATGCTGACCTCTCGTTCCGCTAGATCCCATGGAACATGGGCATCAAACCCATGAANCATAGTTCCTGGAGCAAAACTGAAAGAATTACTTTTGTTAAATCAAATTCCGCTTTATTTCAGTGTTTGGGTAAGGAAATAGAGTTTACTATTATACACGTAACAGCTTCCTTCTTCAAACTTCCTAGTTTCTTGTCTCGAATTCTTCCGTTATACAATCAACGAGAATGATTCATCCTAGATGTACATGCTCAGAGTGTGGTCAATTTCGGCGCATCCTCACCTGGGACTGGATGCATCATTGAGACTTCCTCGCGTTAACGTGTTTACAACCATGTAAATATAGGTTTGTGTGGTGTTAACACGTTTACCTTGGGTAATCTCAATGATCTATGCGGTCTCAGGTCTTGGACCTCACAAAACTATTACCTGTCAACATATGTTCTTGCGCTTTTTTCAGTTGCGATTTTCGCCTCCTATTGTCATTTTTTTGTACCAAGTTGTAAACCATCTGAAAGATCTTTTCTTCCTCTACGATCCTATCACCATATTTTTTTCCCAGAACTACTGAAATGATTGATCTTAAGGCTCAAGAAGAAAATGCTAATTCGAGGAGAAACACCATTTCCTCTTTGTATTCAACATGGGCCAGAAAGCACCCGATACTGTTTGAACGTGGAAGCTCTATAAAATGTAAAGGCGGAATAACATTATGTACAAGTGGAAGTGTTGAAGGATCAGTTTGGCGATGCTGGCAAGGGTGGGGTGCGACGTTGTCAAGGGGTAAGATGGCTAGACCCGTGCAAATGGATTCTTATAGCAGAATTACCTCAGTTATATGATTACTTCGAGAGTCATGATGTCCACCTAGACCAAACGATTCACATAGAGCATTTCTCAGATCTTCTCCAGAGGAATATATTTAGTCGAAGTAGTTGGTGGCATTAATCAATCATTTATTACAGTGCTTAAGCCACACGTGAAAAAGAAAAAAAAAAGATAAAACCGTGTCACGAGAGAAAAAAAACAAACACAGGAACGCAAAACTTAGTAACAAAACAACTGATGGGAATCTTCACAACTGCTAGTTTAGCAACAATTTTCTAGAGACCATGCGCCCAGAAGAGAAAAAGTTTGGAGGAGAAGGAACAAGACCATATCTTAGTGATAAGTAAGAGGAACCAGCTCGGCATGTAAAGCTCACATGTCTAATTGTAGTTTTCGGTCCTACATATGATATCTTCTCCGAGCTTCCGCTTGTTTTGGATTTGACGATAGTGAAAATCTTACTAAGATCAACTTTGAGCATACCCCATAACATTTTGTACAGCGTACAAACATCTAACATCTTCCTTCTAGATTCAAGTGTATGAATGTTGTAGTAAGCATTTGTTATCCTAGCCCCAGGTATTCTAGAATACAGAAAACCGTCAGTCCTGATCAGCACCTTTCTCGTGAAGTGTAAATTAAGCCCAAAGATGTCATCTGTGGGGGCGTGTGGCGCAGTGGTAAGAGGCTCGCTGCGCACGCACACGGTCGATAGTTCGATCCCGCGCACGTGGCCAACCAAGCCATCCATCCCTCCGGGGTCGGTAAATTGGTACCAGAGGAGTCTGGGAGGATGAAGCACTGACTTGGTTCATCGGATGCCCCCCGCAAGTCACTGTATAGGGCACGATGCTCAGATGAAGTCGAATGCGTGGCGCATCCCTCGTGACGGGATTGATCAACGCCGACCACTTTATCCTTTATGTCATCTGTGAGCTTCGAAAAACGCTGATGACTAGTCATTTCAAGCAAAACACCTCTCCCATACATAGCACAGGTCGTTTAGTCAGTTCTGATGGCCTTTCGAGATTTAGCTAAATGCCAGAATAGGTAGCTGTCAGTTACGTTGTTTCTATTGACGTATTGCTCCACTTCACAGGAGCAAAATTCAAGCAAACTATCACTTCACCAAGAACTAGTCATGACATTCTTGTAGAGGAAGAGTAGCCCTTTAGAATCGTATACGACTTGTACCTGCAAGGCAACGAATTGTTGGAGAAAAATGCATCCGAATAAAAGCGCAAGGACTTATGTGAACACCTAGTATGTACCAAAATCCGTAATATAATGTACTGCTCTGGAATATACGCGCATTGCACTCTAATTTTGGGCCACTCTCTAGATTTCTCAGCAGTTGCACGTACCTTGCAGTCACGATGGAACGTGGCTTTTGCGCTTCGCACAAAAAGAAAGAATCAAAGCTCGTCGAGTCTGCGTAATGTAAATGTTTGAATAATCGCCGTGTGCTTTTCGAAATGTCATTTTTTCGCAAGGCGTCAGTCATCCGCGTTTGCGCGTTCACAGCGTCCGATCCGAAACGGCTTTTTTCGACAGCACTGCTGAATCAATGGCAAGTTCACGCGCACACACGTCTAGCAGTACTTATCCCTTATTCACGGATTACGTATGTTGGACTGTTAATGCTGGGCAAACATCCACGCTTGGCGCCGTAGTACTTAACGAGTAACAGAGTTTGTGGATATCGTGTGCATTTCTCGGGAAAACGACTGTCAATCGTCAGCTTGACATGCATTTACCCAGAAGTGCTGTACCTTATAAATGTGCCATTTCTAGTTAGTAGCCGTCTAGGTGCGCTTTAAAATCGGTAAACAACAAGGTGAACGTGAGGTGGAGTGCTCTCTACTCATTCAGCGCCTGAGCCTGGCTTATTCCTCTGACGATGCTGATTCATCCAAAGCAGATTTGACGTAAACAACGCTACATTCCAGTGACAGCACGGAAGCCGACACCCTCTTGGAAAGTCGCCCCCTACGAACAAAGTACACACAGAGACAACTTCTGCTTATTTGGCGACAAGCAACACTATCTGCTTGTGGAACGAGCCACGTGCTCGCTTACCCACCCCGAAAAAACCTCAGAATCTCCAACTAATAACGACACCTTTGCACTTATCGCTGCACACAACACACATAACATGCACCCCGCCCGCCTGCCTGCAACAACAACAACCCGGG
>JARK01001632.1:247094-260755 GCA_000688135.1 Ancylostoma ceylanicum
GGGGGGGGGGTGGGAAAAATTGGCAACTTCACCACCTCGTGGAATCAGATTGAATAACAAGAATAGTAAAATTATCTATTTCAATAACGAATAATTAATAATAAATATTCAAGAAAATAATGAGGATAAACAGTTGAAAATAAACTAATACAAAGACTAAAACATCTCCATTCCGCCTACGCAGGGGTAAATGCGTCCCCTCACCCCTCCCCCTGCGTACGCGTCCAAAGACACCTCCTCAAACATTCGCCGAATTGGACCTTCATGTCACTGAGGCTCGGACTGCTAGAATGGGCGCGGATGGTGTGTCATTCCAGTCGCTGTTCGGCTGCTATTCGGTCGCTAAAAGACTGACATCCACTTTTTCTATATGGACCTAACAGCAATCCAAGTGCGGCCGAATAGCAGCCGAACAGCAATTGGAATGATATCCTAACCCCACCCATTTTGGCAGTCCGAGCCTCAATGACATGAGGCTTCAATTCGGTGAATGTCTGGGTACCAGTCGCACGCGTAGCGCTAGGGCATTTTGCTTTCCTGGACATGGGACCAAACAGTCAAAAGTGGTAAAAGAGATATGCTATAACTTCATCTAGCGCCTTATTAGTCATCTTAGGGCGAAGCTGACCTGCGCTTCCTGGAAAAAGACCGGTAACATCGGCTTCTGTACGCTGTCTTGCAGGAGCCTGACGCGCGCGGGTGGCATGTGTCCGACAATCCTACATAACAAAATGTAATCCACTTACAAATTGAACACATTGAGTGGAATTTGTCTTGTCGTCGAGGACGAGCAGTTGACCAGTCTTATTTTCCACACAACCCAGCCTTCTTATTTGTGAACATAGTTGTGGAGAAGTTAATGAGACTTCTAGGCGATGGCGACTCTTTGGAAAGGTATTAGACCTCTTAAGAATCACTTATCTGGAGATTGTTATGCTGAGCATGAACAGGTGGAGGCACAGCCCCTTCCTAAAATCTCACTGGAAGCTGTTCAAGGACGGGTAATTTCCCCTACGCTGCTGTAAGTTTGGTGTCAGATGACGTCAAAGCCAATCTCCGTAACATATGGCGCAAAGTGGCCGACAGCGATAGCTAATACATATCTACCTAATAGTGAGTGATTGTGGATTTATTTAATTTTGAGACAAGGATTACTAGTGGAGTTGGAATAATGGTTCGGGCTAGCAGACTCTAGAATCCACTGTTTTTTTTTCTACATGAGGAGAAAAAGTAGTGTGGCTTGAGAAAATTGGAAATTTCTCTTATGGGACGATTATTGAGGTAATCCAGAAGTGCAAAGAGGAAATAGAATAGATACAGTTAGGAATCAAAGTGGCGGATGTGATTTTGGATGTACGCAACGATATTAATCAGGACCTGTTCGCAAGAGTGCAAATATTTGTGTCGACTTCGCTGTCATGGCGAAAACATCAAAAATCAGTGTTCTGCAGGTGATTTCTTTCCTTCATCACCACACCAATCACGGAACAACTGACTTTCGAGTAAGAAAACCAACCGAAAATAGAAATGTTTCACGGAAATTGCTCGAATTACCTCCGTATTATACTCGGATGAGAAGCAAAAATGTCTTGATGCTCTTTCAGGTGAATAAAAATAACACAAAACGCAGCACAGCTCGTTTGGAGACAAAAATTCTCCTCTGTAGGAGGAAATAGGGCACTGAGAAACTGCAAGTTCAGCATCCGAATTCCATGGATATGAGGGGTGGTTGGTGGAGCAACAAATTATCCGAAATGTCTGCCGAATTATGTCTAAGTACAACTGCTGTGTGGTCTTACGGATTTGGTGTTGCCATTCAGTCGCGGAACACACCTATCAGTCTCACTAATAATTTTCTCGGCGTATTCGCGTGGGTGCGTTGCAAGAGGTACGCTGCTAAGCTGTGATTGGTCGATTCATGTGCGCGTCGCGGCTGCAGCCTTCAAAGGTACGAGCAGCGCTCTGGAGAAATAGGCATGTTTTCTAAGTTTGGCTGGGACCGATGAGTGCTATCGGAGTCGACAAACTATAAGGAGGTGGCCATCGATGTCACTGAATGCGTTAAATCTGAAGAATGCACCTGGATTCAGGAGGCATAGGCGCGGCGCGGTCGCGTTGCGGCGGACGCCTTGACCGCCTCCCTATTCGCTTGGCACACGCTGGGAATATTCCGTAGTGTTGCATACAATGTATGTAATCTACCGCTATGCCTTAAACCTGATTGAGAGCGTGAGTTGTGGGCCGCTAGTTCAACTTGCATCATACACCAACAACTTGTGGAGTGAAAAATTCTCTAAATTCTTCATAAGACCTGTACTTGTGCTCCGTTGCAGTTTTACCTTCCATCACGGCACAAAGCACACTGGTGCAAATTCCGGAATTTTCCGAAAGGCCTACAATGGGTGTCAAAACAGCCGAAGAGTTTGTGGACGTGATCGCCCACCGCGACGCGATCGCGCCACTTGCTAGGGACTTCAACACGCGGCGCGGTTCTGTTGCTGTGCTGCCCCAAGTCTGCAAACCCTTCAGCGCTATCGACGCCCACACCAAATGCACTATAACCTATCAAAAATCACCTATTCATTCAGAAACACTCTGGACCACTGTACTTTAATTGAATGATGAAAATTGAGCTACGGTACGTTTGACAATACTGGTCGTTGAGTTGCTTTGTTAATTTAGAGAGATTGATGGTGCTTCATCGATGAAGCTGGTCAAACAACAGTTAGCCTCGCTAACACTTCCGGGGAATTTTCAATGGTGTCAAATGGTGCAGAATAGACCCTGCGAATGAAAAGTACGAAAAAATGGAGAGGAGCAGACCATACACTGGTGATGACAAAGTGAAAACAGGAACCTGACCAGGGAAACAGAGGAAAATATAAAGCACATGCTGAAATTGCGTTGCTACAAGGAGCGGTATAGTCTGGCCGGGACGGGAGCTATCACCGCCTCATTCCCATAGCCTCACTTTCCTATGATATTGCCGAAAATCGCTTGTTCGGCCAACAATTGGACGATGCACCGATTGGTGTGGACCAGTAGCGAGCAGTTCGAACATAACAATAACTTGGGATTGTAAGAGGAAGCATAACTTAATCTTAGCCCGTGTAAACTCCGCCTGGATGAAATGGCGTTCTGTGACTGGCGTACTGCGCGACAAGAACATCCCAAAGCGCTTCAAATCGAAGGTTTACCGAACGGTCGTACGTGCTGTCGCTCTTTATGAGGCTGAGTGTTGGGCAGCTACCAAGGAAGTAGAACGACGCCTCAGTGGAAAGGAAGGTGCTACGCTGGATGGCTGGTACCATGCGACTTGACCGGATCTGCAATCAGGACATCCGACAGCGTTTTGGCGTCGCTCCAATAACGGACAAGCTCAGCGAAGCCCGCTTGCGATGGTATGGCCACGTGCTTCGTGCTGAGAGCGACAGCGTTTGCAAACTTGGCTTCAATCTCGGCGTAACAGGCAAGCGACCAAAAAGACGCCCTAAGCAACGATGGATGGATACTTTGTACGCCGATCTGAAAACGTTTGGTATGCAGGACCAGGCGTATGATAGGATTAAATGGCGTCAGGGAATCAGTAAAGCGGACCCCACCACTAAACGGGACAAAAGCTGAAGAAGAAGAAGTAAGAGGAAGTATAACTTGAATAGTATTCGTCGTTCCAACTACCCTCATATTCTCTTAGAAATCGTATATAATGTCAATTTATACCAGATGCATGCTTTTGACACGCCTGAATCTAGAAAGGGAAGGACTCGCTGACGCTTATCGGACGCTTGCGTTAACGGCCTTCCACAGCCCGCGTGTTCTTTTTGGTGAAGGTGTATAATACAAGACGCATTGATCTTCGTCGAAAATCTTCCGTAAATCTATGCGTGCGTCTGCCTACTATAAACTGCTCTACAAATGTTCAGTAGTTGAACAAGTTGATTGTGAGCGGATATATCCTTCCGCTGGTGGATCAGGAAGCAACTATGCACTTGTGGTTGCAAAGCTGACCATTGTTGACCTCGGTGAGGCACCATAAATCTCTCTTAAATAATAATGCGACCCTATATCCAATATTGTTGGAAGTACCATTGCTCACACTGCATCATTCCAACAAAAGTGCAGCAGTCAGAGTGTTTCTAACTGAATAGGTGGCTTTTGATAGATTCTAGTGCATTAAGTGTGGGCGTCGATAGCGCTGAAGGGTTTGCAGACTTGGGGAAGCACAGCAACAGAACCGCGCCGCGTGTTGAAGTCCCTAGCAAATGGCGCGGTTGCGGGCGCTCAAGTCCGCAAACTCTTCAGCTGCTTCGACACTCACTGTATGCCTTTCGGAAGACGCTAGAGCACCGTCGTTTTAAGTACCTCTAGTTTATAGATGAACATTGCTTAGTAAGCATATCCACCTCCCATGTTGGAAATATGAAAATTCCGGATCGAACACAAGCGTATTTCCTGCAATGTACTATGTCAGGCTCGAAATGATGTCATAACAGATAATAAGTACGTGTTAGGGTTGTGAACTTCATAGGAACGGGCAGTGACTTTTGCCGAATTTTCGAAATTACTTTACAAAATATAAAAAAACTTTGTATCAGTGTATTTTGCTTGTTTATTTTTATTATTGTTTTTTTAGGTATTTTTCTTCATTATTTATTATCATAATTACAATTTTCATTAATTCTTTCTCCTGTCCGGATCCGCAAAGCGACGGAGGCTCCAATTTTTCCCCATGCCCCCCCCCCCTCCCGCCTACTTTCTGCATCCACCATACATATGTAGTTGTATGTAACGCTACTCCCACCATGTCAAGCGAATATGAAAAAAAGCATAGCTAGGCGGATCATGGATGAAAAAAAAAACTATGTATTCTCAAAAAGAGACCCATTTCTTTGTGTATTTTAGTTTTTTTTTCTCTGCTCTGGTAGGAGAACGCGTTCTGATTTGGACAGGAAATGATAAGTGAAACTGACAGGTATGAACCTTGATTGAATCACCTAATCAACTTCATAAGACCTGTTAATAGTCACATTAATGACCAGAGAGAAAGCGAATAACTTGATTACTTTAATTATAAACTCAGATATAGTCCATGTTCTCCTATCGTAAAACCTGGGCATGTTGTTCAGATATTTTCTTCAATTGTTTTGCCATGCAGGACATATCGATAGCTAGTGATCTGATGCCGTTCGTACCATTACGCGGGCGATAAGATTGTCACCAATGCACGATGAGCAATGCTCAGTCATCCGCTAGTGACAGTCGCGTATTGCGGTGCGGATATATACTCCGCCTTTCTGGTGGTACGCTTGGTGAGTTCGTCCCATACGTCTGATGCTCACCGTTAGCTAGTCATTGCGAGTCGAAGGCACAGTTCAGAGGCAGCGTCTGATGGTGTAGAACATAAATTCATAGAAACTGATCCACTTTCAGGCCATGAGAACGGCGTGTTGCCGAAACGTTGGCAAATAAAGTTTTCATAACAACCTGCGTGGCAAAACAATTGAAGAAAATATAAACTCAGAATCCGATCCAAAAATCAGTACGCTAAAAATAGCGGGTAACCTGAACCCCTTGTTATCATTCCTCAAAGGTTGTACGTACTTCTCGCCCATTTTCGGGAGCCCGGAATTTCAACTTCTTGGCGATTGAATTCTTCAATTCGAATACACTTAATGCATTAATTACCCCAAAGTATACTAGTAGTGAGGCGCAGACGTAGAGTCCAAATGAACATAATCAGTGGCAAATAAAACAACTAAAGCGGTCTACACGCAGTTGAAGACCAAAAATAGACAGAGAAAGAACAGAACAGTAGTCCAAACACAGAGCTTGGCCGAAATTTTCGGTGAGAAAACAATAATATAATTTAACAGAGAGAGTATGCCGCTACAGATTGACCAGAAAAAAGAAGGAAATGAAGAAAACTGTTAGAAGAGGCAAGTAAGGTTGAAAGACCAGTCAAAAGAGCAGAGACATGTACAGCCGTGAATGTCATCGCGATCTGTAAATATCTACTGCTTCTGGCATACCTTGGATACAGGTATCCCGTGTCTAAGCATGGAGCGACCATTTGCGCTACACGGTATGTGAAAACAACATTCGAAATGGGTGTGATGGGAGCGCCAACTTCGAAAGTGACCCTCATTTATTTAGAAGCAAAAAAGTTCACAAATGAAAAACCAACAAAGTTTAACTCAGGCCAAAAATATTTATCAGATTTGACAGACATCAACACCCCTTTCAGAAAAAAATGAGATGGATGACAACTTTTCTGTTTATGCTCTCATGACTTGAAACTGACCGTTCAGTGCGGTGGTGTTTTTCTTTGGTGGGTGATTGAATGCACCAAAATGGATGCAAACTGGGGGAAAGTTCTGGCACTGCATCCTTACACATCTTTGGAGTAGGCAATTAGAGAACACTCTTGTACGTCGCTCAATGAAAGAGTAATTTGGGAAACCCTAGCTGACGTCAGCACTTCTCTGGTGATGATAACAGCATGGATGATCGCTAAGGCATCCTACTAGATGATAATGGTGGCCAGAATCGAACATTTAGTGACACAACGAGCCTCAAAAACTCTGTGGCCTGTATTTAGAACTCTTTTGGTAGCCAGCTGCTGGAAGGCGTGGATAAACCTGTGCTAACCCACGTTTTCTGAGTTATTTGGAGAGTAAGATGACATAATGACTGTTAATCACTTGTTGCAAAGTTCCCGTTGTGAAATTATTGCTTTTTGAAAGTGCGTCTGTAATTATGTTTCACCACCACATTCGCATCAAAACCTTCTTCACGCTACTTCGGTGAGAGTTAAAGCAGACAGCCAACGGATAGACGAGAAACTTAGGATGATCACATGGATTGGAATCGATGAACAGATCGACGAGGATGCCACGCGTCGCTTTGATCATAAAATTCTCAAAGAGGTTGTTTACAGTTCTGGTGACAACGACCTCATACGAGAATTTGATGAGGGTCGGATAAGCTCCTGCAGATATGTATGCTAGTGGGAAGTCCCGTGGTCCCGGCGTTCGAGGTCGCATCATCAAAATTTTCCTAGCAAATCAGGCTCTCAGAGATACGCTGCTTGCTCGTATGAACGACAAAGTCTCACTAGGAAATTCGTTCATTCTTCCGCAAGGAGAGACTACAGGATTGAGGAGCTGGATCGGCCACTTCGAAAACAAGCAGGTGATCTCAGTGCACGTGAGAGTAAGCTGACATATGTATGTTGTCCGCGATTTCGATATTGTAAAACTTCGACCTCCACGCGACCTTCCTAGGCGTCTATACTTATGAAACGCACTATATCTTCCCACTACCTACCTCGACCGCGCCGCACGCGCTTGCTTCTCAAATCCAGGTCGGCCCTTCAAATTCAACGCATTGAATGACATCGGAGACCATTTCCTCACCGTTTGTTGGCTCCGATAACATCCATCTGTCCCATCGGAGCGTAGAGAATTAGTCTATTTCGACACAGCACTGCTCGCACTTTTGAAAGCCGCAGCCGCGACGCGCACATGAATCGACCAATCACAGTGCAGCAGCGTGCCTCATGTCACGCAGCCCTTTCTGCCTCCAGCCCCCCTCTGCTTATTTTCTTCGTCCACCACTGGTGTAGGTATTGAGGGTATGATATCACCTCCCCCCATCCCCCCTCCCCCCCAAGTTGCTCCACAGGGATTAGCATTTGCCATTTTTCACATCTTCATCAATATCTGCGATTTCTCACAAATATAGCGTTTTCAAATGATGATATTTCTCAATGCTGTTATTGTGCAAGTTCATTCACCCACTGAATTATTATGCTCTTCGTACATTAAACGCAAGTAGTGTATTGACGGTTAATGAATTGTTGTGCCCTCGATACGTCCTTTTTTGTCACGCAGTAATCGCTATCTTGTTCTGCGCAGCAGAAATAGACGTGGACGTCAAAGAAAACTCGTGATCGAAATCTGTGAATCACATTCCATGGTGTGGTTTCACGGATAACAACAATAAGGAGGCCAAACCGCTCAAACGTCAATCTTTTTGCGGAACTATTTTTTTTTATTTGCCATAGCTTTGTGATACATTCCTCCCCCGTGGGACAAATGGACGATTTTTAATCGTCATGTGACCCATTCACAAAGCTATTGAATAAACTTTAATATATCTACACCACTCATTGTACAATGCCACCGTTGCACAGGATACAATGAAAATCGCTCTGGCATCAATGACCACGCGAAAAGAACATCAATAATTGCAAGCTGGAAAAGACTGCAGGGACTAGAATCGCTTTTAACACATCCGTTCACTTCCATGAAGTGTTTCTTGTGCAAAGCAGTAGATTAAAGTACCTAAGGACGATAGAAGTAAGAACATGGGAAGGGGAGACGAAGAGGACGAGAGAAAGGAAACAGATCAAAGCAGAAAAGGGGAGGCAGGACCTGGAGGACGTGTGGAACAGCAGAAAAGTGTTCAGAACAAGGAAAATGTTCTCGATCATACACGAACGACAAAACGTAGTACGTGAACGAGGAACTGAAGAATATCAGATGTGCGAACAAAAAGAAAAAAAAAACAAACTGGAACGTGAAACAAGCGGAACCGTCCCTATCAAAGCACTCAAATGTATCAAAAGCCCAAAAGATTTGCTTGAGAATATCTCTCTTGGAACAAAAAATCCCTCTATCGCCGGCAGCACATATCAGACGGACGTACATATTTAAGAGGCCAACTATGGAAACATTCATCCATCATTTAAGAATGACAAATCCAATTTTTTTTCTGATAGTTTAGCTCATTATTATTAGTAAAAAAAAGCCTGTGATCTCCACACCATACAGCAGACACCCAATTTCTGTTTTGCTCACTTTCGAGTATAGTCCTTCCCAAAAAGATAGACGGATTGCGTGACTGCACCATCGCTGCGGGACCTGAACGAGGGACGCAGAGAGAGCATGCTCTAGGTGAGAGGGTCGAGTAGGTCCCGCCACGATTCTGCAGCCGCGACGCTATAAAACCGCACGCGCAATCCGTCCATCTTTTTGAGAAGGACTGTAAGTACTGCATGCTCTGCCCCGTTCTTGTGAAAATTCAGGTTCTTTTATTTTGATAAAAAGAAGGACGTATGAGCAAACTTCCTCCTTCTCATATTTTATTTAAATTGCTTTTCCTTTTTCAGAATGGTTGGTCGTCCTAACAAGGCCACCTTGAATGTTTCTCCACTTATCTATCGTGGAACAAATCACTAGTAACCACCAGTGGCGGACGCAGGGGGGGGGGGCGCTCACCACCCCGAGAATGGGTGGCCAACTTTTTGAAATTACTTTACTACATGAATAAAAATATTGTATTAGTTGATTTTTACTTGTCTGTTTTTATTATTAGCTTTAAATGCTGATTACTCATCATTTATTATCAAAATTAATTTTTTTACTAATCTTATTCTCCGTTTGGGTCCCCAAAACGGCGGAGACCTCTATTTTTTCCCACGCCCTCCCCTCCAGCCCACTTTCTGCGTCCGCCACTGGTAACCGCTACTAGTCACAGCAGTCATGAATCCCTGGTGCAAAAACCAGAAATTCCCAAAAAGCAGCATCTCACAGTTACGAACTCTCATAATATTTGAAATGAGTTTTGAAACGTACCACCCTCGCAAAATTATGTAGAAGTTTCTATTCCCGTCTCCGATTTCGATGTACGATTCTCCAGGGCCTGGTTGTATCATTGAGATTACCCAAGGTGAACGTGCTGCCTCCCGTACTATTGATGGGTAAGTTTGTGTAGTGCTAATGCATTTACCCTGGGTAGCGTCAATGGTGCATGCAGTCCAGGACTTCGAGTCGAATTCAAGAATTCATGTTTCTCCATGCTAGCTAACAACAAAAGCAGTTCATAATGCGGGCAGTTGTCCCCCCAGCACTGCTCTCGCTGTTTCATGTGACATTTCATGCTAATCTACCCAGGTGATTTTAGCGTACCAGCCACGCAATTCCTACATTTGTGGACCAGTCAAAAATGTGGGCAAATATCACGTGAAAATGAATTTATTAGAAGCAGGGATGAGCGAAAATCCGGTCTCGCGAGTTTGGAAGCTTCTGGAATCGGGCGTCATGCGAGCTTCTTACCTGTGGCTTTCTCAAGAATTTGCAGTAGATGAGCTACAGCAGGTTATACACGCTGTTTCGAGACCTCCATATTTTCGATATTTTGAACATCTTGCAAATTCGGACTTCGGAGCGACCACTCTTACGCAATACTTTTTCTGATTCCTGATCCGGAGTTTTTTTTAGGAAGAACAGGGCTCGTCCGCTCCCAGTAAGCAGCAGACCACCCAAGCACTTGATTGGGCAAATTCACATGCCTCACGACGACTGTCCGGTACTGTATTACTTACCCAATGAACGTGCCCGCACACATTCCCGGTATAGTCACAATAACATGGGATACCATGTTTTTATCAGCTACCGTTCCAGCGGAATAGAACTTTATAAAGAGCACTACCGTAACCATTCAACGGTTGTCACAAAACGCATAGCGAGCGATGACAGTTTCCGTCTCTTTCCGTGGTTCCACCCTGCAGCGGTCGGATGAAAAATCACTTGGTGGTTTGAACTCTTGGCGATAAGGAACGAGAACGAAATGTGTTGCTGATACCGTAATTACGCATTCGGACACGTGACCAGGGGAAGCGCGTCGATGCAAAATTTGGTCTTTGCTGGTAAACAGGAGGATGGCAACGCGAAGCGCAAAAGATCAAAGGGGTAAAATTGGAAACAAGGCCTCGACGGTCTCGGGACTGGGGAACGAGCTGATTTTAAGTATAAACATATTATGTTTATTACATGAGCCATCTCATGCCAAAATGAGGAAAAACAAAAAAAATTCTAGGTAATCGGTCAAAAAAGGTAAAATCACAGCCTAGTGATAATATAAATGGACAGCCGAGAACAACAGAAAGACGCGACATAGACCAGGATAACTTCACGAATCCAGGTAGCTATGGACCGTTTTTTTTCGAAGGCCCGATGATTAATAGGAACTGCTTGTACTCTGTTTACTGCTAAGTAATCGGAACCTGCTCTACTGATGGAAAAACGTGACCGACATTAGAGTCTGACACTGGGAAATCAGATATGAAAGTATCATCCCATTACTTCTAAAAGTGATACTCTCATAATAGAAACCAGACAAAAGCCAAACGATTATGAACGGATTATTCCTGAATTAATGGGAAGAACATCCAGAGAGTCCTGTAATTCAAATAGTACTATAGCATTCTTGCTGGAAGAATACCGAGTCACCAGCTGACTATACCTCTATGAGGTGTTCCCCAGAAGTGTTGCCCTGCGGCCACTAACAGATAGAAAATGAACAAATTCTTTCAACGACCATTGTAATGCGGAAGTTTCGCAGTAATCATTGCAAACACGTCGCATCTTCTTATGAATCCTGCTTTGAAGTGTGTCAGCATAGTTTTCAAGTTTCAGGAACAAGTTCCGTGGTCACAGATCACAGTACAATATTGTCCATGCGGTAAGCAGGTGATGTGGGAATGGAAAACTCGTGAATTTCTTTATTTTCCGTTTGCTCACATAAAGTGTGTTTTCTTTTTCCTAAAATCGTCGAACATACAGAAAACTTGCGTATAATGAGTGCAGGGCATATAAACGTAAAAGAATAGACGATAACCTTCTCGGAAGTAACGTGAAATATTCCTGGAAATTTACATGTTATTAAACGCTTGCATGAATGCTTCGTGTGAGCTGAGAAAAAAATTGAGTTTTCTAAAGGGAAATCTCACAATGATGCAAAGGTTCATGTTTTCGGCATGTTATGACAAGCATGTAACAGGTGCTGGATATTGACCAACAAGAGTTGGATATACCACTGAGATTACCCAGGGTAATCATGTCGTACTGTGCTAGCAATGGTAAATTAGTGGGATGAGTTTGTGGGATGCGTTTACCCTCGATGATCTCAGTGATGCAAGCGGCTCCAGGACTTAGAAGAGCTAGCCATGTCAAGGGGTACCCTTTGCTTAAGGCAGGTAAGAAGACCACGCACATTCTGTAAGTAATCATCTATTCCCGGGAAGTGGGTGACGAATCTCATCTTAATTTCTTTTCATGGGAAATTCGATCTATCACCAACGATCCACCCTCAAACCCTCAAAAAAGCAGCGTTTGTTGACGTCTTCAGTTCTGAAAGAAAACCCGAGAAGAGGATTGTCAGTTGTTCTTTTGGTCTTCCCAACTGTGGAAAGTTTACCTACCATGATGAAATTTCATTTGCAAAAGCGGAGGAGGTTGTGGCAAGTACTGTTCAAACGTGACCAGGGGCGCAGATCTATTTTTTTTACTGCTAAGTGAGATTCCTATGCTGTTCGGCATTTCATCATTACTGTGGTTGTGCACGTTTCTGGAGTTTGTAGAACATCATCACAGATTGAGAGGTTTACAGAAAGCTTGGGTCATGAAACGTACTCCATTCACAGTTTCTTGCACAGGCCCTTTACGACAATCGTACACTTACCACCCGTGCGCGTCAGACCTTGTAAGACAGTGTATAGAAGGTCACTTTTCCTAGCCCTTTTTTCAAGACGAAAAGGTCAGCTTTAGCCTGAAATGACTAATGAGGTGCTAGAGTGAGTTAGAGCATCTTTGGATTACGTTTGACTGTTGAACCCTAGGTTGAAAAAGGTAAAATGGCCTAACGCGTTGAATGTGGGTGATAGGTGTCCGCAGAAGCTTTGACGGGATTATGACCTGAGGTGGATGTGGTAAGGTTTTGGAGGATTAGAATTCAAAGTTGAATGTGAGCGGATCCCAGTGGCTATACGCAATTCTCCATAAAAAAACATTCTTCAACTTCTACGAATGATTCCCTATGGCAGCACTCTTTAGCCTTTTCCAAAGGAAATTCCATGTGTATGGGCTTAGCAGCTTAGCACCCTTAGTCATGCTGGACCTAGCACTGCCCAACCTCTAGTATTTCTGGTCTTGATCCTGACATGCGCAAGGTAGTTACCGAACCTCATTCTGCACGTAATGTTCTCCACACAACAACTTATTACCCATTAAATGACCGTGGATGTCAGGGACGTTTCGCATGTCTCAGCACTAGGTGGCGAATAAGACGTTTGATCAGTTGGGTTCTGACCGGTCGCAAGTGAACGACGACGCACGCACACGATGTGAAAAATCTGCCATTTTACACATTGCAGCACGTTCACTGGAGCCTTCACGCAGGGGCAACAAACACGATCGGATGAGAAGATCAGAATACACAGTGCAAACTCGGCGAAAGTAAACAGGCGGGGGTGTTGCAGGCGGAAGAAAATGACGACATCAGGGGCGGTTCATAGTCAGTAGCAAAACACATGCATGCATGCAGAGTGCCATGACCGCTAAGAAATGTAGCAAAACGCACGCACGCACCGAGCTCGTTTGGACACGTCTTCAGTGGAAGGACACGTCAATACACGTCAGATCACTATGACTTCCAAATAAGTGTGACTTTAAGAGATGTTACAGGTCATCACAAACCAGAAAATAACAAAAAGAAAGGAAAAATGACAGGAAATTAGAAGTACGATGAGGGTCGCACGCGCACCAGCCAGTTTGGCACCCCGACTTATGCGGCGGATGGGGGGGGGGGGGGGGGGGGGG
>JARK01001632.1:260939-271439 GCA_000688135.1 Ancylostoma ceylanicum
GGGGGGGGGGGGGGGGGGGGGGAGAGTGGGGGCCTTGGACTCTGGGCTCGGCTCATATTGAGCCTAAAATTACACATTAGTATAAGCGATGAAGTGAAAAATGTATTTATCACTATACGTGCAATAAAGAGTAAGGTGAGAAATGAGTGGTGTAAGTAAAGAATAAGGTGAGAAATGAGTGGTGTAAGTACATCTAACGTTTTGAAACAATTACGACTAAAGTTAATTGTGCATTGCAGGCTAGATTCTCAGATATTCGCCAAAATGAAGCCCCCTGTCATTGAGGCTCCAACTGCTAAAATGGGCGGGGATGTGGTGTCATTCGAATCGCTATTCGGCTGCTGTCGAGCCGCTATTGGCCTGATATTCACCCTTTCTAAGTAGCCGAATAGCCATCCAATACTCGCCGACCAGCAGGCGAACAGCAATTCGAATGACACCCCAACCTCGCCCATTTTAGCAACTGGAACCTCAATGACAAGCGGCTTGAATTCGGCGAATGTCTGAGTTATCTTTGACCAAATTTTGTTATGAATAGCCGCTCATGCGCAAGCAGATGTATTCCAAACCAAACGCTCAAGAATATAGGTGCAGCGATAATCATCCCTTGTGCGATGTTGTTTTTATCTGTTTTTGTTGTGTCACTCTCTGGTTTTGTTGTGGTTCATGCCAGTCCATCACTTGTGACGATTACATTGATAGATGAATAGATGAGTGCCTTCTGCTGCTTACAACATCGTTCTAACTAGTGCATAGTACACACATTGAACTCCAAAAGGCTATAGACAAGAGGAGGGACTGCTGCGCGGCGTTCTTGGGCAGAGACACAGGGGCTTGACATGCCGGCTCTGGTTGTCTGCTGCGGCATGGCACTCGCTCTCCCTGCTGCTGGTAGAATCAGCCAGCTAGAGTGAGCAAGAAGAGCCTCTGTGTCTCTGCCCAAGAACACTGCGGTCCCCCCCCTTGTCTACGGTCCTTTGGAGTTCACTGTATATGATGCTGCCAACGAAATTGTCTTAATAAAATTGCGAAAAACAGCTCTACGACTGAAATTTTGTCGTAGAGGTTTACAGCGCTAAATATTGGGAGAATATAATTGAGTGAAGACTGAGTAGACTGCTACCAGGAATTTTTGGATTATTGCTCAGTGCTCTTTTTCATGATAACACGTGGTGCAACTGCCGAAAAACTAGAGGAAAAAAGAACAAAACCGAGAAAAAACCTGGCTCATTGCCGACATCCAAACCGTTCCAACCCCGACCCAGTGGCCAGATCTGAACCCAGGCCCTGGCTGTTACTTACCAGGGCAAGGAAAGAAACCACTCACTATCAGAGTATATCAGGAACTAAATGAGGCTGTGAATTCCTCTAATTCTGATGTGTCGGGGAAACCGAGTGCACGAGATGAGAGCACCAATCGGATCTCGGCAGTGGGCTGGGATCGAAAGGGTTGGGTCTTGGAACTCAAGGAAATGTCAGAAACAGGAACAAATTTATAGGAGGAATGAAAATAATGTCATTTTTCTGCGAAGTGGGTTGGACAACCTTGCTTCTCCGATTTTTCATTAAATCGTGAACAACGAGGCAGCACTCATGGAATTTTGACAGAAAATTAAGGAAGAAACCAGAATGGGATAGAATCAGTGGCTAAAACTTCCAAAAAAAAAACCCCAGGTCGCTACCTCCCTCACCTTATGAGGTCCAGTATGAATTATGAGGATAAATATAATTCAATATGGATAATCGAATCGTTGAGGATACGTCTGAGGATTACTTTTTACCGATCATGTGTGATAGCGACGAGTTCAACGACTATGAAAATTTCAAACGTTGAAAGAAGCAGGCGTCCGCTGTAGCTGTCCTTTCTGCTCCGCCTTATCCTTACACGGGACTGAGCGTAAATGGGTGCAGCTGACCTCGTACGGACTGCTAAATCAGAAGGCTTGGCTCCATTCTGGTTACCGCTACACTACAGTTGGAGTATGGCACCTGCATCGATGCTGCCAGTAGCACCGACTACAGTACATAATCGGTTTTAGGATGAGCGATGCCTGCTTCGCCGCTATACGAGCCAGGAATAGTCGATAGCTATCAAGAATGCTGTCGTCTGAGCGAAGACGACGCAAGGTCCTGTAATCTAGCCAGGTACAGCAGCAGCTCTAGGAGTCGTTCCATGCCTTCAATGTGCCCTAGAGGCAATTTTGGGTGATCATGGTTAATGACTCCATTTTCTCCATTACATAAAACTTCCGCACAAAATAGGAACATCACATGTGAGCTCAAAAAAAAAGGTCACACTGAACATAGAGAAAGCTAATGTTTATGATCCATCTCCGAAGGCAGAATTTGCATGCAAGCGATGACAGCATTTGGTTTGCAGGACAAAGCCTTCGTAATAAAAATTGGAGAAAAAACAATTATTCTTCACTTCCTAACGGTAACGGAACGATGGAGGCGAGCGTCAGCTTTTTCATAAAAGCGGGTAGAATGCACTATGTACGTGAGCTACTTAGCGGAAGGTTTACAGGCACGTACTTCAATCGCTGCTAGCCCCATCCATTTGCCGAACGTTTTGTACTCAAATCGTATTTGGCACGCATAATATTTTACAGAAAGCAAAAGTAGATGGATACATTCCAAGCATTGTTCATTTTTTAAATTCAGTCTGCCTTATCCATGAATTGTCGCACGCCACTAAATAAAGTTACTGTATTTTACCAAGCTAACTGTATTCGTTGTGATTTGATCCATCTGTTATAGTGATTCGATTGCATATCCATTGATGTCAATAGGTTTTGTTAGGGGATTACACGTATTTGAGGCTTTCCAGGACGTGGAATGCATGAAGGTATGGAATTCACATCCAGTGACGAAATAAGGGCAATTTATACTAAATGCGTACGTTAGCTGCGCGTCAGACTCACGCTTCTTCTTGCGAAAGGTTTTTCATCAAGGCCGGTCAAAGCAGCAAGCTTAGCCTGATTGCAAATGCGACACGACTGCCTATCCTTCATCATATGCAAGCACAAGCCCTAGTAGCTTCCTTGTGTCTTTATTGATGTCGACTCCCGTGACTGATCGTTTATTGGCGAGTTTTCGGTGCTCTAACACCTTTGCCAGGTCTACAATATAGTTCAGGATGTCTACTAGCAATCTTGTTAACAATGACACTATCGTGGAGTGGGCCAGTAAACTGATTGGTCTAAGCAGCAACGATGACAAACAGCACAGCACAAAGTCAGAACACGAATGAGATCTACAGAGAGTGCGACATGAGTGGCTAAACCACAATCACGACTGCTTCATGTGGTAAGCCTTACAGTGTTCATAAGCTCATCCCTGTTCTTCAGCTCACGAGCCCAGTATATCTCTGAACTTTTGTACCACGGTGGGCCCACCGTTATCCCATGGTTGATATTCGGCATGTCAAACCATGGGCAAATGGAGGAGCCACCATGGGCTATTAGTGGGCCCACTGTGGGCTAACGTGGGAGCTTCCGTGGGCAAAGCGGGGGATTTCTGGTGGCGTATTGGGGGTATTTCCCACTTGAACATGGATGCGCTTTGTTTATTTATTTATTTATTTATTATATACACCATAAGGTGTGCCATTCGAAGCGAAATCGAAGATTAAGTAATGAACCAACCAGGGACAAAAAAAAAAGAAAACTAGTAAGAATAACTCAACACAACAGCTTGAACTATAAAGGCTACAGGTGGATGTAATGAAGCAAATTAGTATGAAGACCCTTGGAAAGGATTTTTACGGCCATGAGACAACTTCTCTAAGCGATCCAAGGTGTGTGTGCCTATAACTCACTAATGCTGCTCGGGNAGATCGATGAGGGGTCAAAGTACAAATAGACTTTTACTGGGTAAAGGTAAGGTAAAACACAGTATATGCACCAGAGAAATACGTGATAAGGACGTACAGAACTGTAGTTGACAAATGAGGCGAAATTGTTCGAAAAAATATGCGGAAAAACTGAAATAAACCTAACGAATGTAGAGCGGGTAAAAAACTGACCGCGCGGTAGCAGTGATCGGAAGAAAAAAAGCGGTGCCGTGCGCAGGTGCCTGCGCCGGAGCCTGCGCAGGCGCCCAGGTGCCCGCGCAGGAGCCAGCGCAGGCGCCCAGGTGCCTGCGCAAGAGCCTGCGCAGGCTCCCAGTGGGCTCCGCGGTCACGCGCGGATATTTACATCCGCGCCGCGTCCGCACGCGACCGCGTCCCACGCATCTTGTCAGACCGTTCGCTGGGCCACGGTTTCTACCGGGCCGCAGCCGGCCAGACAAGTCCCGTAGGGCTCGTCTAGTCTCCACCTAAGCGGAGACAAGACTCTGGCTTTCACACCCCGCAGTCGGCTTATATACGGTTTCTACCAGTATTAGCAGCTGTTCAACAAGTGTTTACATGGAAACATCAAACCGTGGGATAAAGGTGGGCGAATGGTGGGCGAATAGTGGTCCCACCGTGGGTTTTCCAAGCATGATGGACCCACCGTGGGGAAATGGTGGGCCCACCGTGGGATTGATAACAATGGTGGGCTAACGGTGGAGCAAAGGGGGGTAAACCCCGTCATCGGGGAACAAGGGTGGGATAACCTGGGGATAACGGTGGGCCCACCGTGGTACGAAAGTTCAGAGTAGTGAAGAATAGTTTAGTATTTTCGGAGTTCCATCCGTGTAGTATCACAAAAAAGGATCTGTTTCCTGTTTCGGGGACAATTCAGCACCTTGCAAGCGTGAAAGGAGAAAGGTAGGCAGGAAGAAAATACATTCTCATCGGAAGTCTTTTTCGTTCAATTTTTATGTAGATGTGGAAGCACTGGGAACAGTTTGGAAACGTAAGAAAACCGAAATTCCCAGTAGCGTTCGTTATCGTGTGAGATATTCCACGACAACTCTCTTGACAGAACCGGGAAATTCCACGAAAATCGCAATCCAACCACTCACTTTTCTTATTTTTAGGACTCGTCAATCATTATTTACTGCAGGGATAGACTCAAGAGGACCATTTGTGAAGTGATGTTACGTATGTGCATTTCACCAAGAACGAGAGTTGGAGAGAAATCAGAGAAAAAGAGGACGTGCAAAATCGTACGGAATTCGGCGAGGTAACAAAGCTGAACCTGAGTCTGCATGCATCAATGAGATTACTCAGGGGTATAATAATGTAGACATGAGTGGCAACGGTGGGTAAATGGGCAAATCTGTGGGGTGTTGACACGTTTACCCCGGGTAATCTCAACGATGCATGCATCCCGTGGCTGCTTCTCGTTTAGTGCATAAGTGCGGGTCTGCGTACAAATACCCAACATTCATTGTTTTTGAAATCGACTATAAACCTCTTCCAGGATCTAACCAAAGGGATGGGGCCGGTATCCAAGATGCAGTGATCAGAGTACGCAATACACACATTACAAGAACATTTCTGATGACGTCATAAGGTTTTACCGCCGTGAGGAACCATGCATGAGCAAAAACTGGGAAGAGATAGACAACCGCACGTCAGTTAGAACCTGCTCACACAGCGCTGGCAAGGAATCTCCCACCGAGCGGAGTTTCTTCGCCAATTACTCCATTAACAACAACAGAATGTCCTTAGAGTACATGGATCAGCTGGAGGAGACAAATAAATAGCCAACGATCAATAGAATGGCGCCAGGAGTGGCATGTTTAGGACACTGACTCGATCAATAATGTGGGAAAACTGCGATAAACACGCGGGGAGGTCTCTCATCTACAAGAACTGGTCCACTTTATTGTGAGAAAGCACCTGTTAATGAGGAAGAGGAAGCGGCTCGGAGGAGAAATTTTCGCAGCAATGATTCAGAAAACAGAAAGTGCACATGGGAAATGATACACATCACTGAGCGTGCCCGGATCACTGTGCAGAGGTGCACATTGAGCGAGGGGTGTTTACTTGAACCAGGAAGTCCTTCTAAAAACTTTCCAGGAATAGGCAGCAGCGGCCTATCTGAGGTGTGAAAGACGAAAAATTCGTGACACGCCACGTCCAGGCTGGAGATAAGAAAATGTGTGAACAAAGGTTATGCAAGGTGTGAGGCGTTCAGATAAGAAAAACTCTGTGAAAGTTGTGGCGGAAAACAGGGTAGGAGTTCATAAAAAATGACTTTGGAAATTAGAAAGCAGTAGTGGAGAAAAAATCACAACCTTTTCTCACTCCATTTTTTAAATCTTTAAAATTATTTTCATATATTTTATATTATTTTATTCCTAGGAAACACTCTTTGAAGTATTCGGAATTTGCCCGATTCATCTTAGCGTTTCTCAAAGAACTCTCTTTAAATTCTGAAGAAATCCACTGTGTGGACCCTTGCGAGGATTTCAAGACAAAAAACAGCAGAGCCCTTCAAAGAAGTGCAGAAATGCAGGAAATCCATGCATTTTTTAAACAAACGAGTCATCATAAAGTTGAATAAATGGAACAAATAAACTTTCGTGGTTTTTGGAAGTTTGCAGGAATCAACAGACGATAATCCAGAAAGACACAATTTTTTCTGGATTTCTCTCATGCGAAAAAAGCAAGGCGGCGACAGATGATCGCGCGACACCTGCTCGCCACTACGTGCTCTGAACAAATAAATCATGCCATGTGATCCAGAGCCTCGTTAGACTGATTTATGAGATATAAAAAATGTTGGCACATGTCCAAGAATTAAAAAAAAAACGGATGTTCGCTGAAGTGCAGGAGGATGCCTGCAGGAGTTTGCACAAATGTGTGTTAGACAAGCACTTCTGTCATTCTTTTACCTGGCTGAAAAAATCATGTTTGAATGGGTTTGAAAAATCCGAACAATAGGTAGGTTGGGTTAATAGAAGATTTAGTACTCAAAATGGTGGTACTCAAAGTACAACTCTTTCTAGTTGTGCTTTTTCTGCTGGTGCACAATCCTCATCTTTTCATCCTGGTTACGTCACTGAGCTCTAATTCTACAAGGGCGTTTTCACACAGAATAATTTTTTTCTAAAAACATAAGCACAACATTTTGATCAAGAATATATTTTATTTACATTTGCTATCAGATGACCAGATACCGAAGTGCTTTTGAATGATTTCAACGCAATGTCAGTCGGAATATTACGTAGCTTGCATTCATTGATTCTGGATTCGTCGCAGTTTTCGCACCTTTCTCCACGAGGGAAGTCTCCCGGATAGAAGTAGGTGGGAAGTAGGTGTTAGAGGTAGGTGTTAGCCTATTACTGTCAAGCCTGGACTATGTGGTGCTTGAGAAAGGGCTCTCGTTCTTCTTTCTTAGGTAATCCACGAGTGGATATCACCCAGCGAGTGTGGATATCCACCATCTTTGAATTTGGGTAAAGCTATATTTCGTCTCACAACACAATGAATTATTTCATGAGGATCTCCTTATTCTGCATAGAGGATATGGATAACTGGTAGTAACTATGAATAACATTTTGATCGGAGTAATAAGCTGTTTTTAGAAAAAAATCATTTCGTGTGAAAACGCGCTTATACAATTTCAGAGACCACCATCGTAGGGCGCTACCATCCCTCATATTATCCGCATATGCTGCTGGGTCCAATCGTGGAAAATTTCTTGCAGTCATTCATTCGACAAGATTATGGTGAATGGGTGGTCTAAGTGACAAACTTAGCAGACGAAGATCTGCCCTAGTCGTCTGACAGGGGTTCAGCGTCTCCAATTGGACCACCTCTGTCATATTCTTCCACGAAGACAACATCATCTTCTCATTTTTCTGCGTTTCCAAAACTGAATAACTCTCCGACAAAGCTCTCCATATTCGCATAGCCAATGTTTCTTCGAATATGTTTTCGAAGTACCCTCTTCTCTCACTGGGCATCGAATTGATTTCAAAAGAGGTGTTACTCCTTTAGAGTATGGAAGAGATGGGCTGATGGCGACCTTTTCGGAATTCCATGACTTCAGTTGGCAATCTTCCAAGTTTTCGAAACCGAATATTACAGTTCACAAAAGCAGTTCATGTGCCTTTGAATGCGCAATGAAATGCTCTTCTAGATACTTACCCTATGCTCAGGACAACTCGTTGATCAAGAGTTGTGCTGACCGAACTTAATAAATTTCTTAGTCATGATGTTCTTCGCATGTCTCTTCCTAGATTCAAGAAACTGGCTGCAATCAAAACTTGCTCACTGGCTTCCTAGATTATGTGTACTTCACTAATTTGCATTTCATTGTGTACTAAGTATGTAATTACTATGTATGTGATACTTCACACACGTTAACGGACTATGTATTGTCTATCGCGTGAGCATTTGCTTACGCCTTCAAATAAATAAATAAAATAAATAAAAAGAGATAGAAAGCAGAGCACATTCATAGCTCCTAGGAGGTTTTAATGTATTCTTCGAATTCTTTTTTTTTACAAAAACGAAGTGTCTCAACATGTCGTGTTAGGTGTACTGAAAGACACGCGTCATATTTTCTTCTTAAAAATTCTTTCCCTGAAAATGCAATGAGGCGCCAACATTTCTATTAATGTTTTATGGGATCATTTCTCGCAGCTACATATGCTTTATTTTGTTCTTTACCTCTGGGTTAGCCGAACGCTGAGAACAATCCCGAGCCAGAGCGCCGATTCGCTGAACTCTGTCCCGGACCCGTGTGCCACTTTACCTCTGCGTTAGTCGATCTCTAAGAAAATCAGTGTTGTCACACGAAGCGCCGCTTCGCCGCGTTTCACAAATTCTCTGCGAATCCACTTTACTAATTTTTTTAGTAGAAAACTTTATTGCGTTAGTTCGCTCCTTATAGCGGCATCATGAGTGATGAAAATGAAAAATCATCATTATCTGTAGACCCGTTGAGCTCAGCTAAGAGTTGGCAAACTTGAAGGATACTCTTACATCTTTCATGTGTGCAGCAATTGGCGAAATTTGCAAGAAATTTGTAGATCTAAATGTATAAGGAAGGATTTTGCATGCCACTGTTGAACAAAGGTAACTGTTCTATTCTTGGATTATTGAGACTCTATTCGATGGTGTCTTCTTCAGACCTTAACATTCAGAGAAAATTCAAAACAATTAGATAGAGAGATAAGCAAACTAATCATCCAATAATGTTGTGAGGTCAGGGCGTTGATGATGACTTGAGCTACTAACACAGCAGTGCACCTATACAGAGAAATCTCACTGAGAAAGAAACACAAATGTGTGGGACAGGGATGGTGGACCTCAACTTTTTTGTTCGTAGCAAAGGAATGAATGGTACCAGAACCGGTGCCTCGGAGCTCACATATTTTTTCTTTAGTGCAATATCGGCAATTTATTACATGACATCTGCTTTCGTATATGCGAGTGAAAGCGAGGAGATCTTTCAAGGCTGGTGGTGGACGGAACACAAGCCTGATCCGTACCCGGGAAGTTTTCACTACTTGATTCACTTTTCGTGCCAAAATGTCCCCGACATATGAGGGGAGAGCGTTAATCCATCCATAGTTGAATGTGAGAGTCAGGTTGTTGAAGGTTTCGCACAGTAGCAGTTCTCTTCAAGTACGCAAGCGACATCGTTTTCAACTGTTGCATTCTTTGTCGTGCATAATCTGTCTTTTGTTCTGAGAAGTTCCGTACCACAACTGCCTTGACGAAAGTTGGGTGGGCGCTCCGTGCCTGCACCGAAATATTGCGAGAGGCCGGTTTCCTATAGCACAAGCATTCCGTGTGACCTTCTACAGTTCTAATCTTGGTATTCAGAAGAAGTAGAATTCCGTTCTGCTCAGGCTTTTCTAATGTAAAGTACACGTTGTTGATAAGGCATTTGAGGGCTCTAATATCCCTTCAAGTTCTTCTTCGGTACGTGCAACTACGAAAACATCGCCGATGTAGCGTTCATGCAGCAGCATCTCATAATTAAGCGGTATCCGCTACATGTGGCCCAGCAAGATTAGTATGGCCATCAACGGTGCAATGCGGTTCTCCATCGCTAAACCACGTTTGTGCTGAAGGGTTTTGTTACTGAAACAGAAGACATTGCAGTTGAGCGTGGCGTTCAGCACCACTCCGGTATCACTTGCTTCGTAGCTCTGGTCTTGAAGTATTTCGTTTAGGGAAACGAGACGTCTACAGCGTTGTTGTTGTCAACACTAGTGTATAGGGGCAGCACGTTAATTTGTGAAAAAAGTGCCCTACCATTCAGCAGTGGTTATGGCATGTATTAAAAAAGTGTTCACATTGCAATTTAATATAAAAGTTACAAGAAGGGTTTGTAGATCTCTCTAATACATAAAAATATAAATATTCCTTCCCTCCCCCACCCCCCGCCCCCAACAAGAAGAAAGCAGAGCTTTCTTCTTGTATTTCGCCCGGAAGCCATTGGCTCCCGGGCGAGAAAAATTTTCCGGCGGGTAGCGTAAACAGTAAAAATCAGTGTTTAAAAAGGTGTTTAGTGATAACTAGTTTTAGTGAATAGTGAATTTATTGAAGTTTCCCCGAGACTTCTCTTTAGTGCCAAAATTCGCAGTAAATTAAAATTGTAG
>JARK01001633.1:3105-15751 GCA_000688135.1 Ancylostoma ceylanicum
GGGGGGGGGGGGGGGGGCGTACCACCCTGCGTCCGACATGTGGTCGCAGTTATTGATTCACTATGTTTGAGAAATCCACGTTTCGCAATCATTAGTTTCCTACGGTCAAATGCGTTTAGTTTCATGCTGGAGTATGTTTTGTTCAGGACGACGACCCTTACGGAGGCTTCAAGTACGTTAGAAGAGAATCAGATGGCTTCCGCAAAGGATACAAGGTGACAAATCCACTTATCCCTGATCATTCCTTGATCGCTACGGACTGAGACAGCGCTAGTAACTTCTCATGTGTTGTTATCACAGTTTGCATGGAATGCACAGTTTCCATCAACTCCTGCACCTTTTCCTCCATACACATGTTGTCAACCTACTGAACAGACCAGAATAAGCGAAAACTTCTGTCCTGTTTTTTTTTCTTATTTGAAAAATCGGTTGAAGGATAGATGTAACCTACAATATATTAGACTACGCTGCCGAAGCAATTCCCGAAGAGATGTGCAAAGCCAGGCGGGGGCACTGCTATTCCAACCATGCTTCGAAATAGTAAAGACGTTTTTGCTGGGTGTTGTCATTCCCTTCGAATCCAATAATTTGGGAGAAGGGTATCAGTGACATGCTTGATAGATAGTGCGTACTTTCTGGTAATTGATTACACACTTGGTGGACTAAATTATCAGGTAAAGCTAGCCAGAAACGAAGAGAACTCAGAATTTTGGACAGAGTTTTCCCGCCAACAAAACGTTTGGTATTTTCAGGTGGTCAAAGTGAGCGTAGTCACAGAACATCCAATCAGTGGACGTGTTGTTGGTGTCGTGGTGTTTTCTCATCCGGATGGTGAAGAGTTCGCTCAGTATATCCCGCTGAAGGAGATACATCTTAACGCCCCTGCGGTTTGTTTTATCCATAATCCAACTCACATCCACTGAGACACATATTTAGAATTCTGTTTGGATGCTGCGAATAGAACGTAAAATCAGCTGCCATTCATTAGAATAAAGAACAGTTAGCTTCCTCCACTGTGGCGCAGCTGTTTGTCAGCATGTGTCGGCAGAACTGTAGAAGTTGTTTATGTCTGGGAAATTGTCTAGCAGGGTCACCTTCGTTCTTCTTCGATGCTTGTGCATTCCAGTCCCGCTCATCCTTACTTCTTCATGCGCATTATGGTCACACACTAGTTTCCACACTACAATAAAAACCAGCCGCGAAAAAATTCTAATCTTTGTAGTTCAATACAGAAAGAATTTCAGTTTTCCTTTTTACAATGGTGTGTTAATGACGACCATTTCAAAGAATTTGTTTGGATTATCTCGCTAATAACGTCGTTATCATTTCAAACTGCCGTTCATATGCACATACTTGGTTCAGTTTCTACTTTGACTACCAAAGCAGTGTTGCGCCCTCATTTTCACGAAGTCTCAAAACAGCCATTTTTTTGGGAGACGAACTAATATCGAGTTCTGTGATTTGCGACTACAATTGGTTGACAAACTACTACTACTACATAGTACTTGTAAAGCAGAGATTCAAAAATGACCGGTACTAAAATCCTCTTATAATTCCATATTGTTCAGGAGCTTCGTCAGTACTTCCTCACTGCGAACGGCAACGATCAGAAAAGCCTTACCTTGTCGCTTATTCTTCAAAAGCCCAACAAGATGCAATGATTTTACTCCTCTTCCATAGTTCATGCTTGATTCCGTTTTTAGAATTTTAAATTTTGGTAGTGCAAAATGTGCGATGTGCAATACTCTTGTGAATCTCTTGCCTCTACTCCATTCGTTGATCCTCATTCTCTACTGTTATCACTTTCGGTGAAGCTGCCATAATTGTTAAATGTTTTTATTCATAGTGTTCATGTAAATCTTGCTGCTTTACAACCTTGCTGCATGTTTTTCCAATGTCCGGAGATCAGCAGTGACTACATGGAAGTTAGCTTTGTTTGCTTGTACTACGCTTATTCGCTTATTACTCTCAGCTATTTATTAGCGCTCTTTATGTAGGCAGAAACTGAGAATCTCGTAACATTGTTGTCCCTGTAAGAGCCGTGTATGTAGGAAGTGGTGGTTGGGAGCTCACGAGAGTCTATAGGTTTTCGATCAGTGTGCAGCAACAACTAGCTGGCGGCAGAACTGTTTTGGCAGAGAAAGCATTGACGATATTGTGATGTTTGGATTCACCCTGCTAAGGGTGAGAAAATTTTCGTTAAAAACACCATTGAGTAAAAACACCCATCCAGTTGGCTAGAAAGATGATGTTACAGGTTAAAGCAGATTTTGAAACTGACATTCCAGAACCCGAGAGGAAAACTTGGATTGTTTTTTTTTTCATTCGAGATTTTTACAGAATCGGCGTCTTCTGAAGCGTCCGATGTAATGGCTGGGACTCAAGCCCTCCGTACTTCGTTTGCGGTAGCAGGATGAGCAGGTCCACTCAGCTCATCTCTAGCCATCTGCGACCCTTATGAATTTTGAGCCTAATTCCGTAATTTTCAAGAAAGAGTGTAGGCTTTCGTAAGGCACCGATAGGGGGGGGGGGGTGTGGCGCGTTATACCTGGAGGTGTGGCGGGACCGAGCTCTGCGATTGGTTGGTGGTATGAATTGACCAATCGCGGATCTTGGCCGCGCCGCCCTTTCCAGGTATAACGCTCCACACTCAGGATAGGGTGTTTGCTTGGAAAACCGATCATCTAGACTGAGCTATCCATTTAGGGCATACGAGGGCATACGCGCATAACGCCACGAAATGTTGTGAATGGTGCGGATTTCATGCCCTACACTGTCCACTATTGCATACAATACACTATACACCGCGTTAGAACACACGTCGCACACCAATTCAATAGCGTTAACTGGTGCGGCGGACCCCAAAATGGCCATGCTGTCATCCGTGTCCACGGCAGTATTTCCGCAGGCACGCGGCTATTCTTTGTGTTCAACTTACCGTTGTGATTTGATAGCAGCCGGCTACACGCTAAGCGACTCAACTCGAAAGTGAAGAGTTCCGTGGGGTGCTGCCTTTAATCAATTGAAATTTTATAGCTTTGGTAGCTCCTCGTCGCAACCAATGGAATCTCGACATATCCTCGTCGCTGTTGAAATGGTGCATTCCAAGCCTACCAAAGCATGCCATTAAATTCGTATGCCTCCGAACATATAGTCAACTCCAAAAGTACGCAGGCAAGAGTTGGGACCGCGGCGCGGCTCTCTCGCTGTCTGTTGCACGGAGACAACGGGGCCTGCAGGACAGAGACACGGAGGAAAACCACGCCGCGGTCCCAACTCTTGCCCGCGTACATTTGGAGTGCGCTGTATGCGTGCCATTTTCTGGACGCTATCGGCAGTTTTGAAGAAGCAGCGTGCCTAAACATTGCCGTGGAGAACATGGGATTCGATGCCGCATTAGGTGTAATCGCCAGACACCAGAAAAGTTTTTTTTTAATATGTGAATGTTTAAATTCAGGACGAAGTCCTACATACGTGAAAACCCATATGATGTCGAGAGAGAAGACGCAGCGAAAAAATCTGAAGGACGCTCCTCTTGACTCTGATTTTGACAAGTCCTGTGCAGACCTCATCCCACTATTCGTGCAGCATCATTGTTCTCCGAAGCACCACTTGGAAATTGGAACGCGATATATTCCCATGCTAAACATGTGCCTTTTGAATAGCTATCATAGCAATGCCATAAATTACAACGTCGACATGGTATTGAAAGTCATTTCGCTGTTATGCCTACATTTCAAATTTATATGGCCCTCTAGCAAATCTGCACAGATTTCGCCGCTATAGCATCGGTTCTCTGAAGGTGTTTTCTTGAAGTTCCATTCTAAACTTTTGCAGTGGCGGATTTTCAAACGGTCTAGGGCCCTATGCGGGCACCGACATTGGATTGGAACGGTTATTCCCCCCACAATCAGGTGAATATAATGGATTAGAGGTGGCTATTATACACTGGAGGATGTGACTAAGGGTGAAACTCGTCCATCACTCCAGATGGTTTCCCTAAACGTCGCAGAGCGACAGGTTGACTTCCTGGCACCTCATTAGCGAGTAGCCAATCGCGCTATCTTCCAGCCAGTCACAACGCTGTTATAGTATAACCCTTGATTACAGCGGTCCAGAACAGCCGTCTCCCACGTCAGAACTTCGCTGAATTTTCTATGGCAACAATCCCATGACATCCCCTCATTGTGTCACTCACCAGATGAGGCGGATGTATAGAGATTAGTGATGACGAACGCTCGTGTGACATTCTCAAACATTAGCGGAATTTCAGGCATGTCCGCGTGAGTCTTCGTCAGCGTTTCACGGAAACAGTTTTTTACATCCGTCGATTTGGTTATGATACTGTGATACTGACAGATGGTGAAACATTCCACTGCCATCTGTCCACACAAATAAGCATTCTTGTTTTGCGAAACCAACTTCAGTTGAAAAAAAAAAGCATTCTAGCTAGGTGTACCATCTGGGTTTTTTTCTTCAAAACGAAAAAAGGGTTCCACAAAAGACGGAGGATGCCACTTCAGGAAAGGCTTGGTCCTACCTAGTTGCGCTTTTTAAGATTCGATAGCAGATGATCACATTTTCTTAGCGTTGGGGAACTCCTCGAAAATTTCTCGGCCTTCGACGGTAGTCGTCGCGATCGGCACGACAGCCTGCGGTCGCCTCATAGATAAGGCGGTTAAGCGGGTTCCAGGGATATGAAAGAGGGATGATGACTTATAAAAATCGATATGGCTTGGCAATTCATTGGATTATCGCTATTACTCACATTGCCTGTTCATTTTGGGCACATTTTTGAGAGCTACAGGCGATGGGAAGCGATGAGCTCCTTTTGGAAACGATCCAAAGCGATGTGTTCTGGCACTCAATACCTATCATTTCCATTGTCATTATATCTGCTGGAACATTTTGATTTATTATGTGTTGGCAAAGTGTGGAGACTCTGGGGAAGGAACCTCTGAAGAGCGATGAATACCAAAAGATTATCGGTCTTTGCGCTGTAACGTTCACATGGCCGTTACATTTTATCATGCAATTTTTTCCTGATAATTCCAGGGAGCAGTCACAGTGCAAGGGGAGATTTATGGCTTGTTCTCCAAATCGGTTCTTACTCAGCTCCGTTTGCAGATGTTTTTGGGCGTGCAGTCGGGGCAAAGTTCGTGGCTGCAAGGAGCAATTCATCACGTGCTACTGCTGCACTGTTAACGAACGTCTCAACGTGGGTTCAAAATCAGAATCATGTGAAGTGCACGGTCCGAGCATAACCAGCACTGTTGAACCAAGCAACTCATAAGCGCTCTGCTGTTGTCGACGCGGTGATGGCTTCATAGCAAAACAGCCCTTTAATTACTTTAATTAATTCTCAATTACTATTGATTCCTTAAAAAACGTCACACAGACTACTTCATCGCAAACTTATGTAAATAATTTTATCGAGAATATATTTGGTTTTTCGAAAACATTCTGATTGTTTGTGTGCTCAAAACCTTCTGAGAAATTTGTAGCGGAAGATGTTTTTGTCACACCGGGCAAATAAGTTTCTGAACAGCGGGGTAGTTGCAAGCTGGATTGACGTCATAACCATCATCCGCTACTACTTCAAAAGAAAAGTAAACACGTAGTGCACTGGAAGAGCACCTGCTGGTAGTTCTTGTGATCGGGTCTCTGGAAACAACAACGGCTTCGTTCTGTAGAAAAGACTCAACAGTTTCAACTGATCTGCGAGGAAGCGGTGGAACAACTAGTTGAGTACTATTTCATATTGCAACTCCAAGCGTATTTTAATATAATATACATATAACTTTCGGTGAGTCGTCTATATTTCACCAGCACTTTATTTCACAGCTTTTGAGTGTAATCGGAAACTTGCTGATCGACAAATAGTTGCCGGGGAGTTTCAAAGTGGTTTCGTCTATTTTTGCCCGCGTCTAAGCATCATTTCCACCGCGCGCGAATAAAAGGGAGGTAGGAGGTGCCCGGGGACTCCCCCGGGACTTTCGTGGATACGGCTCCTGGATAGGTCGACTACGTACCGCACTGTTATTCACCATAAAATTTTCCAGAATGAATAACGTCAGTTTAAAGCTTTTGTGTTTTGCTTCAGCTTTGCCATCGAATGCGCCATCTATTTCTCCTTCAAAGCAATCATTTTGTCGTTGTGAAAATTTCCATGATTTTGCGCCGTTAGCATTCCACTACAGTCCTTCTCAAAAAGATAGACGGATTGCGCGTCTGCACCATCGCGGCGGGGCCCGAACGAGGGATGCGGAGAGAGCATGCACTAGTGAGAGGGTCGATTCAGGTCCCGCTGCGATTCTGCAGCCGCGACGCTAGGAAACCGCACGCGCAATCCGTATATCTTTTTGAGAAGGACTGTAATTTGTATCAGTTTTTTTCTCCAGATACTATAAAAATCTTCTTCTATCTCATGCACTGGGTTTCCGAGGATCAAGAGCAAATCCTACACCAATTTGGTTTAATCGAACTTGATTAATGAGGTTTTCTTCTAATGAGGCTCTTATTCCTAACACCTTTTGATTGCACTGTCACCTCCTTTTTTCCATGTTCCAAGTGAAAAGAATAGAGATGCGACTCTGACTTAGGAGGCCTTTCGTTTCTAAATTTCTTTCTTTTTTTTTTTGTTTCTGCTGATAATGGACAACCGAAAAGAATACTAGGAGGTGAATAAATCAATAAAGAGTGAATGGTATCAAAGGGGTCGTCCTAGGGGGATGGCCACTTTGAAAAGCAAAATAGGTACTTTCTATAAGGTAATACAAGTACGTGCCGGACGCTCCACTGGTCTAGGCCCACTTGTGTTGCAGCGCGGCAGCATGCGGCTCTGATTGTCTGCGCATCCGCGCATATTACTGCCATCAACGTTCCAATTTTTTTTCGACTAGCGACCCTACGGGTCGCTAGAAAGTTTGCATGCGGCAGCCACTTTACTTGTCATAAATTTCAACGGTAATTACTACGCTGACGGATCTGGAGATCCAAGAAAACCCTCGATATAACCAAACTTCTGTTGAAACAGAAAGAAGCTAGCACTCATATACTAAAATAAGAAAACCGCGAGTGAACCAGTGGCATGTTAGTTTGGAACAATACTCGCATAGCTGCATGCTGGGGAACGACAGCTAGAAAGTTCCCACATAATTAAACATAACAGCGTGAACAATGTCGGAAGTCATCAGGTATATAAGTGTACCGCTCGGACGGGTTCTGAAGAGCCGGGCCTACATATTGCGGGCCGCTGGCTGGCAACGCCTGTGCGATTTTCATGGCTGGCTCGTACGGGTTTTTTTGCAGCATACGGGGCGCTACAAAGTGTAGGAGAAGCAGCTACTTGAGGTTTATGCGAGAATCAGTGCGAAAATAAGTTTCTACGCTCTTATCAGGCCGACATCTTCCCCATTCTTTGTAAATTTTCAGCATAGTAATCAAACCATTCGAAGCCTCTTTCATTCCACCGACCTAATCGTTTACTCGAAAACGTTCAATTAGCCAATCATTACAGCTATGTAAAGGTGTACCCAGCCATACACTGGTATTTTCACCATCTGTGCCTTCTGCAAAGAATTCCATGAAGAGCCACAAAACAGTACCTTTTACATTTAAACCGACGAACTTCACTTCAAACAGACCCCATGCTCGTGACAAGCATTCGCATTGGGTGAAGGAAACAAATATTGTTTGAGAAGATTCATAGAGTACTACCACTGTTTCGTCGCCTCAAAATTTGCAAGTGTATTAGGAGCGATGCATGGAATAAGTGACCATAACGGCTTTTCAAAGCTGCTGGCTTCGCTATTCACATTTTGATGACGGCAGTGAATAAACTCAACCACCTCAATCAAAGCATGGGAAGAATTGAAATCATACTTCTGACTAACGGTGGTGGTTTAAAATTTTGTCCAGTTATTAAAGGCATAAGACATTGCCAACAGTGCAAATTTTTCAAGGAGGAGGTTTAACTGTTTTGCGCAAATAGCTTCTCTCTATGAGAATTTTCTTAAAATTAAAACACTTTACGTAATCTGATGTGAACGGAAGAATACCCTGCTCATCAGGCGCTAGTGGAGTCCAGGCTTCCCATTAGTACTTTCGTTACTACAAGGCTGTTCGTAACCATCCACTTCGCCACGAGCAGTTTCTTTAAGAAAATTTCGTTCACATTACTGTTACGTTGGCTCACTCCTGTAGGACGAAGACAACGGGTTTCTAGCGATTTCCTTTCAAACCTTCCATTCTCAAAGATGACCGTGCAGCATGTTTAAAATGTGTCAAAGTAAGAGACATCAGCACTACGGAACCACCGTGCCCCATACATTGATGTTCGCAATAATACTGCTATTTTTTTTTGCAGTGAATAATGACACCGCAGAACTCTGCCGAAGAAATATTTGTCTGATACCCCATGCATTCCTCACATTTATCAATAGTGGAAGACAAACTCGTTAACAGAGAGATAAAATAGTCATTTCAACCGGCTGTAAAGTTTGGGTACTGCACAGCCCAGCGGCATCCCATGTTGCGAGTTCCAGGGTGCCGAGGTAAAATCGTGATTGACACTACCTAGAAGCGATCCCTTCATCGTTCTCATAGATCGCCGGTTGCATGAGAATCGTTCTCATAGAGCGCTGATTCCCCTCCTTTACTGGTTTCTACAACTCGAGTCCTCTATTACACTCGTAACTCAGAGGATCCCCTCTTGCTAGGTCCTCCGCTCCAGGTCCCCTGAAACACTCTCAGCTCCTCCTTCTCAGCTTCCTTCAACACGTGTTCCCAGAGACAAACTCAAATCAGTGGAAATCTTCTTTGACAGCTTTCTCCAGGCGGAGTTTTCTGAGGTACTCTTAGTTCAGTGGATCTCCTCCTTCACGTTTCCTCCAACCGGGGTTCCCTAAGACATTCTCAACTCAGTGGATGTCCACCCTCACAGTTTCCCCCAACCGCGGTTCCCTGGGACAACCTCAGCTCAGTGGACCTCCTCCCTCACAGTTTAACCCCACCCAGATTCCCGAAGACACTTTCAGATCGATGGATCTTCTCGTCCAGGGATTTCTAAGAGCGGAGTTCCCTGAAACACTCTCAGCTCAGTTGGTCTCCTCCTTCACGTTTTCTCCAACCGGGGTTCCTGGGACTTTCTCGGCTCAATGGATCTCCTCCTTCACTATTCCCTACATCCGGGGTTCCCTGAGACACTCTCAAATCAGTTGGTCTCCCTGACAGATTTCACAAACGGGTGTTCCCTGAAACTTTCTTAGCTCACTGAATCTCCTCCTTTACGTTTCTCCCAACCGGTGTTCCCTGGGACATTCTCAACTGAATGGATCTCCTCCTTCACTATTTCCTACATCCGGGGTTCCCTGAGACACTCTCATATCAGTTGGTCTCCTTGACAGTTTTCACAAACCGTGATTCCCTGAAATACTCTCAGCTCAATGGATTTCCTCCTTGACAACTTCACCCTGGGGGAGTGTTCTGAGGCACTCTCAGCTCAGTGGACCTCTTCCTCCACGTATCCTAAAAATGGAGTCCCCTGGGACATTCTCAACTCAGTGGATGCCCTCCCACACAGTTTCCTCCAACCGGGGTTCCCTGGGATATCCTCAGCTCAGTGGACCTCCTCCCTCACAGCTTAATCCCACCCAGATTCCCGAAGACACTTTCAGATCGATGGATCTTCTCGTCCAGGGATTTCTAAGAGCGGAGTTCCCTGAAANCTAGCGACCCTACGGGTCGCTAGAAAGTTTGCATGCGGCAGCCACTTTACTTGTCATAAATTTCAACGGTGATTACTACGCTGACGAATCTGGAGATCCAAGAAAACTCTCGATATAACCAAACTTCTGTTGAAACAGAAAGAAGCTAGCACTCATATACTAAAATAAGAAAACCGCGAGTTAGTTTGGAACAATACTCGCATAGCTGCATGCTGGGGAACGACAGGTAGAAAGTTCCCATATAAATAAACATAATAGCGTGAACAATGTCGGAAGTCATCAGGTGTATAAGTGCATCGCTCGGACGGGTTCTGAAGAGCCGGGCCTACATATTGCGGGCCGCTGGCTGGCAACGCCTGTGCGATTTTCATGGCTGGCTCGTACGAGTTTTCATGCAGCATACGGGACGCTACAAAGTGTAGGAGAAGCAGCTACTTGAGGTTTATGCGGGAATCAGTGCGAAAATAAGTTTCTACGCTCTTATCAGGCCGACATCTTCCCATTCTTTGTAAATTTTCAGCATAGTAATCAAATCATTCGAAGCCTCTTTCATTCCACCGACCTAATCATTTACTCGAAAACGTTCAATTAGCCAATCATTACAGCTATGTAAAGGTGTACCTAGCCATACTCTGGTATTTTCACCATCTGTGCCTTCTGCAAAGAATTCCATGAAGAGCCACTAAACAGTACTTTTTACGTTTAAACCGACGAACTTCACTTCAAACAGACCCCATGCTCGTGATAAGCATTCGCATTGAGTGAAGGAAACAAATATTGTTTGAGAAGATTCATAGAGTACTACCACTGTTTCGTTGCCTCAAAATTTGCAAGTATATTAGGAGCGATGCATGGAATAAGTGACCATAACGGCTTTTCAAAGCTGCTGGCTTCGCTATTCACATTTTGATGACGGCAGTGAATAAACTCAACCACCTCAATCAAAGCATGGGAAGAATTGAAATCATACTTCTGACTAACGGTGGTGGTTTAAAGTTTTGTCCAGTTATTAAATGCATAAGACATTGCCAACAGTGCAATTTTTTCAGGAAGGAGGTTTAACTGTTTTGCGCAAATAGCTTCTCTCTATGAGATTTTTCTCAAAATTAAAACACTTTACGTAATCCGATGTGAACGGAAGAATACCCTGCTCATCAGGCGCTAGTGGAGTCCAGGCTTCCCATATGTTAGCACTTTCGTTACTACAAGGCTGTTCGTAACCATCCACTTTGCCACGAGCAGTTTCTTTAAGAAAATTCCGTTCACATTACTGTTACGTTGGCTCACTCCTGTAGGACAAAGACAATGGGTTTCTAGCGATGTGTTTCGCGAAGGCGTTGAGGATGGGGCATACGCCATAAACGTCAAACCTCTAATTCCTGAGGACTTCTGAGCATTACAAAAGTTTCCTCCATTATTGCATTTGGTCGAATTAATTACTTTAAAGTCACTGAGTTTGTAGAACAATGCTCATGTGCTCCCTAGTTCACGAACCTTCCATTCTCAAAGATGACCGTGCAGCATGTTTAAAATGTGTCAAAGTAAGAGACATCAGCACTACGAAACCACCGTGCCCCATCCATTGATGTTCGCAATAATACTGCTATTTTTTTTTTGCAGTGAATAATGACACCGCAGAACTCTGCCGAAGAAATCATTGTCTTAGACCTCATGCATTCCTCACATTTACCAATAGTGGAAGACAATTCGTTAACAGAGAGATAAAATAGTCATTTCAACCGGCTGTAAAGTTTGGGTACTGCACAGCCCAGCGGCATCCCATGTTGCAAGTTCCAGGGTGCCGAGGTGAAATCGTGATTGACACTACCTAGAAGCGATCCCTTCATCGTTCTCATAGATCGCCAGTTGCATGAGAATCGTTCTCATAGAGCGCTGATTCACCTCCTTTACTGGTTTCTACAACTCTAGTCCTCTATTACACTCGTAACTCAGAGGATCCCCTCTTGCTAGGTCCGCCGCTCCAGGTTCCCTGAAACACACTCAGCCCCTCCTTCTCAGCTTCCTTCAACACATATTCCCAGAGACAAACTCAAATCGGTGGATTCCTTCTTTGACAGCTTCCTCCAGGCGAAGCTTTCTGAGGTGCTCTCAGTTCACTGGATCTCCTCCTTCACGTTTCCTCCAACCGGGGTTCCCTAAGACATTCTCAACTCAATGGATGTCCACCCTCACAGTTTCCCCCAACCGCGGTTCCCTGGGACAACCTCAGCTCAGTGGACCTCCTCCCTCACAGTTTAATCCCACCCAGATTCCCGAAGACACTTTCAGATCGATGGATCCCCTCGTTCATGGATTTCTAAGAGTAGGGTTCCCTGAAACACTCTCAGCTCAGTTGGTCTCCTCCTTCACGTTTTCTCCAACCGGGGTTCCTGGGACATTCTCGGCTCAATGGATCTCCTCCTTCACTATTTCCTACATCCGGGGTTCCCTGAGACACTCTCAAGTCAGTTGGTCTCCCTGACAGATTTCACAAACGGGTGTCCCCTGAAACTTTCTTAGCTCACTGAATCTCCTTCTTCACGTCTCCCCCGAACGGAATTCCCTGAAACACCCTTAGCTCAGTGGACATTCACCTCACAGTTTGATCCCACCCAAATTCCCGAAGACACTTCCAAATCGATGGATCCTCTCCTTCAGAGATTTCTAAAAATGCGGTTCCCTGAAACACCCTCAGCTCCGTGGAACTCCTCCCTCACAGTTTCCTTTAACCCGGATTACCGGAGACTCAAACCATTTGATCTCCATGACACATTTCACAAACCGGGGTTCCCTAAAGCACTCTCAGCTCACTGGATCTCCTTCTTCACGTTTCTTCCAACCGGGGTTCCCTGGGACATTCTCAACTCAATGGATTTCCTCCCTCACAGTTCCGCCTCCCCCCCCCCCCCCCCATTCCC
>JARK01001633.1:20278-36787 GCA_000688135.1 Ancylostoma ceylanicum
CCCCCCCCACCTTCACATAGATAAGGATTTTTTTGCTCTCTTATTGTATTATTGAATGATTTGTGTCACCTAACCATTATAAGATTCTTTTTTTTTCTTCCCTAAATAAGTAAATAAAAACCGCCATTCCAAAATTAGGGGAGTTATAGGGACAGCGGTCTTTCGATATTTTTAATGAAGATTTTAAGAAGAATAATCAATGATGGCGACAGAGAGTACGTTTCTACAGGGTATTTCACATCCTGAGTCGAATCGAGAAGGAATCAGGTCGATTGGTTGGCGAGGAAGCTAGCTACGGTCAAAAATTGGGGTGCTTCTATAATTATGAAACGCACTTTATGTAATCACAGAGAAACATTGCACTTAATCCTACGCCTCCTCATTCAAAATTTATTTTATTATTCAAAATTCAAGTAAAACTAAAAAATTAGATAAATAGTAAATTAAAATAATTATTTAAAATCATTTAAACCGTCACCAGGCTCATTGAAGTATCATGAGAGTACAAGATGCCTCTCTGTCTCACGTTCATCGATTTGAAGAAAGCCTTCGACACCNCCCAACCGGGGTTCCCTGGGACATTCTCAGCTCAGTGGACCTCCTCCTTCACAGTTTCCTTCCACTCGGATTCCCGGAGACACTCTCAAACCAGTTTATCTCCCTGACAGATTTCACAAACGGGTGTTCTCTGAAACATTCTTAGCTCACTGAATCTCCTCCTTCACGTTTCTCCCAACCGGTGTTCCCTGGGACATTCTCAACTCAGTGGATGCCCTCCCTCACAGTTTCCTCCAACCGGGGTTCCCTGGGATATCCTCAGCTCAGTGGACCTCCTCCCTCACAGTTTAATCCCACCCAGATTCCCGAAGACACTTTCAGATCGATGGATCTTCTCGTCCAGGGATTTCTAAGAGCGGAGTTCCCTGAAACACTCTCAGCTCAGTTGGTCTCCTCCTTCACGTTTTCTCCAACCGGGGTTCCTGAGATATTCTCGGCTCAATGAAAACCCTCAATCACAGTTTCCCCCAACCGGAATTCCCTGAAACTCCATTAGCTCAGTGGACCCTCACCTCACAGTTTGATCCCACCCAAATTCCCGAAGACAATTCCAAATCGATGGATCCAATCGTTCAGGGATTTCCGAAAGCGGGGTTCCCTGAACATACCTTCAGCTCAGTGGACCTCCTATCTCACAGTTTCCTCCAACCGGGGTTCCCTGGGACATTCTCAACTGAATGGATATCCTCCCTTACAGTTTCCTTCCACCCGTTTCCCAGAGACACTCTCAAATCAGTAGATCCCCTCTCCACGTGATGGGATTGATCAATGCCGGCCACTTTTTCCTTTATGGTGAGTTGCATCTGGTATAAATTACCCTAAATAAATGGCTCGTCCGCGCTTTGGACGCATGGAAAACAGTGCCTTCATTTTCCGTCTTCTGGCGTGTTTCACGCTGTTTTCTCATTGCCTATAAGTTCATCGTCCCCGATAATCTCAAAATTCAGCGAAATCTCAAACATGAACATTTCGGTGAGTGCTGCCTTCAAGCATAGGCTGGCGACGTCGCGGCGGCGTCGCTACGGCAAGGATCCGGCGGCAAGAGCTTGCACACATTTTTGTCGCGGCGACGCGTGGCGACGTCGCCGCCGCGGCAAAAGTGTGAAAGCCCCTTCAAGGAATGGTCGAGAGGGCATTTTACCACCCGCAAACTTCTGCCGCGCACCGACTAATGAGAAATCTGACTGTCAAGAACACTATATAATCTGTTGTCCTGGAAGGATTCCTGCTTGAGCGGCGCGGGTGCGCCGCATGCTTTTCGAGGCCACGGAAAGACAGACCAGCGCCATCGACGCCCATTGTAGAGTGGACGTCGATGGCGGTGATCCGTCTGCGGNGAACCAACTGCAGACGTTTTCCCACTTTTGGACGCCGGCGCACACTTATCACACAGTTGGACTCGTCTCCAGGTGTTTCCCCACTTTTGGACGCCAGAGCACACTTATCACACCGTTGGACCCGTCTCCAGGTGTTTCCCCACTTTCAGGCGCCGGCACACCCTTATCATACCGTGGGACCCAGCTCCATCCATCCATCCTGTCTCCTACCCTTCCTTTTCCTCCGCTTGTCTNCCACGGGTGGTCTAACCTAATGTATCATGTTGTATAAGGAATATTGTACAGTGTAGGGTATGAAATGCACACCACCCACAAGAATTCGTGACGATACGCGCGTATACCTTCAGTGGAAAACTCGTCCGCGCTGTGGACACAGGGGAAACAGCGCCTTCATTTCTCGTCTTCCGGTGTGTTTCACGCCGTTTCATCACTGCCTATGAGTTCATCGTCCTTGAAAACCTTAAAATTTAGCAAAATCTCCAACACAAAAATTTCCGTGGGTGCTGCCTTTAAGCGCCGGCACACCCTTATCATACCGTGGGACCCAGCTCCATCCATCCATCCTGTCTCCTACCCTTCCTTTTCCTCCGCTTGTCTCTGAAACACACCCACCCGCATCTCATCTTGTGTATGACCTGATAAACACAGACCAATAAACACCAACTCTCATTCATTTTCACTGTAATGTAAACAACTGTTGGCCTTCCAAGCAACTAAAAGTGGACGAAAACACCTGTCAATCCAGGTAAAAATGAAAATTTGCACAATTTTTAGACATAACTTTTGACGCTGAACACCGTTGTGTAATTAGATTTTTTCGGCAGGGGCTGGTTCTCTTGCACACACACACACATAAAATGCCAATTAATATTAACTATGATTGTTATTGAAAAATGGGAAAATGAAAACGGTGCAAAAAAAAGAAATCGCTGTTTTGCTTAGTACCCAAATTAGAGGATCGTGAGCCTGAGTGTGGAAAGAAAAAAAACGGTAAATCCCAGTATTATCCCTTATGGGAGGGCTCATCTACATATATACTCATCTCTACAGTACTCAACATACATATTATCCATAATCGGATTGAACTATTACACAAAAAAATTCATATTTCAGGGAGACTAGATAGATGAAATCATCCGTCTAATCTCCCTGGAATCAGAAATCAGAAATGAGTGGTCGCATGCATCACTGAGATTATCCAGGGTAAATGTGTAAGCAGCCCACAAATTCACCCATCATTTATAAGAGAGTCAATATGTTTACATCGGGTAACCTCATTGGTAAATCCGGGCCAAGGTCTCAACACGAACAGCGTCTATGTCAACTGGGTGGCATAGCGCCCAGAAATAAAAAGGGAGAGAAGATTCAAAAGCAAATCAACTAGACAAGCATGGCCCAACCCAGATGAGTAATGCTCATAATGCCTCAACTTTCCTTTTATCATACAATTTCAAAAGGATCTTCTCTGGGGAAATTCTTAAGAAAAGCTGTTTCTTGCCTAATTACCTTTTTTACAATTGCGGCTGCCCTTTCCCAATCAATGCAAAACGTTTTGTTGGAATCGTTTCGAAACCTGCAGCGCATTTACGTTACTATTTTTTTGGAAATTTCCCTAACACGTGAATTATTGGTATTGTTTCCCATACCACGGCCTAGATGCATCTTTTTATTACCCAGGGTGAACGTGTTGACGTCCACGTAAACGGTGGACAAATTCATATTACTCAAGGTAAACGTAAGGTAATAAGGTAAACGCACGTGTAATCAGTTGGTATGTTTGTGGGTTGTCAACTCGTTTAATCTAAGTGACAACAACCATGCATTCGGCATCTGTTGATTAGTTTTATTGCGTTAGTGCAAAGAAAAAATAAGATGAAATAGGAAAAAATATTAGAACTAATCGCAGATGTAGGCAACCAACCTGGCCTTCATTAAATTGGACGCATTGAGATCCACCAACTCTTCCACGCCGATAGCAATTATCTCAGGAGCATCGTCGATACTGTCCACGGCAACTAAATCAGGCTTTTTTTTTCAAATGATCAACTACGTATGAACACTACTCCTATGCTGTCCCTACCAAGAGTTCCATTTGGGAAAATCCAATCTGCCATGTTGGACTGGTTGCGGAACGCAATGTTGTGCATGTTCTTGCCTCCGTTGACGTTCCACGTACCTTAACCAATAAATACTAGGTACCGCAATGAGATAACCCAGGGTTACCGTGCCAACATAACACAAATTCGTCCATCGCTAGCACGGGCAGCAACACGTTTACCCTGGGTAATCTCATTGATGCATCCAGCGGCAGGACCAGTAACGATTAAAAGCTGTTCAAGTATATATCGAAAAAAAAAACTCACCAACGAATATCCTGATAGGATTCGGCGTGGTAACCTCATTTATTCTGCTCACCACATGGTCCACAGCTTCATCACATTCTACAAAACAGTAAGGTTACAACTCCTACCCAAAAAGTAATCCGAAAGAAAACTTCTGGATGGGAATAAGAGCAACTTGACACAGGACATACCGTAGAAGTAGTAATCATCTGAAATGAAATAAAATCAGCCACAAGAGGAAAAAGTGACAGGAACGACGTTTACCTTGGAGAATCGGGCTTGGAAGTATATTTGCCGCTCTGTCAAAGATCCGAGAGTCGTACCATGCCCCCGTGAGAAAGAGATCAAAAGATTCCTGTTTTGAACCATCCATGAGATTATTTTGAATAGTGCGCGCTATGGAACGTGAAGCATCCTTGAACTGAAAATTCGTGGTATTTTCAAGGTAGTTCGTGTGAATATTCATTACATGGATCAAGGTACGTATGCCTTCAATACAATACAGCCCGAACTTCAAAAATTGTTTATAATAACAAAATTAGATGAGATTTCTTATAAAAAAAACAAGGGAAAGTACATGATTTGATTTAAAAAAAAATCAAAATGTGTACAAACCTTGCTTTTCCCATCTAGTGCTCCCGTTCCAGCATAAATGTTACTACAAAGATCACCGTTCTTCTGCCAGAGATCTCGCAAAATCTCTTCGATCCGCTGTTCCACATTCACCTTCCCCTTCTCTAGGCCTAATGAAGCCACTTGGTCTCGTGCAACCTGAATATTCATGTATATAAACAGCAGTATTTTCACACTTATCTAGAAAAGAATAGGATTTTCGAATGAAGGCTGTGTGTCCAGCGGCGAAATCTCAGAGAACAGAGATTTCCTCGCTACTGAGAACTGAGAAAGTAAGACTCAAGGGAAGGAAAGTGGGCAGAAGCGAAAAGAGTGTTGCTCCGAGAAATATGCCAGATTTGATCTCTTCCCACAAACAATGTGAGAAGGGAATAAAACAAACTAAAGTGAAAAAACCTCCAAATGCTAAACACAACACAGCCTTGACCATCTTCCCAGCTGAAAAAAAAAACCACAAAAAAATTCAAAGCTTCAATGTTTTAACGAAAGTGAACATAAAGGCTTCGATGTTGAAATAGAACTGAGCGCCTGGTCGACACCACCTTCCAGAAAGTCAAGCATTTTCCCAGGAAGCGGCAACAAAAAGACAGATATCTTCATCTCGTTTACCAGCTGTACCTCGACAATTCGCCCGTTTCTTTACATTCTACCACACGAAGAACTGCCGCCTAGGTGGATTTTATTAGGTTTACTTCGATTTTTCTTCGTCAAATTCGAAAAGGGAAAGAAAAGAAGAACTAGAAGATTCTAATCTATTTTTCTCTGGCAAGTCGGAAAAAGGGAAAAAATAAAAAGCAGAGAATCCGTCGTCCTAAATGCCCGTGTACGGATAGGAAAGAAATGAGTAACTAGGCAACAATTCTCTTTAATAAGTCGTCCCATTTTTGTAATATCTTAACACGTGTAATTTCCAACTTCTTGCAATACATTTCCATTGAAAGCACAAATTGTGAAAAAACGAAAAGCTCTCCTTCGTATGCGTCTCGCTCGGCCCTAAGAAGCCCCATGCCTTGCTTGCAACGCAGGACAAAGCTATACAGTTTTGTTTTCTATTCTTTCAATCCAGCTTCCTCAACCCTATTCATTCCCTCTAGAAGTTCCCACAAATATAACAAAGACACACATAATAAAATGCTTTTATGTAACGTGAACGCCTACACAAGTGTACATAACCCGTATAACTTGCTGCACCACAACGAACACGTTCACGAATGATGAAAGTTTTTTTTTTCGAAAAAAAAAAACCTACCAAAAGGCCAACAGCCGTTTGAACAGCATTCGTTCGATCTAGGCAGTCCAAACAGTTGACCCGTAAAACACCGGACTGTTCACTGGAACAACAGCATTTGATCCTATTTCGCAACATAAAACTATGTAGGACAGTTCAATCAATCCACAACCCCGAAGACTAACCTCTTAACATTTCCATTTATGCAAACATAGAAAGAGCCAGCTTCCATAATCGGCGCGAGCCTTTTTATCAATCGACTAAGAGATTCCTTTGATATTTTCATCTGGGCATGGTAATCAAAGTCAATGAACTCGATTGCAGTTGCAAATTTGGAATTTCTATGTTGAGTCTGAAAAACGTGAACTTAATAAAATTTGCAGCGAAAACCCAAGGCAATAATGTACTCGAATGGAGAGAACGTGAAGAATTCATGGACCACCTACTCGATACGCGTCCGCTAAAGCTCGTTCACCCTCTTTACTACCCAGCAAGTTCACTACCGTAGTCTTTCCATACATCGAAGTAACCTTGGACATATGCCTGGAAAAAATTGGTCAAAAAAGGTAAAAAAGTCCACCATTCCAGGAATTAAAGGGATTACCTGTGATAGGCCGATGCGCTTGCCTCAAAAGCCCTCACTTTAACCTTATGAGAGCCAACTTGCACACCGGGCTGTTCCCAGAACAACGGAACTGAGCCACGGATTTGCACTAGGGAGCACTCGCTTTCATCGAACGAGATGACCTGAGTAAAAAAATCCTTTATTTCTTAGCTTTTACATATCTTGTGTTGTCATTTACCTGTTCAGTTTCTACAAAATTCGCCACACATCCAAGGGAATTTGCGCCTCGAACATTGAATCGAGTGCCAACTCTTTCACAACTCAGTCGCGACAGTATGGCGACTCGACCTGTTCGGTGTCCGACATACACCGTACGTACTAGCACAGACCTACAAAATTCGAGATTTACCTATGTATCTGCCTTGTTCAGCTCTCCTAGAGGTTGCACCACAAGTTACAACTATCAGGCTATGGTAATTCTAACTAATTTTGCCATTATCCAGACATACAACCAATATTTTGATATTTTAGTGCTAAAATTTTACCCACCCAACCATACATTTCAGCAGCCACTGCGACGTATCAATGCCATATCGCTCAAAAGGGAAGTGTAAGCTTCGGTTCCTGAAAAAATTACACAGCAATTAATTGCAAAATATCTATAAAAAGAGCGAAAGCTGTTTCAACAAACCAAAAGAATCGCGGATCGCTGCCCTTGTTGGAGGAGCGCCGCTGGGCACATAGGGTGATGTCGAATCGAGGATTTGAAGAGTAGTAGAACATCCCAGACGAAAGGAAACGAACTAGCTGGAATAAAGTCGTAAAAGCACAATAAATCAATTCAAACAGGTTTAAAACACAATCCAATAGTTGAAAAATTGCATCTCCACAAATCGCAGCACCGAAATTCTTCCCTAGTTGTAGCTTTTTATTCACCGATCTATTTTTCCCCTTTTTCTTGCAGCAATTTTGACAGAACAAAACTTTCCTGTAGGCCACATGGCTGTTTTCGAGCAAAACCGTTGATTTTTATGCAGCTTTTCAAGAAGCTACACACCAGAACTGTCCAGAGTGATATAACGAACTTCATTTAAAGTCGCTCAGATTTACCTAGCTCATTTTTCATTTCTTACATGCGTTATTTCTTCCTTAACTTTCTTTACCGAGGGAGGGATCAGACCTACACATATTCTAATGATGAATTTTTTACCCTTAGTAACAATAATGTAATCTTACTCTCTATGTACATTAATCTTAGCATCTAATTACAATTTCTTCCCTGATAACCTGCCCGTCAATCTCGCCCTCAGGAAGCTGCCAGCCGCCCAAAAATGTGCACGGCTCCAACAATCGCTTCCTGGAATAGATGCCTGGCTTCCCTCGCTTTCCTGCGAGCTACACAATCAATGAGCCCCAAGCGAATGTGTTTTTGGTTGCAAAACAAATCTTCCGAAGCAACTAATCTATCAACTGGACTGCATATAGCCGCTATATTCCATGTCAGGCAATGAAAGTGGGGCTCCCGAATGAAAAAAAAGAAACGTCTTGACCCGGAGATTACTGGAGAGAAATAAGAAACAGAAACACAATTTTGCAGAAAAATTGCTGGGTTTTCCCCTAAAAATCTCCAAGTTCAAAAAAGCTGCTACTCGAATGAAGACAGCAGTTGGATTAAGAACATATCAAGAAAGACGAGCCAAAGGAATGATACAATACTGGAGTATCCACAGAAACTAACGTCAACAATCCGAGGATCCGTGCATTCAACTGGTCCCACTGTTCGCAGTGATATAAAGTCACAAGAGGTGATCTTAACAATATCAGCACCATAAAGTTGACCAACAGACAACACTCCTGTGACGGCGACTAGGACGTGTTCATCTGCAAGTGAGTTGAATTAATCGTTAAAAATTCCTTGAAAAATCCCTAGTAAAATTAAGAAGATGGTTTTCAAATGAGATCTACTGACCTTTACTTATCCGCAAAATACCCATCACCCCGTACGAATCCATAATCTTCGTGTATCCCCTCCTTTCAACCTCCGCCGAGTCAGAATCTGGAACGGGGCCGCATAGATCAATTTTGTTGGCTTAGCATTGAGCGTACTTAAATTATAGAACAACTGCACAACCCACCAAGTGTGGCAATACCGTCATTCTGTATCAGAAGAGAGCAGTCGACTGAATTTCTGTCAATAAGAACGGCAGGTGGCTGCCTAACATCTGTCCGCTTCCAGATCCGTACCTCACGGACTGACATAAATTTTAATCAGCCTGCAAAACAGCTTTGTGAAACTGAGACCTCGTGGGCAACACACTAATAACGGTGGGCAGAGTAAGCAGGCCCTCCTCGTATACAGGCTGTTTGTGGGGCATGAAACACCACAATGATTGAAATCCTTTCGGAACCTCTAATGAGGCACACATGTTCAGACCAGGATTGTCACCATTTCACAGGCAAGGAGAAAGTACATTACATTCTGGAGGGGGGATGCCGTTTTTCTCGCAGACAAGGAGAACCTTCATCCATATTTTAAAAAAGTCATCAAATGAAATTATCAAACCGTAGTAGCAATTGATACTTTCCAAAACATTGGCAAATGCAACAGCTGTAAAGTCAGCTAGACGAATAGCGACAACATATAATAATCAGAAATGCATAGTGTTGAGGAGGAATATGAAACAAGAAAAGTAGAGAGGATTCAAATTCGATCAGGATAAAAACATAAAAGCCTAGAGATGCACTCGAACCATGGCAAGCAAGCATAATGTCATGCCATATCAGGTCATACTGGTTATGTCTTACTGTTGTTCCTCTTTTCCACTGTTTTTATTCATAACTGGATACATACATACATAGCCGATTTATAACCAACGAGAACGTTCATATATAAGGAAGAAGCCAGTGAGAACAGAATTAGAAAAACTCGGTCGTAAAGTAATGGTAGCAGACATGCTGATTACCTAATAACATACCAGAATATTCGAGTGAGCATGTGATTTCGAGTGAGAACGCTCGGAGGCTCAGAAAAAACTCTTACAGCTCCTTTCACCTTTTTTATAGGGAAGCACGACCCTCCGCTTCTTGGACGTTTGAATTCTTCACTTATTCAAAATCCAGTGTTTGCTATTCCGGTTATATGGCCAGAAGTATGTATAATGTCAAAACCTGATGATTTGCAATTTTTTTTTGAAAAATCATGAAAATTTCATGAAAAAATCGCGGCACGGCCTGTTTCACTAATCACGCCACATGGCAGGCTTCCAAGATGAGGTAAGTCTCGCCACTTGTTATAGGTGATACATGTTTTGGTACGCTTCCAGTTACTGATAGCGTTCAATTTCCATGATTTGACGTGAGACAAAATGCGCCTTGTGTAGCTATACGCAAAACATTGAATTGATCTAATTTTTGGAGCGAGCAGTACAACGACACATCCCAAACGGGAAGGATAGATTGAGCTGCAGCAGAATTATGAATAATTTCCGCAGCAGCAATGGCGAGTACCTTAACGGGAGCTTCCTTTCCATCCACTGCAATACTTTTTTGAATGCCGCATAGGCAGCAGATCAATTACATCCCCGAGAAAATTGCTGGCTATTACTCATGAATCTCGAGAGAAATTACCAAACAAAAAGAAGCAGCAATAAAAGACTTACAGCCCGGCCGATACTGTAAAACTTGCGGAAAATTAAACGGGCTTTCTTATCAGCTGCACTTGTTTTCTTGACAGAACATCAGAAAGAATGGGGGAAATTCCGAATAATTATCTATGTAGAAAAGAAAGCATATATGCATGTATGCAACTTCAGCACAAAGCAAAGAAATTAATATGAGCTTCGCAGTACAGTAACAGCAGAAGACAGATTTTATTGTTCCTGGAGTAAAAAGTAAATGGATACTAAATAAGACTATGCAGAAAAAGCAAAGAATCAATGAAAGTAAAAGGAAGTATTACATGAGACTCTCAAGGAACAAAATATTACAGACTCTCAAGGAACAACCTGAATCTACGCCCGGCATTCAGAAACCCTTTCACCCCTCTTATCGTACCTATCAATCAATCTCTCCTCGAAGTTCCTGCGAAAATTGCCTCCCTAATTTTGATCTTAACTTTCTGATTATATCTTAAGAAATTCGTCAAATGGTCTTACATCCATCTCACATCTAATTATACTTGATGCTTGCTCTTTAAATTTTTCCTTGAATAAATAAAACCATACATCCCGGTTATAAAGTACATAAGTAACAACCGGACCATTAGTTCTCATCTTTTTTTAGATTAAAACCGGGATACTTCTGAAAGAAGGTTATCCTGCTAGAGGTGCTATGTACGATGTTTTAAATGGGAGCCAGATGGTAATCGAAAAATTAAATTAAAAGCCTACGTATTTTATGGAAAAATATAATGGAAAACTAGGAATAACTTGCACTGTATAATCAGCTATGGCGTCAACGCAATTTTAGTACATAAATTGGAGCGGTATCAAATTGACGTGCGTCTAACGCACAAAATTTCCCACAACTAAAAAATTTTGAAATCAGTTAGTGGTCCAAGGAGGCCAGTGGCGAACGAAGAATCTCTTCACAGGAAGGGGAGGAACAGGCAATGAAAGATGCGAAAAAATAGATCAAACGATTGCAGTCGAGCATTTCCATCAGGAAAACATGGCACATACTACCAAGCTACAGATTATGACCCTGGTGGAAAAAAAATTTCTATCAAAAAAGTTGCCAGTAGAATAGAGATTTGAGCTCATTTCTACTTCGCAAGAGCATACATCTACAACCCCGTTTAAGATTTTGGACCATTACCTTCTTCCTCGGAAAAAAATTACGAACGAGAAACCAAAATTTGCAAACTTTTCGCTCGTTACTGCATCTCAGTGAGCAAAACAATGTATAAGAATAAAAACTTCGAAAGAAGTCCTATGGTAAAGCAACAGGAACTTCCTTGACATGAACATGGTGGCAAGATTCGGGAACGTAGCGACAAATTCTCGCAACTATCCACCATCAACCTCCATCTTCTGTTGAATTCATGAGGTAGGAAGGCGAAAAAGTGTAAATAATCTAAGTTAATTCAACTTTTGACAAACAAAAGCTCAACTCTTATTTACGCGTGATCGATGGATATGAAAGACAATAGGCAGGGATCGCAGCTTCTGTACGACCTAGAACGCCAAGCAATTCAACGATTTGTCGTTAGAACGATGAGGTCGCAAATATTATATGAAAACCTTCACGACATGGTGGCTCTTACACGGGCATTATCATGGGAAAACATGCATCACCTATCGGCATAAAACTAATAAAAATACGAAATTCTTCGAGAAAAGAGATTTAGCTGATCAGATGGTCGATAAAAAAAGTACAGGGAGTACATAGAGTGGAATATGACGAGGAATGACATGGCGATTTCCTTAGAAATTTCCAGTCTATAGCATTTAAGTGAGAGAGGTGAAGAAACATACATAAAATACAACATACATGAAACATACATGACATAGACATTCCCCCAAAAAGTGCACTCTCCTGCAGGAGGCTGAGCGAAGCCGATGGATAATGAAGCCACGGCCTAGCTATGTAAACGTCGAAGATAATATTCTCAATAAATATTCAGCAGCAGACGTAATACCAGCGCTTTAGATTCTCTCAGAGCAGGAATATATCACATATAAAAGCCGCTAGGAAAAAGGATAGGAGAAAGTGGGATAAAAAGGGGATGAATCTTTTTTCTCCCACAGAAGAGACTACAAGTTTAGAATACGAAATAGTAATTTTGGACCTGGAGCAGAGTCCCCCTTCTCTTTTGGAAAAGGAAGTAAAAAAGGCAATGGGCAAACTCAAAATAGAAAGCTTGTTAGAATAATGAAGGAATGGAATGGAATGGAATGGAATGGAATGAATGAATGAATGAATGAATGAATGAATGAATGAATGAATGAATGAATGAATGAACGAATGAATGAATGAACGAATGAATGGAATGAATGAATGAACGAACGAACGAACGAATGAATGAATGGAATAGAATAGAATGAACACAGAAACGTTGAAGTGGAGGTGAAAAGGTCATCTGGAAATGGAAAAATCGTCCCTTTCCATCAATATTTCTTATGAGACAGGAAGCAAGCGACCAAACCAGACCGGAATGACAAATAAAGATCATGGAAGAGGCAACAAGCGCTGTTCCCGCATTGATAAGAAGGAAGTTCAAGTGGGCTAGCGCCAGTTTCTTGGATTCTAACGCAAATGGAACGGGTTTCGCCCAGTCTGGATAGATTAACCACATACAAAGGTGTGTGAATGTAAATCAATCCTGAGGAAATACGATCCTAACGCGAAAAAAGTGCAACGCTCGATAACAACAGCGTTTTTACAAATCCAGGCGAAGCATTTGGAAGCGCCGGGTAACGCCTCGCCAAACGATAAACATTGATTGCGTTGATCGCTAGAATTGCATGGCGATAAACACCGCGCACGCAACACGATCGCCGGCGCAATTTTCCTGGATTGCGAGAAGCGCACGACCTCGACAAGGACGTCGAACGAACGACTCAGCCAGCCAGCTTCCCAGCAATGGGTGCTGCAGTGGAAATCGATTTCGCCGAGAAAGCTGTGATGGCTTTGCGCGCTTGGCAAGCGAAAAATGGCGAAGATAATCTCTCCTTTGGGTTGGACACCTCTTCTGAATAACAGTAGACAGAACCTTAGAAACAGCCGTATTTATTCAAGTATTTAATACTTTCAAAACAATAAACGACCAACAACAATAAACAACATCAAATAATTAGAGGTGCACAAATACAACAAGTCTGAAACGAGCCATAGAGCAAAATGAGGAATGGAAATGCTTTTTTGCCGCAAGCTGCAACTGTCACCTGTCATAATCCTAGTCGTCATTTCTTTATTAAACTCGCTCGCACAATTAACTACATCTAGCACGCAACCTGCAAAATCAAACACAGCGAAAATCGCTAAAGGAAATTTTGCGGACAGAATTGTGGGCGCCACAATGTGCTGTTTAATACAACCGCACAGATATGTATAACTATATAAATTTCAGACAATCCATCTAGAAAGAGCAGAATTTTTACTCATTTTCAGCCAGAAACAAAGTATAGATTCGTTTCAGACCATGAATTATGAAAAATTCCTTCACATCCGGTTAGTTCAAACCCAACGTTTAATAAAAATGAGCTGGTAGATCGTATATGCTGAAAATTTGTTTAAACAAACTATAGCATAATGATGGTATGACAGCACAGCACAACAGCAGATAAGAAACACCCAGGTACTAAACGCCCGGCATTATCGATACGATTTACCGTAAAGAAAATTACTCAAAACACATTCTAGTGGGTAACCGTTCACATAGTAAGGTATAAATGCAGTATTTCTTTTTAGACGAGCCAGATTTTCCAAAACGAGCGGAGAAGCTGGGGAGGATTTCTCTGACGAGTTATGATTGTCTCTCTAGAATGCCTCGTACCAATGATGACCATATAAGCACAACAAAGTCCTTCCCCTTTGAATTTCAAAACTTTGATGCTCTACAATAACTTGACTCCCTTTTCCTCAAAAAAAAATCGGAAAAAATTCACCACTCCTAAAGTAAGGAACATAGGCCACGATGATGACCTTTCCACCAACAGCGGTCTACGAGGAGCACGAATGGGTCGAATAATTTGCAAAACAGGAAAGATCTCGCGCTCGCGTATTTCTAATCATTTAAGAATTACTTTCACCACCCCTTCAAGTATTATGTTGCTCACCACATGATCATATTTTAACAGGATTTTCGCTCTTATTCCGGCTATATTCCTGCGCATTCTTTCTGGAATACCGCAAGGGCGAGCATTTCAAAAATTTCCTGCTGGTTAGGATATCAGGAAGACGGAGACTGGTGGATGCGTATGCTAAGAATTTGAAAATAACTCGACTATTGTTTCGATGTTCGCCGTCGCCTTGAAATGCACGTGACCGAACGATTAAAAACATAGATTCTCTGCAGGAAAAGAGCAGCAGTAGATATTTTCAAGTTTCGAAAGAGCTCGACAGCTTCGATGAGATATCTGAGAGAATACATAACAGCTGTCACAGAGTGATTCACATGTTACAGTCAGCTGAATATCTCAAAAATCTGACGAGTCATCAGATGTTCTCGCCAATGCAAGCTACCGTTTTTAATTTTTCTATAAACATTGAAGGACAAAAAATCGCTTAAAAAATTAAGCGCTCATCAATAAATCGCTAAAAAAATTACAGGATCCTGGAGAAGGATATTCAAGTTTTCCTAATCGTAATTACGTTGGGATTTCCGAAAGTCAGAAAAGCAGTGTAATTAGCAACTCATTAAATTTTTGGCTACTTTTCAAGACCTAATGTTTCACGAGGGACAAAATTGTTTGACCTCCCCCGCTGGGTATCCTTAAACCAGCTTATCAGCTCTAAAATAGGACTGGAAGGTATCAAAACAAAAGAGCTAGAACTAGCACTTGTGGCCCAACTCAATGCCAAAAAATCTGCCCATAAAACTGGCCGGCTGGCTGTTAAGCAATTTCCGAAATGGAAAGTGAAGCGCGTGAAAACATCGAAGAGCTTGCAACAAAAAATGACTGTCCATTAAAGTAATTATGTTAATCTCGTAGAGAAAAAGGAAAATCGCATTGTCGATGACTCATTACAGCGGATAATCCCGATAATCACCGCAGCAATCTAGCATACAAAATTCGCATTGAAAAGAGAAAAGTACTCGTACATAGGAAGAGTTCAATGGGATAATCCTTAACAATGAAAACCTCGGCACAGCTATTGTTCCATAGCATCCCCAACCTCAACTTTTTCTGGAGCAATACACCGTCCAAGTTTCCCGCTTATGGTCGAGAGAAGATGTCGTAACAAAGGATCCTCGCAGTCCACTTTCGTTCCTCTTGATGAGATGACGGCAGTTTTTTCGTCTACTTCAACTCGTATCGTAGTTTCATCTTCAGGATCCGGTGTAACAGCGTCATCTCCACAGACCTTCAATGAAGAGTTTGATAAAGTAACAAAGAGAAGTTCGAAAAACTCGTGAAACTAGTATACACCTCTCTGACGGCTGTTAAGAGCGCCTGTTCGATTCTCGGATACGTCTCAGGTTTCGGGAGGTCTGCAAAGTTAGGTGGTCTCGACTGGTTTAACCAACTCATAAAACTTCAAACGCAATGAGGTTTACTGCTGGAGATCATGCATTAAACAAGATTAAATGACCTCATAAAACTCTATGAGGCATCTTATGAGGATGTAACATCGTTGAGGAACTCAGTGGAATTTCTAGAAGAAAAATGTTCAACTGATTTGCACGTGGACTCGCGACAGTAGTCAAATATGTATAAATGCTTTCAAATTAATGGTCACGAAAAAATATTCATTACTGAAAAAACAGACGGAAAAAGTATTAAAATAAGCTACGGGCAGTGGCGGGCGCAAGGAGGGCGTCCCTTCCCTAGTTAATGGGTTGGCGAATTTCCGATTATTATTTTTTAAATATTTTTTACTAGTTTTTCATTGTTATAATTAACATTCTTATTAATTTTTTTTCCTTTCTGGGTCCCCAAAACGGTGGATACCTCAATTCCCCACCCCCCCGAAAATGGGTCGCCGGAATTCCGAAATTACTTTACAAAATAAATAAGATCTCTGCATCAGTACATTTTTAATTGTTTATTCTGATTATTTTTCAAGTAATTTTTATTAGTTATTCATTATTACAATTGATACTTTTATTAATTTTATTTCCTGTCTGGGTCCCCAAAACGGTGGATACCCCAATTTTTCCCCACGCTCCCCACCGCCCCCCCT
>JARK01001633.1:37351-56837 GCA_000688135.1 Ancylostoma ceylanicum
CACCTCTCCCGCCCACTTTCAGCGCCAGCCACTGGCTACGGGAAAGGGTTCAAAACCACCTCATAAGAGAGGCAGAACTTTTACAATAACTCATCTCTAACCCCTTATTTTTTAGTCTTTCAATGTTCATTTAAATTCATGCTTGAACGTAGATCTAATTTTTGACTTCATTTTCAAAATCACGAAACACTGGATATCCAAGGTAGCTGAAACCTCATTTTTTCTTCCCACGCTTCCCGATTCCGCTACTGATAGCATGGTATAACTTAATGCAGTTCTTCGATATACGCAGTTTCTGCGGCAATAATGACAAAAAATGTAAACACCAACTTCTTGGAACGGTGCCCTAAATTTAACCCAATGAATTTGACATAAGTCATCCTTCCCTTTAGATTTTGGATCCAACAGACAAGCAGTTTTTAGGATTTGTAGGAAAAAACTCACATTTTTCAGGAATCGGATTCGTTTGAGCATGCAAAATCGCGGCCAATACGGCATCGGCATACATGTCATTCACGGGATTCGACTCCCAATCGAGAACGCAAATGGATGCCAGAGAACACCATTGCAGTTGTATGGCTCTCTGGAAAAAAGAGGACATAGCAAATTTGACGATGTGATTCCGCGCAAAATACAAGGCATGCATAGGTCCTGCTGAACTTACCCCAAACACGGAGAAAACATGTGTAGGGGTTGTTGTATCAGTGGGTTTCAACTCTGCCGTCAGAACAGCATCATCATTCAATTGATTCAAGCTGTACAAAAGAAGAGGAAGGCTGCCGGAGTAATAAACCGACTGTCGCTGGGACAATCGAGAAGAGGACAAATCAGTGAACACTGAAAGGGTAGAATTTGCGCAAAAACACTTGTGAAAAGGAATATACGAATAGAAATTGACAGCATCAACCTGTGAGATCTTTTGGGTCAACAATCTGGTAATTGAAGTTCCGCTTGATGAGGATTCCACTAACCACATCGCCAATCTATAAACGATATACTACTCCTGAGCCCGATTCACGATGAAATGAAAGAAATTAAAAACGAGTCACCTTATTAGATTTAATGGCTAATGAGCCAACCACTTTCGCTTTTCTCACACCTTGGAACTGTAAGCGAACAGTGTCTGTGTTGCGAGGGTTATGAATCTGAAGGCATAGCATTCCGTACGTTGAAAAAAGATCAAAAAAATATTAGAAAGATTAAAAAAACCATCGGAATTTTTTTTTCAAAATTCGAACATAAAAATGAAATTAAAAGGAACCTATGAAGTACACGGGTTATCACAGCTCAGAAAGTAGTTTTCAGATCAAAAAGAAATCTCTTCGTCTTTACAAAACGGAGCAAACGAAGGTCAACTAGACAGTAAATGTTTAAGACGTTAATGTACGCAAAGAGGGGGTGAAGGGCTGAGGGGGATGTCGAAAACACTTTAATGTCATCACCATGACACACAAGAACAGTGCGCCTTCTCTTCCACACTGCCGTCACTACGATCCACCAAGGCTCAAACTTGGGTAGTTAAACCTCTTCGTAAAATATAGTGGTAAAAATTTGTATTCACTGAGTTAATCTCCTCATTTCTACTATTATTTTCAAAACATTTTTTTGAGAATTGAGTCATTTTAACTTTAAGCAACTTCATCCCTGAAATCACGGTAATTCGGGTCCCTAAACTGGCGGATACCCCAGTTTCCCCTACTCCCCCCCTCCCTTGCTCGTCCGCATCCGCCATTGCTTGATAGATTTTTACTATTAGGTTGTCCCAAAATAAATGGCCGCAATCTAGTAATGAATGTCTGGAAGTTCATAAATCCATTATTTTAGGAGCTATAATAGATAGGCAAACTTTGAACGAATATAAAGAGGAAGACCTGCTCTATCTGTACTCCAAGAAGACTTTCTCAATTACTCTTCTTTGTGGTTTCGCAGACGACATTGTGCGATGAGGCAAAACATGCTTTTTGGGTCCTCCCATTTTTGGGCTCTTTTTCCGCCCTAATAGGACAAAAGCCGGATTTGGTGCTGGCTTTGCATTTGGCCAGGAAGTTGTGTTGTGAGCACACAGAAGCTGTGACTACAAAGGCATTTCCGGAACGATACTAGTTTCCAACTTTGATCAGGTGATGGTCATGAAAGTTCTCAGAAACGATAGCATAGTTCTGGAGGCGAGACGAGAATTCTGAAACACCCCATAAAAATGTTAGTAGCTAGGTTGGATGCAACTAAATCATCAGTCACTCAGTCTTCTTGGCAACTAAATAAGGCGAAAGTACAGGCGAAGTCGATTTTGAACAAGAGCATCGCCGGTCAGTGCTTAACTTGCGGCACCATCTACTTTAATCTCTCTAATAAACACTGTTGCGGAATTTTCCGGAAAAGTGGGCCAATTTTAGTGATGAGTGGACATTGCATAATTAAATGGAGTTTTGTCCTGCTTGTATCGATGGGGGAGATCTGGATATATTCAAAAAATCTCGACATTTCAGAAAAGTGTAACTTTTCCTGATAGATGAATTTATGCTCGAGGTGTTTGACAGGAGCTGGACCAGGCCAAGAGCAGAATCTACTAAATGCCTCGCCGGTTACCATTTGGGCCTCTGTCTCAAGATTCAGTGCAGGACTCCTTAGTTTTGGTGATCCGAAGAAGTGCACTCCCACTGGCGGAGTTGGCAAATCCACACAGGTTCACACTAAACCAGGCAAATTTTCTCTGAGTGAGGCTCTGGATTTCTCCTTCTGATATTGTGTTGTCCACACCTTTGTTTAATAGGATATGCTTTCAAACCTGCAGTGAAACCGCTGTCCTTCTAGAAAATTCATGTGAAACAATGGGTCCTGAAAATTGATCCTCCGCACTTTTTTGACTCCAGTGCTTTGAGCTTTTCTCTCTCCATGAATTTCACTGTACTGCAAAAATCTACTGGAAATTCTGATCGTAATACTTTTTATTTCAAGCGAAAAGCTCTAATTTGAACGGAGTTACGCACCTTGGAATGCGCAACTGCAAAACGGCCATTATTTGTGGGACAACCTAATATATACAAATGGGATTCAAAGTTGAGAATATTGCCGTTTTCTATACATGATAACTGAAAAACACTATTCAAGACATGAATTATGGTTTTTTCCCAACAAAATCCTTATAAAAGAAAAAAGCTCAACCTATCTCTATTTCAAAAAGGTTCATAAAGGACGAAGACTGAAATCGTGAGGTAATTGCGGCAAAAGGTGATGCAAGTGAGAGACTGCTTGGCCTATGGGATGTGTCATTGGTTCTATGAAAAAAGCTATTATAACTGAGCACGTCTCACACCATCCAGGATTCATTCCCTATATTAGTGAAGACAACGACCTCCTGTTTCAGACAAACATCAATCCCATCCCTATGCAGTGGAAATCGAACAGCTGAGCTAGGAACAAATTTCCGCGAAAACATGGCTGCCCGTGCAACCTAATTGCCCCATGTAATTAGTTATAACTGCTTTGACCTTGTTTACAAAAAACCGGCCTTTTTACTGCGAACTCTTTCGAAACGCGGCAATGCAAGAAAAGCTGTCCAGGCATCTGTTCTACCTCATAACTCATTGTGAACGACATACTCAACGACCCACCTCAATCGACATATTCTCCTCTTCAAAGCTCCTCAAGATGCCTGCCTTTAAGCGACTCATCTCATGCATCTCTCCATGAACAAGAATCTGGAAAACATACTAGATGAGGGTATGTGGCGAAAGTGCTGTTAATGGTGATCACTCACCATGTGGGGAGGTTTGAGTTGTTTCACGAACGCAAGGGTTTGTTGGAAATCCGTGTGAGCAGAGAAGGAAATATATCCTACCTAAATATATGGTGAAAATAAACATGTTTAGCACCTAATTTATGCAATTAATCGGTATTTACCTGCAATCTCATGGGTAACCGGTCACCATTCATTGCCACGAATTCTTCAGGCTCAGAAAGAATATGCTAAAAAATCTATCTTCTTTAACAATTCACAAAGAGTCGTGAAAATTTTCTGATTAAGAACCTTAGCAGGAGTTCCCTCAACACAATAACCAGCCACAATACATGCATTTTTGGCATCTGTACACCATTTCTCGAAAAGCTCTCTACTGAGACCATTCTGCAGCATTCCAGGGCTGGCCAACACTACACAAGGTCCTGAATCCTCAAAATGCTCCATTCCCTGAAAAACAGTAAATTTGCTCTTTACCACATACCAAAAAAGTAATAGGTACAGTTCATAAAATCCGCTGCTAGAAAGTTGTCAAGGGGATCGGAACTGTGACGCGTGCGCGTTGCGGCCCGCCTGTGGCAGACTGAGTGCGATCCGTTCAACTTTTCGCGGATATTCTTGGGATTTTGGCCTTCATAGGTTCACAGAATGCATAAGCACTCCAACTTATGAGAGCACTAAAAGAAAAACAAGTAAGTAGGCCAAGATCCCACGAATGTACTTGATCATTTGGGTAAGACCACATCAAATTTGTCACAGTGAGCAGCAACGCACACGGCCGCAGGTTCGGCCCGTATCGGCAACTTTCTAACAACAGATTTTATGGACTACCACTTGCACTTCGGTAGTGTAAAAACTCACTTTCAAATTGCTGACATGTTTGAAGACAAACGGATTACTGACAGCTATCTGTTTTTGAATTCGCTGGTTCATACCACTGACAAACGTCTGATAGACGGCCATGCACTTCTTTGCAAGAGACGACGCATCTACAAGATGTACTGCTGCATTGCTTTACCCAAAGGAAGCATTACCAAATACTCACAATAAACTGGGATATCATACAATTCCGGATGCGCATCCCAATATTCATCCAGGATAAGAAGAAGTTCTTGAGCTCTTCCCAAGGCAAAAGCGGGAATAAGACACCGTCCTCCTCTTCCCACAACATCGTGCACCATTTGTGTGAACCGCTTCTCACGTTCCGTTCTTTCTTCATGGATCTGTGTTCCATATGTGGATTCCTTAACAAAGCTGGCAATTAAGCAGCGAGTGCGTGACAGTGCCTATATTCAAAATGTGCACCGATATAAGAACGTCAGGGGTAATTGTGGGCATTTCGGCTGCGCACAGATGACGATCTTCCAACCTTGAAAAATCGCCAGTGTAAAGAGCTCTAACGCCTGAAAGCAATGAAAAATGACAAACAATAAATCTCATGGGAATGGGTGAAGCGCGATAGGGGATAAATGTCCTATGAGCATACCAGCAATTTCGATCATGAACATGCAGGCACCCAACACGTGACCAGCAACATAAGGCCAGAATCGAATACCATTTACTTCTTTTTGTTCATGAAAGTCAATAACCTGAAATCAACACAATGAAGAGTTCCTTAATATTTTAAAAAGTAATTTCGAAAGAGAAATGAGAATGTGTTACCTCGATCTTCTCCATACTTCTCTCGAGATCCTCTTCCGTATACAACATACCGCGATCACTCCCACCACCATATTTTGCCACCTGCATGCTGACAAACATAGAATCCATAAAGTGGAAAAAAATAAGTAAACAAAACCTTTATGTAGTCCCCAAGAAGCATTCTGTAAATAGCTTTTGTTGCATGTGTCATGAAGCATTTTCCTTGGAAGCCGGTTTTCTCCAAGAGCCATGGCAATGCACCGCAATGATCGAGATGGAAGTGTGTGATCTGGAAAGATTAGCCGCATTCAGAGACTGGGAAAATATTTTAGTCTTCATTATTTTCTTGTTCTTCCCAGAATTGGCGCAGTACCCATCCAATGAGATTCAGATAGATAATGTGTTGGTCTCAAAGCCTCGCACCAAATTCCACACATTTTAAAGCAATCGTAACACTATGGTTGTGTTGAAGTAGCTTGAGCAACTGATAAACGCGTAGCGCTATCGTTCATGGATGGAACCTAACCTGCCAACTTTTCATTTGAGAAGTATTTAGTAGAACATTCTACCACAAAGAATCCGAATTCAAATCTAAGGAATTCTAGATCGAAAACAAATGGTGAAGCAAGAATTTCGGACCAAATGAACTAAGTGAAACCATATGGGAGGAACGTATGACTCTAGAGCAATAAATTCGATTCCCCATTGTATTTGTATTTATATAAGAGGGTTTTTGCTATTTTTGAAGGCTGGTTTTGATCAAACTACTGAATTTTTCCTTTCTCTTTTACTTCCACCGGTGAGGATTTCTCCGTCTATCATCGCTGCATACGTTTGTGTTAGAGAACCAGCCGACAAGAGTCTCTTTAAAAGTCTTGATGCACTGAAAGAGGAATAGCTTACTAATGAATGAAAAACGTAACTCCACTGAAAAGCACCAACTGGAGGAATGAGAGCCCCTAGAAGTATCCCTGAGGGCTAGAATACCTACTAATTTTCACATCGGTTTCGTGGCTTCAAGTAGACTACAAGAGGGGTGTCCTTGACACCCCTGGGTCTCGAACCCTTTCATCAGTACCCCCAAGAACACTCCAAACACGAGACTTTATACATACATGTTATAGACGGAGGCAACTCATTAGTGAGGAATGTATTGACAGCATGTGAAAACTTAATTAAATTCAGAACAGAAGAGGGATATTTCTAGAAAACTTATGGTGGTTATCAAAAATGTTCACGGGTGATGAAACTATGATACCTGGATCTCTTTTGTATGGACTGGCAATAAAAATACTGGCAGCAGTGATAGCGCTGACAAGAAAGCTACATTTCCCAACAAAATAGGGAGGGGGAGGGTACTAGAAATTATATAAGCAAATTTTTAATGCGCTATCTTAGAATATGATGCCTTAAGAGTCATGAGGAAGTAGGACGGTAAGAGAAAGAAAGACCTAAGCCATCCACTCTTGAACTGGTGGTATACACTTACCAGTAACAGGTCAATCTCCTCAATATCTATGAAATCGACAAATGGTAGTGCATCTACGCCATGCATACCAGGATGGACACCGCAATCCAACTGAAATAACAAGCGTGTAACTTTAAACAGATGCTTCAGCTGGGTAAACATAAGGAATTGTTAGTGCTTACCAAGATTTTCTTGCCTTTGAAATGTAACAAATGACATGATCTCCCGACTTCTTGTCCAGATCCACTGGAAAGTAACGAACTCAGTGAATATTGTACGGTAAGAATACTAATTTAAACACATACAGAGGTGTGAAACACATGATGTCAGAACTTGCTCCTCCATCCTCGTCCATTTTGAAACCCCTCTAAATATAAAAGAATTCAAAACATGAGTGGATGAATGGAAAAGCGTTCAAGTATGAAACGATGAAAGCAACAAGAAAACGACAATAATTTTCGATTGCTATGATAATTTTCGATGGCTATGACCATACGCAAAGAAGGATACAAAACGTGAGATCACTCATTTATGGGTGGCTAAAAAACACGAATCTTGAGTTAGTGAACAAAAAGTGAAGACTTGCTATACTGTGAACACCTCAAACCATGAAACAATCGCAGTTATCGACATTTGGTCAGTGAAACGAGAGAAGTACAAAGATAGCAACACCTGTGAATCGCTGCAAAATTATTCAAAATGCCAAAAAATGATGCATACTCAGCTATAGCAACACATGAACGAGTAAACAGACTTATAACCGTTTGATCAAATCCACATTGAAGCAATCAGAAGAGTTCACAAAGATCGAGGTAAAAGAAAGAATCCAAGGAATTCCACTCCGAATGATATAAAACGGATTCGTACACGTCATTGTTAGTACTAAAACAGCCCCGTGAAAATTCACTATCCTAACCAGAAGCGGTAAGCTCATCAGTGCATATGTTCAGCAACTGTTCAATCTTGTTTAGGCGTAAGCAAAATAGGGCCACTCTCAGCTACATGAGGAGTATGAAAGCGACGGGAGCTGTCATCGTTGTTATCACCAGCCACAGCACGGCTCCCATCAACACCTAGAAATCTTTGATCAAGACAGCAGCATTTGATACTGTAGAGCAAGCTTTACATAATGCTTAGGTACCACTTACTGGGAGGGCTATAAAGCGACTACCATGTTTCAGATTGTCTTTTTTTAGATATTAAAATTGGTCAATACTATCAGCCGCTGTTCAGATGAGAATAGGCAGATCAGATTGTTCACATAAAGATAATGAAAACGTTGGCTTCATCGGACAATAAAAGGGAGTCTTCTAATAATCGCACTTTTGACATAAGAGAATTGGTGTGAGAATGTTCGTAGTAATATAGTGTGCAACTTAATCAACCCCAATTTGAGGAATAGTGCGGTGATATCGACAATCAGTCACAACAGCACCCCCAAATACCTCTGCGCTCCATTCATTTCGTAGAATTGGAGGCAGCACGCACGGAAAATTTTGTGTTGGAGATTTCACTGAATTTTGGGGTCTTCAGGGAAGATGAGCTTACTGGCAGTGATGAAACAGCATGAAACATGCCGGAAGACGAGGAATGAAAGCGCTGTTTCCCATAGCGCGGACGAGTTTTCCGCTGAGAGTTTACGCGCGTAACGCCACGAGATCATGTGGATGGTGCGCATTTTATACACTACACTGTGCACTATTGCATACATTACACTATACGCAGCGCTAGAACACGCGTAGCATACCGAGCCAATAGCGATAACTGGCAAGGCGGACACCAAAATGGCCACATTCGCACCCGTGTGAACGGTAGTATCTCCGTAAGTAGGCGGTTATTCTTTATGTTCAACTTACCGTTGTGATTTACTAGCTGCCGGCTACACCGTGAGCGACTCAACTCAAAAGTGAAATTTTCCGTGAGTGCTGCCTTTAAACCACTAACAAACAATGGCAATGCACGAAAGCGATCTTGAGGATTGTGGACGGTTATGGACGAAACAGAGGAAAAATTCGTAAAGAAAAAATCGAGCGTTGAAATAGAGTGTATAGAGAACAATAGTGAAAAAAGAAGACCGAAGGCCAGCTGAATGTTAACTTTTGATTATTAGAGAGAAAAATCCAATCTCAAAAGAAGGTGCCAGCAGCAGTTCCTTTGGTCTGTTTAGAAACGACATCAGTTGCAAAATTTCCCATACTGCCTGCTTTTCTCCTCAACCTTTCAATTCTTGCTCATTTTTCCTGGCCATTTTTATTTCCGACGTCTTTCCAACTCTTTCCCAATAAACATATTATACCCATGGCACAACTTTGAGAGAACCTATAGAAAGATGAATGAAGAGAAACTGCTGGATATAAGATATCTTTCATAAAACTTCTCTGATACATACAACAAATTTCCAGAGCGAACTAACCACCAGGCTGCATGGAGTGATGTGGACTGTTCGAGGAAGCCAGCTGTGCCTAAAAGGAAAGGAGATAGATGTGTAAGAGAGCTCGGGGGCTAGAGAGGCCTGACACAATTTCACAGCAAAAAAAATGCATATGCACCGGTGAAGAAAACATTCGACAATAGTGACCAGTGATTAATACCTGCACTGCACCAAATTGTGCTCTTCTCTGAGGGATGTGACTCTGATGCAAAATCTGAGATGATCCTTGTTGCCCACTCATCTGAAAGGCTTCCTACCAGAGAATCATAACAGAAGAAAAGGAAGGAGACGACCACAAAGTATCCACAACTATCAATAACACCCCTTGCATAGATAGATGTCCGAAACCAGTGAATACATGCATACGAAAACCTCACCTGGCCTTGTGAATACCTTGCATGCGTATTCGGGAGGGATCGTACAGGAAGGGGAGCTTGGGAAGGCATCTGTAAACAAGAGGATTGCTAAATTATGGACAGCATACACAATCGCAGTTGGAGGGAGGGATATTCTTCCTTATGGATTTACAGCCAAACCTCTAATACTGTAAAAGATCGTAAGCCTCAATCCATCGGAGAGGATTCCCTTCCACTGGTTTAGTGGACATGATTTAATGTTGTCCTTCTCTCTCGAACCAAATAAACCATACCTGTCCATATTGATGACCGCTAGCACTTGCGACCTGTACGGGAAGAGGACGCTGCATCGCGCGCTGAAAAAAAAACGAGATGGTGCGTCGCAATTAAAACTATGTCAATATGCAAGACCTGTTGTTCTTGAGCAGCCTGACCGTGCGCTCTTGCTTGTGAGATCAACTGATCCAGTACAGCTGGAGACGGTGAAGCTGGAGCCGAATCAGTTGATGAAGGCGTGGCGCATCCACCTGGGAAGCGTTAGGTTTCAGGGTATCTAGCTAGAGATTTGAACGATCGCGATATGTCATGGCTTAGAACGAATAACTCTCCATAAATTCTATAAAAACACGGGGTACTTCTTTGTATGGACCTTCTTGTTGCTTGAAAACAAGCAAGAAAACGGTGAATGTCATAGGAAATATCATGAAGTTCGTAACGGAACAATTAGTTCATCCTAGATCTAATCAGTTCCAAGAAAGAAAAGAGCAGTTTTCACGAAGTTGATAGGTGAAATCATCGTAATTTAGTAAAATCTAGGGGAAAACAAGGTACCCCATGCAGGAAATTCCTCCTTTCTGTAGTGTAAAAGAACGTACAAAAAATGAAATTGATGTGAAAAATTGAGAACAAGGATATTCCAAACTAGAATCGACGTTTTCAAACATTCCCTTCTCATAACAGAGAATATATTTGCGGCGAGAAATGAGGAAAGCTTTTCAGAAACCTGATTGTTTCTTATGAGACTGCTCCACGTGATTTGACAATCCAGCAGTAGTTTTATAACGCTTAGAACACTGGTGGCATTTATACGGTCTTGAACTGAAACAGTTTGTTGTCGCTTTCAAATGTAACGTCTTAAAGATCAAAAAGCAAAACAAAGGGGAACTACTACGACCAGACTAAGAGTAGCAGAAGACAAACGCTGCATATTTGGTAGGGCTGACTGTAGGTGATGGGTGGCCGTTATGGGAAGACGATATGTTTCCAGAACCATTCAAAACAGAATGTGCACCAGAAATACTTTCTTGTAAAACGACTCCGTGAACAGTGCGAGAATGTAATCTGAAAGAAACACCTGCAATCAAAATGACGTGAACCTAGCCATAAAATATCGCATCTTCGCTTTTTCTGGGAGCAAATATTGCAAAATGAACACTTTCTGCTGCTCAACATACCTCAACCCAGCACTACATCTGAACCGCTTCCCACATTCTTGAACAATGCATCGGAAACGATCTTCCTGCTCGCTAAAATATGACTGCAGGATAGTTCTGACGAAATAAGTAGGCGGTATCAGTAAAACCTACTTCGGCCCACACTCTGTTAGATCTTCTCCATTGGAATCGTTGTTAGACGAATCTTCTGCAATCAGAAACTATTCCTGAGATAAATATAGCCTTTCAGCAACATGGTTAAGTTATGCTTCCCTTCTACAACTAAAACAACTAGGGAGATGAGGATTATCAGTATACTTTCAACAAGTTCAGAGTGGATTCGCACGCACTGTTTCTGTTAGCAAAAGAACTATGTGTTTGAGCCTGCCGCTATGCTCGCCGAGAGTAGGGAGCCCGAAATCGAAGCTGCCAACGATATCATTTCTGATACTTACCCATTTTTGACGGGATATTGCTGCAGCATTACTAACAAGCGGTACGTATCAAGATTACGGCGGTGACTATGCAGGGTGCCATACTCCACGTAGAGTATAGCGGCCGTCTGACCAACATTACAAGGAATAGAAGACATATCATTGGTAAAACATTGTTAATTCCCTCATAAAAGAAGTGGGAACTGGGACAACATAACCTCCTTTTACCGGATAAGTCCCATTTAAAAGTCTTAGTGGAAAAGATGAGTTAGAAAAAAGTTGTATAGTTCCGTATATCAGTTTTTTTTTCGCACCACTAAAAAGTTCTTCAAAACTAGCCCCATTTGGAGCAACATAAACAGTAAAAGATAGCAAAAAAAGAGTACCTCTTTTTATTGAAGACGAGGATGGGACGTTCGATATACTTGCTGAAACACTAGCTAGAAATAATGCAGAAACCAACTAGAATTGAAAAACAATTAAAAAATTATGAAGTCATATGGAAGTACATGTCACCTTCATATGATCGCTTTCGATAATGGTTGAAATTCAGACGTACCACGTCAGGCGCGCACGGTTGAGGATTGTAGGGAAGACGATATAGCCTGAACAGGATTGTTTAGGCTACAACTTGTGCAGTTCAAATGTGCTTCCCATCGAAAGCATAATTTAAACTTCGAGAAATCATCACAAATCGTAACAAGATCCGATGAAAATCAATTGTTAGTCTGGGTTTTGAATGTCTTTAAAAAAGTTCTTGCAAAGACAGCGAAGAGTTCACAAAACCTAAAGGCCTTGAAAACCGAGGTTGATGACCGTCACAAGTTGGAAGATTTTCAAAGGCAGTAGTACAGGTTAGAGTATCGCTATAAGAAGATTTTACCTATTAAAAAAAATATTGTCAATAGTAAACTAGAGGAAGTGTCAACACAAGTACCAATACCTGGACGTGAAAATGTGACAATATTGCAGTCTTTGCAGCGAAATTTGGGAGGAAGGAAAGGCAACAAATACGTAAAAGAATCAATGAAGTCATTTTCTTCAAAAAATTAACTTTTGAGTGGCTTTCAGGACACTTCCTCTACACCCCCCCCCCCCTTTTTAGAAAAACCTATCTGGCTGTTATGACATCACATCCTTTTTGAAAGATATCTCGAGCACAACCACATGTACCTGTAAACGCAGCTGAGAGGCATATTTGGAGTAGCGGATGCGCGATTCTCCTCAGACCCGTATTGGGCTTGACTCACTTTCTGTCGGTACTCGTCCTCAAGTGGTGCTAGAATAGCCAGAATATCTTAACTTATTAACTGGTTCCTTCAAGTTCCACTTACTTATATGTACGAATTCTATATGTGCTATAAGATCGTCGGTACTCGCGAAATAAAGCTGACAACCTCCGAAAGTGCATCGATTTTGTGAAAGTAAAGACAATGCCATAAACTGAAACTCTTGACTTGCATAGCAATAATCTCTCGCACTTTCTTCAGATACAAGTACGTTTGGTACATCATAACAGTACAACACAATTTCTTCACTAAAATTCATTCAGTTCATGATTAGAAGTATTTCTATACCCGGGATATGCTTTGAAATAGTATGCTGATGAAAGCAACTATAACTTGAAGTAATCATGCCAACTAATCAAATGAAAAGAAATGTCTGATGAGGATCTAGTTGAAGAGATTATACTGGATCTATTATAGTTCGTTTCCAAGCAAATAAATACATATCTATTTCCCGAGCTCTATTGAGTTAGTCAGGTGGACCCTGTAGTATCACAGAATAATATGCAATTCACAATCCTAGTATCACTACGCAGTCTTACACAAATGACACTATTTTGCAGCCACATCAGAAGTTGTAAAAGCAGGCAGTGACAGAAACAAACTCAACAACTGGAAACATCCTTGACTAGATTATTAACATAAGTGTGGATCTCATTTAGGAATCATCCGAGTCCATCTCCATAGATTCCTTGCAGCAAATCTCACGAACGACATCCATCACACGGGAGAAACGCAATCCATTTGACTCCTCAACTGTCTTAAAAACGGAAACAATCAGAATTACCAAGTAACGCTGATAACTAAAGAAGTTTGAATCCTGTTAAAAGAAATCCTCAACACCATACCTTATAGCTCAAATACGGCCGCAATGCCATAGCAGCCAGTGTCTTCAATGAAGGAGGTTCAAGAAAGCAGTACTGCCCGGCGCTGGTGCGAACAGAGCTATAGATATCCAGAACTCCGCCCCATACAATCAGGCATCCCTCCTAAATCAGAAGAATCCGAGAAACTGTGAGGAATTTTACGAAATGAACGAAATAACCTTAGTGATGGTGGCGTCATGGAAGAACACAGGAACAGCTAGATTGAAAGGCATTCTCTTCCACCGATGCGTATCCAGGTCGAAGGACCACACATCGTCAAACATGTCCACCTGCAAAACCAGTAGTTCTATCAGAGTAGATGCATCTGTCACGTAAATATGGAAATGTGGAGAAAGGAGAGTCCCGTTTACGTATAATGCGTATCACCAGGTACGACAGTTGGGAAGACAGCAGAGAAAAAAAGATGGTCCATCAATCGGAGAGAAATGAGAGAAAAGCACGTAATCCGCAAGGATATTACACTATCGTCACATTTAGGACAGACTATACTATAGATAGATATAGAACAGATCAAGGTAAAATCTGCAGATGAAAGATAATGGTTTGTTGCCAAGACGGGCAAGTCATGGACTTACATGTTCACCTCCATAGAACCTAATCCTGGTTGACCCAAACCCCGAGACTCCGTTTCTCCCACGTTTTTTTTTCTGTGATTCTCTCCTTTCAGAACTTTCCTCTGGGCATTTCTCTTCCATGAGTTCCAACAGTGACTATTACAGATTTCCAAATTGGTTTCTAAAATCCTAGACAATCCCAGGAATATATACACAGTTACGGTGCTATCAAACAAAAGTGAAATGTGCTCAGGGATCCAAAAATATTGGCTGAAACTGTTGAAATTTATGTAGCTACTCAAATATCGAAAAGAAATGGGTGGATGTTGCAACAAGAACCAAGGAATTCCTCCTTTTTCTCAACCACCAATACATTCACAAGACAAAGAAACGAAACTAACACGTCTGACATCATCGTCATCCTTGTCGGCACTGCAACCACCAACCACAATCGCCTTTCTTTTCCATTTTGTCACAGAATGGCATCTGTATAAAAATTGTTGTACTATAATCAAAGCTGCTAAGAGAACAGACAGGAGAGTTAAAACCTTCTTCCTTTCGGAAAACCAAACTCCTCCAGCTCTGGGCGAACCCAGTCTTCATCAGGAAACGTTGGTACTTCCATAACCTTTTTAGTTTTCGTGTTGAAAACAGTTAACTGTAAAAATTCCATCACTACTGCAATCACGAAAAGTTCAAAAGCGGAAGTTCAAACTCACATTTTGCAGCTCAGTAACATAATCGGGCCGACCACCACCAAAGAAATAAATCAGATCTTCATGCAGAACAGTCTCCAGACGATATCTTCCTTCTTCGTTAGGGGTCTAAAAGATCATTGTATGACCTCAGTTGGCATAGAAATCCAGCTATTCAACAGAGGCAAGAAAAAATCTCTAACTATGCGAAAATTGTACCGTATGAGCCTCATTCGACCATGTCCATTTGCCGTTGACAAACGATAACTTGTCAACGTCAAGGAAAAATATATGCCCTGTTGTTCCGCCAATCACATAGAAAGTATGAGGATCAGGACCTCGCACCATAGCCTAAACTATAGCCATCTGAGTGCTCACAAACACCGGTTTACAGAACTCTACATATGATGACCCGGTAGCTGTCATTGAAGCATTCATGTCATTTTCGCTGAAGATGAAGCCTATTTCATGTCTAATGTCTCCTGGAAGTCTCAGCTCGACAATTTTGCAGCAAAAATTGAGAGAATCGTTGCAAAAATGACGCCATTTCCTATGCGAAAAATCGCATTCCAAGGAAGAGCATAAGGTGAATATTCCTCGACACGCAATGTGGTTAGCATGGCACCTTCATCAAGAATTAGCTCAAGCATCAGAGCGATCACGCCATGAATTCACAAAAGCTTTAGAAGCTTACATGTCCATAAGTAGCGAGCTTCTCTCCGTCAACAGGAAGAACAGTGGAGACAAGTGAATTGGAATCACTATCAAATGACAGCAAATGAACACTAGACGATGTTGTTGCGCCAAAAGGAACAGCTGTTCCACCAAAGAGGAGCACTTGATTGGAATATGGAGCGCTCTGAGCTACTGAAAAAAAAAACTTATTCAGTCCAAATCAGAACTGCAGGAATAAGATTTACTCAAGCAAAGGGACATGCAAAAACTAACAAGCAAAAGACGCGAGGGCGGTGGGGAATTCCCCGCTCGCGTCCATTTTTACCCATTCTTGAGTGAATAGATTGTAGCGCCAAACCTGAAAAAGGTTCATATCATGAGGTAGGATGTACCTATGCAATTTGTACACTATCTGTTCTAACTTCTCTATATATTTTTCCTTCACGGTCTTCTGGAGTGCGATCAAATCCACCAATAACGTAAAGGAACTCATCATCCGTGAATATCCTGTGACCGCTTCGTGGGGCAGGGACTTGACCTAGCAGACCTTGAGAATGCCGATTAAGAGGAAATACAAGATTCAAAACTGATACCATGCAAACACTGATTCTTACTTTTCGAAAGTGGTCCGACTGGCAACTCTCTGAAGGTCAGGAGGTTTACTTCACTGGGACACGAACAGGTCTGAAATTGGAAAGCTAAAAATCGTAAATAGTACGGCAGAAATAAATAGAGCATGGCACTCTTCAATCAATCCATCGAGATAGACACAAGGGATAAAAATTCAAAATTCCGCAGCACTAGAATCCTTCCAAAACGACTAGGACATATAGAGAGCGTTGATGGCGGCGCGATCTTCACGGACTTGGAAAGCACGTGCCGCAGCCGCGCTGCCCGCGCAGGAATCCTTCTTACGCTAACAAATTATGGGATCTTCTCCATAGTTTATTAGCATTTCTGATTGTTAACTTCAAATTTGATGGAAAACCATACTCAGAGATTCCCCGAATTGAAGACCCGTATCACTGACGCTCGATTTGTTATAACGGGTGGGGTTGGAGTGTAATTCGAACTGCTGTTCAGCTGCTATTCGGTCGCTATTGAATTGTTATTCGATCCCTATACAAAAAGTGAATATCGCTCCAACAGTGGCTAAATTGCACCCGAACAGCAATACGAACGAAGCCCCAACTCAGCCCATTTTAGCTATTTGAGCCTCAATGACTTGGGGCATCAATTAGGGGAATGTTTGCGTAAAGAAAACCCTGATTTGTCTATGCGACTGCGTGCCAGGGCTCGTGGTGCGACCGCGCGGCGCACTTCTCGTGTCCGCAAAAAACGCACCGCCATCGACGCCTACTGTATCTAGAAGTATTAATGCTCCGTAGCGTAACAACAAGCAAAATGGATCAAGCTGATTTTAACATATCCAGTCAAGCTGATAAAAGTGTAAAATCCTTGCGGATACTTTACACAGCTCTATCAATAAAGGCAAGAAGATGAGAAGCGATCCCAAAAATGCGATGAGAGAAATTCAATCACACTGATCACGCCCAAACAAACAAAAAAACAAACAAAAAAAAAACAACTTACACCGTCCTTTTCCCAGCCGGTTATGAAGAATTCTTGCATTCCGGGGAACAAACGCAAAATATTCATATCGCCGGACCACAATGAAAATTGACGGTCTGCCAGTCAAATCGCCCGAAAAGCCCGAGGCCGCAACCCTGTGAAAACACTTTCAAACGACCTGAGGAAGACGAAGAATTGAAGATATAGAGAACGCTCACAAAGATGGAACTCGAAAGAACTTTAGATGTTCAGTGTAGAGAGAGAAGACCTTACGAAACTATGCATCGCTTACTTTGTGCAAGGCTGCCACTGTCTACTGGAGTAGAGAACCAAGAATAAAATATGAATGACCGCTGACATGCCGGGGATCAGGTATCGCTCGGCACTCGCACGTAAACAAAAACAATCGTTCGTTTCCGTTTTGCCACAACAAAATTAAAGATCACCCACAGTGGACATAGAGCACTGGAGTCAAGCAAGCCATTTCACGTCTTCGTGTTAATATGCATGAAAAGTGAGGAGAAAGAAAAGTAGGGAAAGCAGTGAATGGGAAGAGTTATAACTTCAGAGTAGGTAAGAGCAACAAATGTATAAGATATTCACAGTGGCCCAAAGATACGTTAAGAACTTTCAAAAATAGGAGAAAGAGATTCACGGGCTTGCTGACACCCTGCCCCCAAGTGAGAAGTAATAAAGACTCGTGCGTCCCGGACACCATCGAATTAAATACATAGATATTAAATTATGCAACCCAAAACTTTCCTACGCAATAAATTCACCAATGTGTTCTGGAAATTTCGACAGTAAACGGCTTCATTTTAACAGAATTATAGAAGGTCACTTATTATCGGATCAGTTTTCAGTTTTTACATTTTTTTATTTTACATTTTATTTATGCACTTGTAGGTGCGCCACAAAAAGATAGAGTATGATCACGCTGATGAGAAACAAATATTACTTCCACCTGAAACCTGCTTGCCGCCATTCCGTCAAATTTGCGGGAAACACAAGATAGAAATAAGTGAAGAAAAAGTATCATCATCAAATGAGCACAAGCACGCAGGAAAAGCTAGCACTGACAAAATCTAAATCAAACTTCACAGACCTAAATGTGAATGAAACCGCTTGCAACAGGTGATTCGACATTATTTATATTTATTTATTTATATTTACGAAATTTATATTTTTCAATATAAATTTCGCTTACACTTCATTTAAGAAGACTATTTCATGAGCTTATTATAAAAATCGGACTTTTTTCCATCCTAGCCCCGTTTTTGTAAGGTTACGCTGAGGATAATGCATGACGATGAAATGGAATGAAATGAGAGCTTTGTGAGTGTTTTTCATCTTCATTGACGACGTATTAAAACCCATTAGATAAACGAGATGACAAGCAATTTTCTGAAGAAATACCAAGTGATGCGTAATTTTTTTTTCTGTTCAGATAAACAGAGTAGTGTTGTCATCCAACGTGAAAGTTTCCCCCTTTCCAGGTGCAGCTCCGTTTGGACTAATGATCGCTGGAGATGGCTGACATCGCCTGCATTTCAGGCGTTGTATACATTCGCCAACAAGACGCTTATTCTCGGAACTACTCCTTGAGAAACTTGTCAAGTTTAAGGATTGCGCATGTCCTTAACTCGAAGCTTTCCACCCGTGATGTAGGGTTAATAAATCACATAACACCTTTAATATATATATATTTTATCCTTAATACATGAGTAATATTTAAAGTACACAAGAAGGGGCGTGGCTTCATGAGAGCCAAGGGGAAGGGCCGCCGGTCACCAGGCCATCTCACTCTCATCTGATGACTGGCTCCGCCCACATCAACTCGTGGGCTCGACATGTCCGTTCGTTGAAAAAGCTCGTCCTCGAGCTTTCTGTTGTATTTCCACTCCATTCATTTCATGGCATCGGTTCGTCTGCNAAAAGAGAAGAAAGAAAAATATCACGGATCACGGAATCACGGAATCGCGGAATCACGGATTCACGGAAACTTATTTCGGGAAAAAGGAGTTGGAAGAAAAAAATGGGTGGGAAAAATTTTTTTAAGAAGGGGGGTTGTGGTTTGGGGGGGGGGGTTGGTAAGGAATATCACGGAATCACGGAATCACGGTATCACGGAATCACGGAATCACGGAAAATGGGGATTGGGAAAATAAGGGGGTAAGGTTGAGAGGGTGGGGAGTGGGAGAGGCAGGAAAAAATTGATTTTTTTGGTTGGAATAAATTCGGGTCGTATTCTTTGATCCCCGAGCCGCATTCGAGACTTATCAAAATGGACGCCGCGAAGCTCTGTGAACCAGCTTCCC
>JARK01001633.1:64661-90110 GCA_000688135.1 Ancylostoma ceylanicum
GTCGCCAAATTTTTGAAATTACTTTACAAAACATGTAAAAATGTTGTATTACTTTATTTCTATTTGTTTATTTTTCTTATTATTTTTTTAAATATTGATTATTGATTATTTATTATTAAAATTAATATTTTTCAAATTTTATTTTCCGTCTGGGTCCCCAAAACGGCGGAGACCCCAATTTTCTTTCCCACGCCCCCTCTCCCCTCCCGCCCACTTTCTGCGTCCGCCACTGCCGTGTATATTTTCTGCTTTTCTCACCGCCTCCAATTGCTTCACGCACGCCTTTTCGCGTTATTTTTTTTTATCTGGCGTCTCTTCAACTACCTTTCTCAATGGAACGGACTATACATATCTATTCATAGGGATTAATTTGTGTCCCTTTATTCCTACATCATTCTCAAATCTTCTGTACATATCAGCAAATCATATACAGCATTATACAGTAGATATAGTTAGATTATACAGCAGATACAATTAGAAATGTTGACCCGGAACGATGCAGTGAACCACATGGGTTGTTTTGCCACTTTTTAACCTCGGTGTGGTCGAAGCGCAGTCTATACGCCCGATGTTACCGCATCGCTCTCATGAGCGATCGCGGAGACCAAGGTCAACATTCCTTGTGAGAGTTATGATTCTGCGTAACTAAATATGAAAAAAAGAAAGAATTAGACGCAATCTGCGCACACTCATTTATGATCAACATTACTAATTCCTCGCTTCTCCCAACTAATCTACTTGTTTGGAATTGCTCGGGGTTTATAACCCCATCCCTCCACCCCCAGTTACATAAACAAAACTGCTACTCACCTAAGCGTGTGCATTCGTATCGTATATAAAATTGTTTAGGATGATGATAGCGGTGAGGAGTCTAAGAAGGTGGAGAAGCCAAAGAAGAAGAAGATCGGGTTTCGTGAACGGAGAATAATTGAGTATGAGGATCGCATTCGACTCTATTCTACGCCAGACAAAATCTTCAGATACTTTGCTACTCTAAAGGTGACTATTGATCACTTCTTTTTTAAAAGATCTTGCTAATTATCTCGATCAAGGTCATCGATAAGAGCGATGAATCCGGACGAACATTTGAGGTGTTCATGACACCGGAAGACTTCCTGAGGTCGTTCACTCCTGGAGTAATGCAGCCTAGAAAGTATGGATTAGACAGCTACAAGATCTACCAGCCAGAAGTAAGTCAAAGATCAAATGGGGTATGTGGAGAGACTAGAAGGCACCAATTGATCCACGTTTGATCGTGGTCAACAAAGGAATCACCTCTAGAATTCAATGCATTGACTAATCACAGTAGATTCATTGTATCGTCTATTGTTCTAGAAATACAAACACAAGTTTTCGGATACAACAAGCATATTCTATAAGCTCGGTGAGAATGGACTGATCAGCTTCAGTGACTACTTGTTTCTTATGACCTTGTTGTCCAGTGAGTTGTAATTTGTTGAAACACCGCTTATGTTCACCTCTCTTTCACTACAAGAGTGATAAAAGTCAGGATAAATGTAGAAGCCATTTCATCTTCGGTTTTCATTAGAAGACACTGTATACAGTGAACTCCAAACGACCTTACACAAGGGGCGGGATGGCGGCGCGGCGTTCTCGGGCAGAGACACAGGGGCTCAACATGTTAGCTCTGGTTGTCTGCTGCGGCGTGGCACTCGAGTTCTATGCTTCTGTTGTCAGAAGCAAACAACCAGAGCCAGCATGCAGAGCCCCCGTGTCTCCACCCAAGAACGTCGCGCCGCGGTCCCGCCCCTTGTCTACGGCCGTTTGGAGTTCACTGTAATTGCGCAAACCTGCTTCATTTTTATTTTGTGCTTTAATAAGAACCTAATGCGTTCGCTGTTCTAGCGTCACCAAACGACTTCGCACTTGCTTTCAAAATTTTCGACATCAATGGAGATGGTGCTCTAGACAAAGAAGAGTTCCATAAGGTTCAGGTACGTGTGATTTTTAAGAAGTAGAATGAATTTGACTCGCATGGCGATAACTGCTTGTACAATCTACAATTTTAGCTCCTCATCATGTCGCAAACCACAGTGGGGCAACGACACCGCGACCACATTACTCCAAATTCATCCTTCCGCGTTGAGTCCAATTCGGCTCTCGAGCACTATTTCTTTGGTAAAGATGGGACAAAGACACTACCTGCCAGCAAATTTCTCGAGTTCCAGGTATAGATATACACAACTACTTTTGAATTATTTTTCTTGAAGCAGCTTATTCTAGAAGTGCTTGTACAATGATATCCTTCGGATGGAATTTGAGAGAAGAGATGAGTTGGACGGTGTTGACGGTCTCATCTCCGAATATAGCTTCGGAGAATTGCTCCTGATGCATGCCCAAATACCTGAAAAGCGGCAGAAATTGATGCTCAAACGGATTAAGAAGAAATTCAAAGAAAACGCACGTGGAATTTCGTTTGAAGAGGTGACTTTCTGATACTGAGTCAAGAATTCGAGATTTCAAAAATTTGAATACCGCGACTTAGAAAAAAGGTGTAATAATCTAAAATAGCAGTTTTAAATGGAACTAGCTAAACTCCTTCTTCAAACTTGTTAATTATGATATTTTAATGTCGAATGTGATTGCATACTAACCGGATTTTCACCTCAGACTCGGGCTTTCTTCCAATTTCTATACCATATCGAGGATGTCGATATGGCACTGCATTTCCATCGCATGGCCGGTCTTTCAATAGATGCAGAGTTACTGAAGAGGTAAGAATTCTCAGGAGTAACATTTCTCCCCACTAAGTTTTTTTTTGTTTAGAGTAGCTCGAAAAGTGACCGATGTTGAACTCAGCGATCACGTGATTGACGTAGTCATCACGCTATTTGATGACAACATGGTAAGTAGTATAACAGAACTAATTAGGGAAAAATCCAACAAACGTACCATTTTGAGGATGGAAAACTTTCGAACAACGAGATGGTGGCAGTGATGAGGCGAAGAATGCGTCGCGGATTGGAGCGACCCCGCGACACGGGCCTCTTCCGCCTGCTTGATGCACTGGTGCTTTGTGGTAAACGCACCTACCACGCTAGTCCTCTACCATTCTACTAGTCTTTATACACTGTCGATTTCCACCAATATAGGGTCCGCTACCCATCGTTGCTGAAAAGACTTCCTAGAAGATCTATGAAAGGCCTTTGATGGTGCTTAACACTTTCGAATCTAACAGCAGTACCGGTTGATGTAGTCTTAGAGCTTAACACCGCTTTGTCATGCTATTATGAGCAAAGAGTGGACTGGCTGGTTCTTACCTGGAAACGCTTAGGTAGAACATTGCTTTGGCAGTTTTCGCGAAGGTAAAACAATCAATCTTGGAAATTTCTACTTCGCATTTCTCGGCTTCTCACTGTGTCCCCCATAGAAAGCGTAAGTTACCATCTGAATGATAAGAGTTAACCTTCAAGATTAAAGAAAAAGAAGTCATTAAAGAAGTCTCCAAAAGTTAGTTACCGCACTTGTAAATAATATTTTTTGCTTTGAATAAAACGCTTTATTGTGGAATATACAATCTGAGATGCGATATACTGATATCAAAACCATCCGCTCAAATCCTGCAGAATCTAGCAACATACGAAGATTAATTAGTGTGGATTAAATTCCACAACCACCGACAGCAACATCAAATAAAAAAACATTCACTCAACGAAATTCAAGACATACCTCAATTGTAGGTCGCTTCTTAGAACAAAATAAAAAAACCCGTTCATCAATTCTACACCTATGAGCCAGAAAAAGCTGGACAACATCACAAAACAACAATAATAGCTCGCACGCATATCGAATGACATGCATACATGCTGAAACTATAGAGTGAAAGATCCTAGTAAGCAGGCTCAGCTGCTAACACGAAGCGCATTCTCAAATTCTCAAACAGTGGAACGTAAATTAACAGTTATGAAACATGGAAATTATCAACTCAAGCGAGGCGGCCAGCCAGGCGGTGGTATATTGGTGGGTGGCACGTTCGGGGGAGGGATAGCTGTGTTCGGTATCAACGGTATCATGGCTGGAACCGCATTTGGGACGTACAAATTCGGCCTAAAATGAGAGATTATTCAACCGATAGCGTAAACGCAAACTGAATTATTCCACGTACATCACAAGTGAAGGCGGCGGAACAGATGGTGGTGGAACGGAGAAGTTCGGTATGGCCGGAGGAGGCGCATCCCATCTATTCCTTGGCGAGTAAGTAGAGATCTAAAAGAGTGCTCCATTTCCGGAAGAATGAGAATGTAGACTACAAATGAATACCTGCACGGCTATTGGAGAAGAATGATTAGAAGGAGTGCTCATCTGGAACGGCGGTGGGGGAACAATGGCTATTGGGGCAGGTTGGGGAATAACAGGAACAGGAGCAGCCGGTTGAACCACTGGGATCGATGTGGTCTGTCGAGTGACGGGAACCGGCGAAGGTAGTGGGGCTTTCGGAGTTGAAATTTGAGTGACTACTCGCTTAAAATAGCAGATTTATGAACACAGTCAAAACGACAGGGCATATATCATCGTGAGGGAAAAGGGGGCGTGGCCAGGCGACTCTGGTTGGCGCACTAGGGCCGCCCGTTATGCCCAGCTGTTTGAACTCAAACGGCGTCCATCCCATAACATGGTCTATTTACGCTTAGCGCCGTACGAGTCAAACAGGTGGGCGTGACGGCGACCCGAATGTACCAATCAGAATCGCCTGGTTACGCCCCTTCTTCCCTCACGATGATACACACCCAAAATGACGAATATCTTGGACATAATAACGGTTGGTGAAACAAAACGAAGAGAAAGCGTACCACTGGTTGAGGAGTTTGCGGTGCGATCACCGGTGGAGGAACATTAAATGTTGGGGGTGGAGCAGTCGTCAGTAAGTTGTTCGCGTTCACGACAGATGGCGACACCTTTAATCCGATTCGATAAAATACGGAATGTACTCGAGAAATGAAAAAAAATACATACCAAAGGTGCACTAGCAGCAGACACCGCAGGGGCTGGTGTTTGTAAAGATATGGCTGCAACGCCACTAGTAATCGCTGCTGGTATGGGGAGTTCTTCTCTTGGTCTCGTAGACCCATTTATAACTGGAGGACGTTCCTCTGGCTGCAATCCGAAATTTTAGGGCTTGTATACAAAATAGTGGAACAGAATTAACAACATAGTGTCACTTAAGCAGGGTGGGAAAAAATTAGGGAGTGTGCAGACATTTATGACATGAGCGTCACAGTCAGCGACAGCATCCCGTCTGCTCAGAAATTCAGCCATTTTCGTAGATTGGTAGAGACAGGAGGGTGGGAAATAAGCCCTTTGGTCCAAACAACTAACCCTTTCTACAAATAACTTTCGACCCGGTGAAGGACAGAAAACGTGCCCAGAATATGCTGTCATTCACGTACACTAATTCCATGCAGAGTGCATTAAGCTACTAGTTTCAGCTCTTGAATTTTACCTTTTGAACATCACTAGCAGCAGCGGGAGAAATAACTGGATTTGTTGTCGTCACAACTGGATTCGTCGTAGTTACCTGCAAGAACCTCAATCCATAACGTGATGATTCAACAATGAAATGACGGTTACCGTAGTGGGAGCAGTATCCGTACTACTCCTTTCCACACTACTCGTAGCATTAATAACTTGCGGGCGGTTTGCTGTGGACGACGCTAAATACGTTAATCATGTTCGCTTAGAAGAGCATTTTGATAAAACAAAACAGTGTCTGAGGACCTAGCAACTTTCGCCAAATAAAGAATGTCTAGTGCCTGTAACAAATGCTTGAGGAAATGCCATTCAAGATAAAAAGGAATATAAATGTTGGACATGGATAAATCGTAAGAGGCAGGTCTTAAGCCGGAATCCCAGCATTTTTCTGTCTGCATAGCAAAAACGTAACGACGCATTTCATCAAAAAAGAGTTTCTCAGGATCCTGGGTTAGCATTGCTTCCATTTTTTAAAAATGTAGTACTCAACTGTTCGAAATTTTTCAATCTGAATTAACTCGATATGTAAACGTGTGGGTGTTTTTGTCCTCATGAATGACAAAAAAACCCAAGCCATCCAACTAGAAGACATACATTTTCTGTAGGGCTCATCTCCATAAGTACCACTCCAATAACCTCGCTTCTTGTTGTACTTACTAGAATACCAAGGCCGTCCCTCCTCGTTGAATCTGAAAACCAGAGAAGGTAGACTGTCCAGTTGAGGAAAATTACAAAAAAAAAGTTAAATAAAGTGAAGTAAATTTACTTTGCAATGCGATCAATAGCAATCTGTGCATCTTCCATAGCAGGATCAACGTAAATAACACTTTCGAGGAATTCTGACACAACGGGCATCTCCATAACAGCTAAAAATCACCCTTATACATTCTTTTGCGATATGATAGATTGGACTTGAACATACCTTTCAATTCTAGGAATGTCTCAATAGGCACAGCAGCCGTTCCTTCTCCTCTGTTTTGCCGCAGATGGCGGGCGTGGCGTTGTTGCATCACTTCATCGGATGGGACGATTGTTACGCACTGGAATAGAATCCGTTTGTTTTGATGAGGTGTCTAATGTAAGGCAACAAAAAAAACGCACTTGTCGGAAGAAGCCTTCGAAAAGCGCGAGGCGTTTCTTCCGTGTGTCCGGATCACAGTTTGTGAAATCAAGGATGTAGTTTCGTCGCCTTCGCGCCGCTAGTGATAATAGCCTTAAAAACCTTTGGTATTGGGCACAAGATATACTAGACCAAATCAAATCCAGTCCAGTTTCGAATAAGTCGATTTTCGAGTCATTCGAAACACAGAGAAGCGAGCTATTCAAAATATCGGCTATTCCAAAAAAAAAAAACTGAACGACTCAAATGCACATCATGTGGTGAAGAATTCCAGGATAATGTTATGACTATACCTGTTTCTAGCTTTTCCCACCAATCCTAAGACCATGTCCCATCTCCCAATATGACTGCTATTCCTTGATACGCCGTTCACCTACAAAGATAACACCAGTACATCGAATAACGTTAACAACAGGCAAAGGGATCACTGCTGAATTCTTGCCTTGGTTTAGAATTTTTTGAAAAGATACCTTCATCGATGCTAGGATGGTATCTGCACTAATTAGTGTCCAGTGTTCACTAGGATGTTCACGTATGTAACGGCGCACCCAAGTAGTCTTGCCAACACTAGGAAGACCAACCTAAATAATAGGAACAGATTTTCGAAAAATGTCCACCGCAATAAATTAGAAAAAATTCAGTGTCACTGAGGAAGTTCTCTATCATTGAATCTTAACGATGAAGATGCACAAAGTGGATTCGCTAAAGACATTCCTAGATTCCATAAAAGAAAACTGACCATCATTAGCACAGTGCAGTCAGACTTGCTTTCGGGTGGTACTGGTGCTCGTTCGGTCTGTGAGCTTCGAAGAGCATTGGGAAATACCCATTCGGGGCGACTTCAAAATAAGAAATCAACCATTTATTAAGAAACAAAAGTGCTTATTTCAACAAAGTCTACGGTACCTGATCCATTCTTCTTCACCACCGGGAAAAGTGCCGAAATTCACGGAGACGCGACAGTTCTTCACACATATATGAGGATACAAAGCTTCATCTTCAGGAATAACAATGTTCGAAAAAGCTTCTCCCAGACACTCGTTGTTCTTCCAGAAAGTGATGTTTCCTTTCTCGAAGTCCTGGGTCAAATTCCACCTCATATACGGAACCTTACCCCACTGACTAAATGACGAATCGAACATACCATATGAGCAGTGACCACATCTCCAACAGTGAACGGTTCTCCATAATCCGTGAATAGATTGTTATTTGCTCGTTTTCCCAATGATGTGAAGCAGTATGAACCCGGATACTCACCCAGCTAAAAGAATTACACTAGTGAGTACATCGTGAAATCAGCACAGTTTGAAAGCTTTTTACCACAAGTGGTGCTGAACGGAGAGAAAAGCCGACACGTATGTCATTAGGATCCAACTCATCGAAAGGTAAATGCCTGGTCGGTAACAAGTCGGTTATCTGAAAAAAAAGCGAGTGTTAAACCTGATCAGTTAGCTGGAGATAGCCATATCACTTTGTTACCTTGACTTGGAACACAATGGATTTTAAGGAGTCCTGGTCAGAACCATTCTCACATTCGCTGGTGTCCATCCTGAAAGGTAAATTAGACTTACATCAGAACTAAAGTCTGTTGATGCATGCATGACTGTAACAATGTTTAGATACCGGTTTATTCAAGGTTCACAACTGTACATTCCCTGGGCATCACTACAAGCTACCTACCTAGTATTCTTAGGCCCACTACCATCCGGGATCACAATCAGTATTCAAACACTATCCCTAGCAAGACCAGGAAAAACCAAAGAGCCCTCTTTCTTGGTAATAACGTTAGCTGTCACAGCCGCCTAATCCATACTTGGGCAGAGAACTTAAAAAGCTAACGAGCTCCTCAAATCCTTCTTATGCGAAGAGTAAAATGTATCAAACAGTTAACGAGTCATATATACATATGTACAACGATGCTACGCCTACGATACTTTACAACAAGACTAGGACACATAATAACGGTATTCAAAACAGTCAAAACAGAACGTACCGCTGAAGCGACCACTTAATCCCATGGGTGCTTCGCACACCTCCCCAAACAAGAGCCAAACCGTCCTGATTATCAGGGTCGATTATCCAGTCGTTATCTGGCGCTCCTTTCAAGTGGAGATCACCGTTATCTGAACTCACAGACGTCAAATTTATCACTATCGGTAGTTCATCTTATAAGATGTAAAAGAATAAACACTTACAAAAATCGATCTCAAACTGCTCCGTAGAGGTTGGGACTTTTTCCTCAATAATGACCTCTTCTTTTCGCTTTGGTTTAATTCCAGCAGCAACCTACACAAATACAATATGGCAAAATCTAGGATTGAAAAAAAAAACTGGTGTTTCACCTCGAAGAGATCATCATCATCTGGAACTGGTTCTCCATGAAAACTGTCCATCGGTTGAACACATTCTTCTTCTTCATATTCCTCATCATACGGCATTTGAGAATACTGAGAATCTGGAAAAGGAAAAACATACGGATAGAAGGGAACAAAGTGCGTATAATTGCTTAAAAATACCTTCTCTCTTCCCCAAGCCTTGCAATACAGCAGAAGCACGTTGAAGCAAGTGGCGAGGGTCATTCAACAGCGATGGATCACTGGAATAAACCAAATTTCAAAACATAATATGCGCCAACTTGCTAGCCAGCCATTCGCTAAGAGTTGGAAAAAGCAGCCTTCTCATATACTCCTGAGGAAAAATCGCTAGCGAATCCTTTAGTGTATTACGTCAAGCTGTGTTGGAGAACTAAATTCACAACAACACTGCGGAAATGTGATGAATAATCCGCAGAAGGAATAATTTATGAACAACTAACAAATTGACTGCAACAGAGGCATGATGTAGAATGTTTTCCTCGCGCATAAAGCAGGACTTGGTTATGGAAGCAGATACAGAAAATACCCTTGTGGAAAAATGTCACGGATAACAACTTACGGCTTTTTCTCCACTTCTTCCTCCTCAGTCATTGGTACTGCTTGCTGTTCCTGACTGGGATTAGCGGGTTCAGAAAAGTTTTTAGTGGCGTTCTCAACAGCAGCTGCCTTCTTCCGTTGACGCCGCGTAACTTTAATAATTCTCCCTGTTTCGTCCTGACGCAGAAATGTTTGACTGGGTAGTTCGTCATTTTCTCCCTCGGAATCGTCTTCAGAATCATCACTGATAGACTCAATGTCACTGTCGTCGACGTCATCCAAAACTTCTTCCTCTTCATCATCTTCATCTATGGTGGGAGCAGCAGCCTGAGCAGGTGCAGGTGAATAACGCTCCTCTGCAGGCGGTTCATTGATCTCTAGGTCTGGAGTTTGTGAAGCGACTAGGTCCTAAATGAACAGCATATGGTCAAACTATAGAAAATAGAGCGGCAGAATCAGAAGATAGGACGAACATCAAGGGTCACATCTCTCGAGACGACAGCAGAGGGTACGTAATTTTCGAATCCATCAACAGCAGATGTCTCTAGTGGGTCATACTCCTGGAAGAAGTTTCTACAGATATAACGATACAAATAGGGCTTACCAATAGCATCCAATGTAGGGAAAATTAGGAACAAAATAGCATGCCCAGCTACAGCTAGGCGCCTTCGACTGATGCTGCTAGCAAAATAAAGAACCGTCAATAACTATGGTCTAGGCTGGGTGTGAAATCACGCCTAGATTACACTAAGATCTGTGAAGGCCGCCTACTTTGCTACTAGTAGAATTGCGAAAAGAATGTGAACAATCTAGCTACAAACAAAAACATAGGTAAGTGAGATTTAGTGAAATAAAAACCTCTTCGTCTTCCTGAACACCCTCTTCATTCCTTGGTTTTTCGACGTCACCAATGTTTGCAACATCTTTGAGCGTTTTAGGAGAACCCTCAGCATCCCGAACAGTAGAAGTTTCCTTGTCTCGTGACTCAACAGCAGTGGCTCGTTCACTATTGCGTTGCGAGAACGGTATTGGCACCTACTCATTCATATTATGTGTATTATGGATTCGCTTCAATGGGTACTGATTGCTCCTCACCTCCACAGCAGGAAGCAACTCCCCGCTGATCTCATCAAAAGGTCTTATAGAGGAAACTAGGAATACTACATGCTCCAAACACGTCTTAACATCGGCGAAAACTGCAAAACGAGACATTCTTCATATACCAATGTAAAAAACGCTCCAATGAGCCAACAAATTAAAAATGAACTCACTTGCAAGCTCCTCCAATTTACTGTGATCAACTGGGCTTGGTGTCTCCCTGAAATGTCACGTCAATACTATGCTTTGGAAAACACGAAAAAAAAAACAACAAAATAATCAAGCCAACCTTTTGACCTCCGCAGGAGTAGCAGATTCCTGTTGCGAATTTGAAGCCTGAAACTATGAGCGTTACAGCTTGAAAAGAGACAGTAAAATATCGAACACGAACATATAAAAAATACCTTGGTGGGAGCACTCAGCCGAGCTGGTTTCAAACGCTTGGGCGGTGGTGGTGGAGGAGGAAGTTGTTCTACTGGCGTAATTCGAGGTCGTCGTGGAGGTGGTGGTGGAGGAATGTCCTTCGGAGGCTGCGGAGGAGGTGGTGGAGGCGGAGGTGGCGGAACGAGAAGACGTGACACTTCAACTCCAACGGGCTGCACCTTTTTCAAAGCGATGTGTGGAGGAGCGGGTTTAGGAGGTGGAGGAGGCGGTGGTAGTATTTGTGGGCTCTTGGGCGAGTTCTTGACCGAAGAAGATTCTGCACAGCTCTGCTCGAAGCGCTTGTATGCTTCCATTGCTGTAGCAGACATATCTGAAAAGTAACTAAGAGTGAGTGTCGCATGCTCCTTGTTTGGTAAGAATGGTAGGTAGAATGTATGCCACAAAATTCAGTAACTTGCTGATGAAAGCATTGTCCAGAAGTACACAATACTTTTGGAAGATCTAGGCTATGCAGTGAAATACTGGATGTTGAGAGCGGATCCCTACGTGAACCAGCAGCGAAGACACACGAAACAAAAGTTTCAGATCAAAAGCACCAAAAATTGCGCATCTTCTGCTCTGCTTTTACAAAGACTGGTCAGTAATATAGTTCATATGATGAATATTTACCTTCCCGGGACTTTTCCAAACAGGTGTTCTCCGCTGTTTCCCCAGTAGGCTCACTTCTCCTTACTTCCCTGATGATTTCAGGAGAGTTTCGATCTTCTGATCTTCTCATTGTTTGCAGAAACACTGATTGCTGGCTCATAATTGAGTCAAGCAAGTCAAGGCCATTCCCTGCCCCGCTAGTAACACCAACAGCAGACTTCTTCAATTCCGTCGGAGCTGAACCTAGAAAATAACTGAATGAACACACCAGACACCATATATGTATGTCTGCTACATTGCCAAAAAAGGGTCTTGAAGCCTTACTTGGGACTGATTTCTTACGGATCTCTCGATCTTTTTGTTTCTCTTCTCGGTCATCTCGATCTTTTTGCTTCTCCTTGGATGTTGTAGCTGCAGCAGCAAACTTTGCAGGGTTGGTTTTCTTGAGCTGGAATTAGGTAGGTTTAGATCAACCCTTATAACAACGAAGACGAAAAATGAGAAAGGGAGAAATTTTGGTCAAAAGAAAACACATGACCAGAAAAAAAAACACACCTGAGCTAGTCGTTCTGCCCAAGCCTCCGTTATTGGTTTGTGCGTGGAGATCCTCTCCGCCTTGCTCGAACTGTTCGTTGCAGAATGCCTATAGCTAGTGATATAAAAACCCATAATAAATCGTTTTCAAGAATAATTCGGAGCGTGTAAGAAATTGTAAGCGAAATCACACAAAAGGATTACTTCTTCGACAGATTTCGCTCCTCCTCGTCTTTTTGATGAGACATTTTCCGAGCTGAAACAAAATAAATTAAAAAAAAATAACAGAGTTCAATGGAGGTCTGTGTGATGAATAAAGTGAAAGGAGACATACAATGTAACGGTTGTCCATGCATAGAGGCGTTGTCTCCAACACTTTCCTGGAACGAAATATGCACAAATAGAGAAAAGCTAACGAATAGGTTATGAACGGTAAAAAAAAACAAGTCTCTGAAGGATTACCCTCCTCCTTGATGACAGCGCTCCAAGAGAAGACCTGAAATTGGAAGCAAAAATGATTGAGTGCTTCATACAAAGGCTAACTGAGATAAATCATTACTAAAGATGACCCTAACCTTTTTGACAATATTTTGATCTTGGCAGCAGACGGAGAATCTTCATCAGAACTTGCACTTCGTGCTGAAAGGCCCAAAATTATCAGATCTAAATGCCCATAGTTATGAAATGAAAATGGAAATTAGATTTGAAACAGAAACTATGAGAACAGTGATCCTTAATGAGAAGGAAACACGTACTTCCAGTACTTGGTAAAGGCGCTTGGGAGGTTACCCTTTCGGATCCACTTTCTGGTGAAATCTTAGTACTGTTTGGTACCGTGGTTGTGGAACCAACTTGAAAACGAAAAATAAAGCAAAAACCGACTAGGGGTAACATAAAAATCTTACCATCACTTGATGATGTACGTGACGTCGTGTTTTCTGCCACAGCCAAACATGGAAGAGGCCGCTGAACATAAACAGTGGTAGAAACAACAATCTTACAAGTTTGTCGTAATGGACATAAGCTACTTGCAACTAGTTTTTTTTTCATGAAATTTATCATTAGAGCTACTCACCACCTTAGGCAGGATGGATAGAATAGGTTTCATAATAGAACAAGTCGGAGACGGTTCAGCCGGAGCGCTCTGAAATAGCGGTAAAAGTAAGTAAACTAAGAACTATAAAGAAAGAAGTACGATTTGAGTAACCAACAGCAACAGCCTCATCTGGGACTTCCGACTTGACTTGTACAAGCTCCTCACTTGGCTGCTCAACTTGTGAAGGAACATCAGGTACAATTTCCTTTGGTAGTTCGACGTCCTCTCCAGCAGCAGCTCGAGGACGCCGTTGTCTTCGTGGGCGGGCAGCTATGATTTTTGCAGTTATTACTGCCAATATCCAAAAAGATAACAACAACTTACCAGGTGTTTCATTAACATGAGTAGGTGATTCCGGTTCCTCTTTGACAGCGCTTGCTTTAAACTTCTTCTTTGATGACTGAGGAGCACTATCTGATCTCGCAGGGGCCTAAACTCAAAAACTTAAGGATGTTACAAAAAGAGGAGGATATGCAATCGGAACTAGGGAATAACTAACACTTCTCTTGCCTCTCCTTTTTGTCGTGGAGCTAGCAGCAGCTTCAGTAGCTACGGTCTAAGTAAAGCATACTTTATGTGGCAACAGTGATGGAAACTAAAGGCAAGACTCCATTTTCACAGAAAAGCTTGAAAGTTCTACTTACAGTTGGAGTTTCAACGGCTTCCTGCGAAGAACCTTGGTCATGGGAAGTATCAAGGGTATTCTCGCTTGAAACACTTGGCTCCTCAGATATTTTACCATTTATGGCATCTAACAGCCTATCAATGAGATCTTGTCTTATTCCAACACGACTGAGTCCTCTTCTTGTCAGCTCCTGAACAAAAGTACAGATGTGGCAACTCCGTGAAACTAAAGATTTTCTTCGTTCAAGCGTTGAGAAGATTTGGGATTTATGGAATTGTATAACAACTTGAACATTAAGCTTTGCTACTCGTTGTAGAAGATGCAGAAAACAGAGATGATGGCTGACATGATAGATGATAAATAGAGATAATGATTAACATGGTAGAGGATAAATTTCATTTCCAAGATCTTCAGTGTCCCAAAGCCTAAACAATAGTCCCAATAACTCTACGGACAATTGCACCCTAAACATCACCGTTCTCAAGATGCAGGATATTAAAAGTTTTTCAATGTATCAACCAGATGAAATGTAAGGTGGAATGAATACGTCTTTTTGCTTGCAATCACTCTCTTCCATTATAATAAAATTTGCTTCCATTTCTACCTCCTTTCACTTCCACCCCACGCAACTCGGCCACCTTATCTCAACAAGCTAATCAACCATAGCCGGCTTTCCACATCAATTAGCAAAGTCGATCACTGTGTTCGTTGCCATCATATTGCAAACATAGATATAAGCAAAATTTCAGATCAAAACTAACGAACTTGGTGCCTTTAAGACGGACTAAAAGTGGAGGAATTTAAAACAAAAGATAGTACAGTGAGCGTCAATGGCGGTGACACGTCTGCGGCCTCGAAAAGCACGCGGCGTGACCGCACCGTTCACGATAGAATCTTCGCCGCGGTGGCGAATCGGGGTTTTCTTCAAAGTTATTCATCATATTTGGTCACAACTAATAAGAAAACCAACTAACTATCAAGAAAACCCTATAATTTGATGTCCCGGAGAGGGTTCCTGCTCGAGCGGCGCGGTAGCGGCGCGTACCTTTCGAGGCCGCAGACGGGTCACCGCCATCGACGCCCACTGTAAGCGGAGAGGACAAATGTCCTACTGCTATTCTCAACACTTCGTGAGAGATTCCCGGCCCATAAGTTTATTTTCCCCAGAACCTGATAGTCTAGCCTGATGAATTCGTTTCTAGAAAAACTTGAAGTGACAGGAATTTCAAGGGAATGGAACATTATCCAAGACAACTTGATGGTTACGGGAATACAAGCGCAGTCAAATGAGGCACAGTGCCACCCTAGCCATCTATTGAGGAACAGAGGACAGGTTTTCTAATAGAATAGGGCTGATTTGCTGCATACAGGGTCACAGGTTTGTACTGTGAATGTATTCTACCATCGCCATAAGAGGAAATGTTTTCATTTCAGCCCTTACAAGGAACATTAATTTCAGATATAGATAAAAAGATATTATATTATAGATAAAAAGCAGAATATCTGAACATTAATTTCGTTGATGCGGTTACAAGTTAGAAGTCACAAGGATAGCGGTCCAACTATTAGACAAAAGAGATGGATATCAGCCTCGAAACCAGATCACCACTACTGGGCTAGCTTTACCCCGAGAATCTCAAAAACATATTTCCGCCCAAATTCGCGCATGTGGGTTACTTGATTCGCCGAACACAAAAATTGTACTAATTTTGTAGCGTGACGTCATTTCTATAGGGTTACGGGCTTAAGGTAAATGCATCATCTTCCGAAACTTTGCAAAATGGGGCTGTTTCATAAGCTGATAACGATAACTAGCATCATACCACGTTTTCGTATAACGGTGCCTTTTTATTGCCAAAACTGACATTTTCTTATGATTCCTTGCAGGTACACTGTGAAACTACGTCATTGGGTTAACGGTACACAACTAATACAATGTGTTCAAAGTGTGAAATAACTTGACTATGCAAAGTTTCACATAACTCAGTGAGACATCGTTTACCGTATTCCAACCGTCCCACTACAAGTAAGGTGTTACTACACAAAATAAGTGTGATTTTCGTAAACAGCGAATCAAATAACCCGCGTAGACGAAGTTTGGGTGGAAAATATGATTTTAACATCTTTGGGGCGTAGCTACCCCGATAAAGTTACCAAATCATATACAGCTTCTCTCAGAGAGATAGCAAAAGAATCAGAACGAAGGCTACACCCAACAGCACTTATCCTTTACCGAAGCAATACTCAAATAAAAAATTGACTCTGAAAGAGCTATAAGGATAGAGAAAAACGCAAGAAAGTGAAAGAACTGTGAGAAAGTCCAAAGCACGAACCAGTCCTTCAAATAAAATATCCACAAACCTGTCTCAGCCTAGTATCCGACCACAAGAATATAGTAGATGGTGATAATACAGAAGTGTCACCTCTCGCACAACTGCGACGAGGACGGGATGACATATGCTGAAAGGGCAACTCGTGAAACTTTGGCAAAAGTTCGATGCAACGCAAAATCAGCATAAAATTGGAACTCGCCGGTTTGAAACAGTCTACGAAATTAGTAACAAACGTAAAGCCCCTATAGCCAGAAGCTGGCGACATGGACATGCTAAGTAGCTCTGCTCCCACTCTTAATGAATAGGAATTCGATGAAAACTGTGACGTAATGTAAGACGAAATTGAAAAAAGCGAAAATTAAGGTGTCACATTCGAGGCGCAAGCGGTTGCGTCACGGATTTTGCAATTGGAGCGCGCTATCCGATGCAACAGGAGTTTTTCGAGCTGTTATAGTTATAGTTTGAAATGCTGGAGTATTTTCGAGGAATTTCACTTTATTGAGTGAAGAGTAGTCTGTACTTAGTTTAAACGTTTGGATGCGGCAGGTCTCATGTACGATGAATGCTCTTTTCCATGAATTGGTTGGTGTATATCACAGTCAATCTGATTCAGTTTTTCCTCAGCTGACAGTGCTTCGCAGCACCCAAAAAAGAAAGCTGATGCGGTTGTTTCGACAAGTTCTGACGCGTCCATGAGGACCAGAACGAGTCTTGACATTTATTTCATGTCCTCCTAACGTGCCTGGATCCAAGAGTACGTGTTAAGACTTGTCAGAACGGCCGCACTGCAGGACTGTCTACGATTACGAGGCAGCGCTGCGTGACAAGAGGTACGATGTTGTGCTGTGATTGGTCGATTCATGCGCGCGTCGTGGCTGGAGCCTTCAAGGGTACGAGCAGCGCTGGGGAGAAATAGACAGGTTTTCTAAGCTCAGACATGACAAATGAATGCTATCCGAGGCGACAAACTGTAAATAGATGGTCACGTATACCATTAAAAGCGTCGAATTTTTGCACCACTACGTATCTGAGAAGCACACACGTGCGTTGCGGTCGCGTTGCGGCGTACATACGTCTTGACCGCCTGCTAGGAGGCAGTGCCAGAAGATGTTAAAAAATGGTGCGGTTCACTCTACGGAGACATAGTATATACATGTACACTTCAGTTTAAATATATACACAGATACGGCCAATCGAAAAACACATACTGTCGCATCGTTTATTCCTTGTTTGATTTCCCTTGTCTAACTCCTATAGTGAAGGTGAGAACATCAACAGTTAATGAATAAAATGTGGTGAATCATAGATTTACACCAGGATCTCCAAATATTGCAAAAAACTAGCCCAGTTGACATACTGCCCAATGACAAAATGACTCATATTTGAGTAATACCTGAAGAAGAAAGGAATTGGAGCCTAGGCATGGATAGTTTATGAATTTTCATAGACATGTTGACGAAAACTTAACTTGGATGTAGGAGGATATCAACATTTTTTCAAAAATGAAATAAAAGCTTATTATGAATACGATTGAGCGCCTATGTATAACATACTATGAACCAGCTTGAGAAAGTTTTTCTTTCTGAAATTCTCATGCAACAGCTGATTTTTTGCATAGAATAGGGGATAAAATAAGCTACGGATTTCGCAATGAGTTCCACGTGTTCAGAGACAACGAGGCTTTTCCTTCGTTACTCATTCGATTTCAGTGGCACGCTCTTTCTGTCGCTGTTGTCTCGACTCTTCATCTTGTTGCCGACTTCTACCTTGGGCAGGAGAATAACCTGCCAATGTATCACGCCCACATTGAAGATTACCAAGTGTCAAAAGACCGTTTTAGATAATTTCCATGATCTCCATGGATGCTGATTGTGCAGAAATTCGCATGATTGAGTAGATGACACTTTCTACATATTTGTTTGGAAAGAGAGAACTTACTATTATAAACATGTGCTGATGATTCGGTGTGATTCATAATGTACTTAACTGTACTTTTTAATCACGCCAAATGACTGAAACAGATCTCCATAAGACGATAGGGCTACCTACTATGGACTCACACTCACAAGGAATTGATCGCAATGGAATGGCCTTGTTCTTATGTTTTCGGACTGAATTCGGGTACTCATTAAGCTACAATTGGCCTATTAGACCTAAGTATCTACCTGAAGAATTATCAAACTGTACTGGTTCCTAATTCTCTCTAGTTAGGAGACGTGCGCTCTCATGCATGAACAAAATTCCGGCCTATAGTGAGTAAGCAATAATACTCTGAAATAAATGTATGGAAGGTAAATTGATGAACTATTTAATTGTTTATTTGCGCAAATTTCCGAAATAGTCCTAACACCTCCCTAACTCCTTGTGAAAGCGATTACTATACTATAGTATTGCAATGATTTTGTTAGAGTATTTCTCGTGAAATAAGTACAGTTACAAAGAGTAGTACGAATAATTGAGACACGTTGGAAAAACTAGGTGTTGTGCTTTCTGAAATAATGTGGTAGCCGTTCATGCAGATGGATAGAGAAGGGGCTGCTAAAATTCTTGATGCACCTCTCCAAAAAACATTATATGTAAGTTCATAAATGAAAGCTTGAGAGTTTTAGTTTAGCTAACTCTCGGAATTTTCCACGAGAAATGAACACTAAGATTTCTATAGAAAAAGCCATTTTTGTGTTCTGGAAAGGGCAAATATTCATTCACCCGGCTTCTAGTTCAACCCTTGCTCATTTTGCTTCAGCTGGCGTCGTAGTGAGAAAATCCTGGTTTGACTACATTTACGGTTAATTACAGACAAATTAAAATTTTCCGGAAACTGAGACCACTACTTCTTTGGGTGAGCGGAAATGAGGGTTGTGAGGCTCTGTGTTTTTGGAATGTTCCATTTTCTGGGTGGACCTCTGAATTGTTATTCAAATTAATTAAAATTTATTCTATTTTTATTTTGCCAACACTCTGCTAATTACCTCCAATAAAATTAACTTTTTAGGTAAATTCGGTAGAGATGTCCAGAGAGTGAAACCGATAAGTGCAGATCATTTAGTGTTTATTCCAGTATTTGCATAAGGTGAACAAAACGTCACTTTCATTACCTTATGCTGATTCGCTCGCACTCTGCCATTATGTACGATGGCCACTTATCCTGGAGCGTTGGGTTTTCGGCGTGCCATTGATTGCAGAAGCTAACACCCCATTCTAGGCTAGTCTTCCTCGATTTCCACCTAGATATTCGCACCCTCGCTGTAATCCCATGCTAGAAGTGGTGCGCGGGTGATTCTTCACAGATCTCGTCCTAGATTGTGGAAAACTCCACATATTTTCTCAAAGAGAAACACTTTTTATTTGTTCTCATATTTATTTATTTAATGCGTAAACGATGCAAGGACACCCTACTCGAGTAAACACACATATATAAAATTTAAGGTGGAAAAATTTTTGGAATGTCTGTGAAATTTGATTCGAACACCGAACAACTCCTTTATTTTCTACGAATTCTCTATCACTGCGCGATAATCAATAGTATTGATGTACCTCTACTAAATAATTCATTTTACACAGTGCTCTCTTGTTTTAGCACGAAATTTCTACAAAAATAGAAGTAGCTATTTCTAATTGTTCTACCTTTTCCTGTTCTCAGTGCGATGACTCAGAAGTCTTCCTTCATTTCTTTACGGTTTCTTCTAAACAGCTGTTTTGACGCGCTAATGGAATTCGTCTGAATAGCGAGACGAACCGCTAATGAAAACCTGGGAACATCTTTTTTCATGCAAAATAAATTTCACCGCTGCTGTTTGCTAAATATTAATTTTTCACGGAGACGCCCCCCCCCTCCCCACAAATGTTCACAGCTGAAAGAATCAGAACTCTGTACATATTATTGCTTTTCTATGTTCTATGAGTTGTTTTCACCAATTTACAATGTTTGTCGCGAAGATTACTGAGAATTGTTTCTTTGTTCTGCTGCTAGTTTCCGACAATTCCTCTTAGTTGACAACATCGGCTTTGCGTCAGCTTTATTTGGGTGGGTTAGGAAGATTCCAAGAGCCGCATGCATCATTGAGATTACTTAGGGTAAAAGTCTTAACATCACACAATTTTACCCATCGTTCGTACGGGCGTTAAGGCGTTTACCCTGGAGAACACTAACTACCCAGGTAAGTCGACTTTTGACTCTCAAGACTTAATGAGGTAAGGAGGTGTGTCCTGGGTGGTTGTGCCATGCGTTCTGCCATTCTTCTATGGAATACACGTTAAAAAATTAATTTAAAAAAACTAGAGCTGAGGTTAGTGCTAATTTCCTTGCTAGTCTATATCCACGTGTTGCCCGTGTATTCATGCGAATATTGAATTTCAACGGGCAAAATTGAATGCTATGGGATAATTTGAAACCCTGAGGCGACCTTGTCATTTCCGTAAATGGCAACGACTGTTGTGGAGTTTATTCACGTGGTCGGGCATTCAATTCAAAAAAATGTTGCAAGGTTCTGCTACCGAGAGAGCTCAATGGTGCTATGGATAACTTCCAACAATAAGTTCATTCTTCTCTAAACATGGGTATGTTTCTTCGAAGATCTCTTCCACTTCTGAACCAATCTGGCCTGAGATTTCGACTGATTTGTCCTCTTCGGGGGCTAAAAGTGGCTCACGGCTATTATTTGTGGTCGAAACCACCAAATGTCTCCACCAACCGTAGCTGTTTACCTTTTTCACCGTACCTTTATCTTACTAGTCCAGAAAATAACTTGCACGCAGTTTTCGATTTTTTATTGCTTTCTTTTACTAGTTTTGTTTTTGTTCTGAGTTTGTTTTCACACCGCTTTTTTTTCCTAAATTTCGTATGAATCATTCTTGTTTAATAAATGACGAGATTACAAAAGTTATCTTATGTAGAAAACTGACTGGAGAGTTCTCATCGCATGCTGATCACTGCGAAATTCTGTAGAGTCACAAATCCGAATCGTGCTCTCACCAAATTTAGGACCTCCCAAGTGCTCTTTGCTTCCCTGACTTTCCTTGTTTTATTTCTTTGCTGTTTTTCTATTTCCCTTTTCTTTTATTCACTTTCTTTGTCCCAGTATGTTTTCCACTTCACCTCCATTAGTTGCAAGTGGGGCGGAAGGTGTGCCACTAGCATTTCACTTTTTCCTGCTCATTTTTCCTCCCATTAGGTCGTCTCCAACTGAGGAAATATGAATGTAACGGATTTCGACCGATGCGGGCAGTTTTCCCCTGAAAAGAGTGGTAAACAAAATGGCCACGTTTTTTTTTCACTCCGCACGGGTATCTACAACTCCCGCAAAATTTCGAAATTCTCCGCTTTTTTGAAAGAACCTAAATATGAGAAACCAAAAGCTGCTGTCTTTTTGCTTGTTCAGAAAATCAACGAAAGAAGTCAACTCGCTTCGAAAATCGCCTTCAGCATATTTGAAATTTCCGCCATGGCGCGCTGGGTATCGTCAGTGTACAGTCCTTCTAAAAAAGATAGACGGTTTGCGCGTGCGGTTTCTTAGCGTCGCGGCTGCATAATCGCGGCGGGACCTGCCCGACCCTCTCACTTAGAGCATGCTCTCTCCGCATCTCTGGTCCAGGTTCCGCAGCGATAGTGCAGTCGCGCAATCAGTCTATCTCTTCGAGAAGGACTGTATTATGAGTCGACGCGCCAAGTGACTCTCATTTTCAGGACCTGGGGAGTTAATGTTTTCTATTTTTCCATGAAATTAAATGTAGAACAAAAATAGGTACAAAATAATAAATGTAGAACAAAAATAGGTACAAAATAATTTCATTCCAGACCTCGGGAGTGAATTTTTTTCACAGAATAAGATATACTCATAAGGCGGCCTGCTAATATTCAGCTAATAGATACGCAGAGGAATCCGAGTTTATGCACTTGTACACTTTTTGCAGCTGTTCTTGCATCACAGTATCTGCTATGGCTATCTCCTGCTCCAAAAATAGCCTCTATTTCCGTGGGATAGATGAAAATGTCAGGAACAGATAGGAGCAATGCTCGCACTCGTTGTTGCACTTATTTCCCAGGAGACATTCACTTAACGTTGAAGCTCATTTTTTGAGATGTGGGCTCGCATCCTATTTCTTTTTTTATTCTATTAAGAAGTGCGCCTTCGTTAGTAATGCAGCGTCGTGTATTAATTGTTGGATAGTGCGGGCTTTTTTGAGAATTTGCACTTTTAACGAGCCATTTTTTCACTTTTACCTGCTGAAATTGTGATTCGGAATTAGAAAGGAAAATGGAGTCACTTATGCTACACATAAAAATGGTTTAGAAGAACATGGAATCGAAGACGAGAATGGGAGAAAAGAAAAGATAATTAATGTATGCAGATTACTCGCAATTTATAGGGTTTGCAGTGCTTCCATAAGCACAACATCTTTCAGTGAGTAGACGAAAGCGAGTTGTGAGGGCTGGTTAATAATTGCTGTTCAATGCTGAGATGTAGGCTTGCTGAGCGCTTACTTCTTCAATTGTTCCTCAGTAATGTGTGAGGCAGGCGAAAAGGTCCTGTCCGAAATTCTGATCTCTTTTTGTTCCTACCATAATTTACTCATTTGGCTACATACTCATTGTCAGACAACTATATAATTACCATCGCTAGCAGAAACCATGAAGTTCTCTTGAGACAGGTAATTTTCCTCTCCTAGAACCTGTGAAACAATTTCCTCCTAAATCATAATCAGATCAGATCATTCTATGATACTATCGCTTATATCAAATAGCTTCTATTTTGCAGTGAGGATTCGTTCACCATGGCCTTTTGTTCACCAATGTTTGTAATTCTTTTAGTTGTCACTTAATTCCATTACTCTACTACACAATAAGTGCAAATAAATGAACAGGTAAAAAGGATACATGTTCAGAAAGTCGAAGGACTGAATCACACCTAATTTAACGTGGTAACCTATCAAAAATTCTCTCTATGACAAGGAAGCCTTAAGAGGGCAGATCAAGTTACAACTGGATCGGGTAAGGCTAGAAGAATCAGGGTAGATGAGAATTGTGTCCTGGGACGGCTCTACTGACCGAAAATTAGCGAAATTGACATACCAAATGGGTAGATTTTCTGCCTTGGCCACTTTTCTTTCGCAGCGTCGGTCACTTTCTGGACCTGGCCTGCTTCGTTAGTAGCCAAGGCTGTCCTGCTTCACTGGAACAATGCTAACTGCGGCATTCCATTCCACTTATAACATGGGCTGCACGATCCGTGGCTGCTCCAAAAATGCCATATATCCAGACTGAAAGCGAGTGAATACCCGGGCTCTGTGAAATTTTAGAGACGCTCTCCTCCACTGCGGTAGTGATGTTGTTGGCCTTGTGGTCGCCAAATGAAGCTACAGCAGCTTGGCATAGGTATTTAGGGAAAATTTTCTTTACCTGTCTGAAGCAGGGTTGGAGCATGAATCTCACGCAATAGTAATGGGTCTATAGCTTGGAGAATGTGTTTGGGTGTTCTATAGGCCTAATCCGTGTTTCTAACAATTTCTACTTAGCAAAAATTTTTGAAAAATTTCAGGACTCTCCAGTCAATTTATCAGCACTCTTCTTCCCTCTAGGATAAATTCGTAGTACGAAGCACTATTTAAAATATTCAGTCTTATTACATCAATTATTCAGAAGTCATACATCTACGATTCGGAAACTTCTTCTCACAACATGTGGATCCGGAAATCTAATCTTAACGCGTGCAGTGAGTCTGTCGAATTCCTGGCTTAGCCATCACCCAGGGACTAACATCAATGCTAAAACACCCCTTCCTCCCTTTTTTTCTACATGCATTCCTTTTCTTCCTCTCGGCAGGGGTGAGTAGAGGCAGGATCGATGCACTCCGGGACTGCGGCACGAGCAGATAATGCATCGCTGCTAACCTTGCCCAATAAGCTGGTCTTTCATCCTAGTGGTTTATCCGTTTATTCTCGATTGAGCCAGTGTATTCTCGTGTTTCGTTGGATTTTCAATGAATCCATGAGGTTTCTTGGTAGAGAAGGGATCTTTTAGGTATAAACAACTGCTTAACTTCTGATAAGCAGATAGATTTATGAGAGTGTATTAGCTGAAGATGCATCTAACGTAAGGAAAGAAGTTCTTGACATTCTAGGGAGTGAATGAGGGGACGAATTTGTTGAAGGTAATTTTCACTGGGGCATTTAGCTCTATGACTAACTCCAACGTAAAAAGAGGTAAGTAAATAGAGATTGATAAGTTCAGAAAGTAAATAAATAAACAGGAACAAATAAATACACACATCAACTTAATTATCTTACACTATATATGTCTGCAGAAAGAAACAAGAATAAACTTTGCAAGGGCAATAAAGCTGCTGAAATAAAGCGATAAAAATCTAATGGTAACTTAAGTTCGACTAGATAAGGCACAGTAGAAAGACATAACTTAAGGAATAAAACAAGGATTTGAGTTTAGGCTTCCTTTAAAATGTTGGACTAGTTTTTACTAGGAAGAGGCATATGTCCTCTCACAGTGTACCCTTTGTGGACAAATGAAGGTATTTTGTAGGGTAAATCCGCATTGAGATTAAAAGCGCTTGGTAGACACTTCAACTACTTAATATAGCCACTATTTGGTGTTAGGAGGACACATATGTCTCCAGAAATTCGACACTATTGCATTGTTAAGCGTTGGTGTAGACTAGCCGTCCCATCACCGAATCGCGAAGGCTTATTTTTCGCTCCAGAATGCTGATTAATTCAATCCACTGGAACGTAGAACTAACACCTCGCCTCGTTTTCTTTTAAGTGTTTTTAGTTATGGACGACATTATTAGATGAGTGTTACGTACTTTAAAAATTAATCGAACATAGGCTAGCTCATTCTGGGTCGGTTACTCTTTCCATGAAGCCACATACTTCCGGGGAACAAACGGTCAATTTTCTGGAATTCGTTTCATCTTTTTCGATTTTCGAGAACTCAAATATTCGACGCATCCGCAGTTCAGTCTATGAACAACGATGAAAAGTACCATTTTTCAAAATTCTATTCCTTGTTCCCGTGTAAACCCCTTCTTGGCGGAGACCCCATTCTTAGGACTTCTTACTTCCCTTGAATTACCCCCTCGACTATTTAGTGTCCGATACATCGCCTTCCTTCTAGCACCACAGCTAAAATAAAATGAAAATCGTGGCAAGTGTACTGAAAACTGAGTATTACTGTGTGAACCCCCCCCCCCCCCCCC
>JARK01001633.1:90235-105761 GCA_000688135.1 Ancylostoma ceylanicum
CCCCCCCCCCGAGAAACCCCATTTTTTCTTCCACATTTTTTCTCTCATCTGCAACCGTCAATGTTGCCTTACGCTCAGAAATATTCTTGAAAATTTCTTATTAAAATGGAACAGCGACTTTGTCATCGTCTTTCCTTGAATAAGTGTTTCAATAGTCGGCGAATGTCATATTTTTTCCTTCATTAGGTCCAAAAGTCTTGAACCAAATTTTACACCTCTTTCAGCGTTAGTGTTCGAGAATGGAACCTGGTCCGCCAATTTTCAATTTTGAGGAGCACATAAATTTGCTCCATCAAAGTGTTACAATCCCGTCCCGGAGAACGGGTTTAGAGGAAGTTTTGGGACATTTCATGCACATTCCCGGAATCAGAGCATCGAGGAGATTCGGAATATGTTAACAGCTCAAACACGACTATGAGTTGGACCACTGCCTTTAGGACCAAGAGATTCTAGATCAAAAGGTAAATGTTGGTGCAGAACTTTCTGACCAACCTACTATTCAAATACTTTAAGTTTGAAACCTGTTCATTGCGACATTAGGGTTATCTGCCTTTGGACTGGTGGATTAGTCTTTCCTGGTTGCATTCCAATGACGAATTTTCATCGCTCTCTCTCCACAAACTTCACCACTCCCGTTATCAACAGATCCATTGACCAAGTTGCTTTGCGTTCTCTGCTGCCGAAAGTAATCTTCTTATCATCCGAGTTTTGATTTTCAATTGACGATGTTTCGATCTCTGACGAATAATCGGAGATAGCGCAGAGCGGTCCAGCAGTTCATTTATCACAACATTGTTTCAGGTGTACACAGTCGGCGTAAAGCGTCAACGGAAAGCGACTGTAAGGTGGTGCAACGAGCAGTTTTTCATGATGGTTCTTTGGGAACAGGGAACTTTGGTCCATGTTTGCTACAGTTGCATTCAGCTGATCGCACTGTGCAGTTCTCACTGATAGCAGGAGCGTAGTTGTAAAGCGTATCGTTGCCACTGTTACTATCCGGTTCACTGCACCACAGGTGTGATAAGCAGCTTGGCTACCCAAAGCGATTCATATGCATTTGTGCTGAGCAAGTTCTTAGATCATTTAGATCGCATTGCACCCACCAGTTATGACGGAATATCTAAGTATTATTCAAGTAAATATGCGGAAAATTCGACTATTCAACTAGTCAAATATCCCAAGGGTACGATTATATGAATATTTTCAAGAATTCCAATTTGAAAATTCTTCACTGGTTCGAAAGGGTTTGAGGGGCCCAAGTATCCAGTATCCAAATATTCAAGCCCGATTTTCGATTGTTTTAACTATAGCACCGCCTCCTGCGTGATTGAATCTCGTATTTTGTAGCGATAGGTAAAACTAATATTTAGTGGTTAAAAGATGGTTCAACTGTTAAAAAATTTCCCACAGTAGATGTTGAATAAAATAATAATTTCGGCTTAGGGTAGCATCCTCAATAATTTTTTTACGTGTTTGGAATTACGCCACTGTTTCTGGCAAGGAATCCTCAGAAAAGAATTGTTTTCCTATGAGCTTAGAGGCATAGAAGGTGTGCCTTTCCTAGCTCATCCATTACTCATGAGCGAAAATCAATTTTACTCTTGCAAAGTCTCAACTTGTTTGACGCTTCTGTGTGAGATTGAGTTTAAAACTCCTACGAAACTGCAGGGAGAGTTATAGCATTTTTTGAAAACTATTAACAGTTTCATAGTTCTATATTTTTGGGAGTTTTTATTTCATGTTGCTATTTGCTGTTGTACTTCAATCTTTCTTTTAGTAAAAATTTATCGAATTTATAAATTCATTTGCTAAGTGGTGAAAACATTTTTCTTTTTTCGGACTTCAATGCTCAAAAACACTTCATGCGATACAGTGAATAATGCATGAGGGATATTCGAATTCGAAAATTCGATTTCAAACGAGTTGATGGTTCGGTTGTTCGAAAAAGAGAAGGTTATGTAACCCTGACAGGGTGATAGGATCAGAGAAACAGAAACAGATGAATAAAAAGTGAGATGCGCTGTATTTGGTGACAAACATAGGGCAGTGTATGCAGCTGCGTTGTCCTATTGGAAGACCCGTAAATCCGGGGAGAAACAGGAACTTCCCTCAGTAATTTTTCGTTTAATTAGAAGTCATGCTCGATTCTCTGGCTCAATTGAACAAAATCCATGTGAACAGGTTTCAGAGGAAACAGCAATTTTTTGAATGAGTTTCCAGGAAAAAAATCCCTAGGCATCTTGTAGCAACCCTTGGTAGGTCGGTCTTCAGAAGAGTTGCCGGTGGCAAAGCTCGCATCACAAATTGATCCTTCCGCACATTTTTGGTCCTTGTCTTGTAGGAAATCAGCTTTTCTCTATACATTTGACGAATCGTGGGTTTGTTATCTATTGAAAGCATCCTCGAGGAACCACATTAAATGATGCTAGTGATTGACTGAGATTGGGACAATTTTGATTAAGGAGTTGGATTCATCGTTGGTATCACCCAGGGTAAACGTGTCAACACCCCTCAAATTTACCCATCGTTAACCCGAGCATCAACACGTTTACGTTGGGTAATTTCAGTGATGCATCCAGGCTCATGTTGTGTTATGATTATCTTACACACAGAGAGCTGACGAGTCCTTTTTTGTTTCCTGAATGGGACTAAGACACACTTCCAGCGTAATATTAGCACCCGATTCCTTAGGACCTTTTTGAGAGCAACCAAATATCTTGCTGCGTTCACTTCTTCCACACAATTCAGCGACCACAGGGTAGGTAATGGAACACTGAACGCAGGAAATGATGATTATTGTTAAGAAAATGCTCCACAAAACACAACACCACATAAACAACAAATTTCGAAGAGTAATTAGACCAAATTCGTGAGCCACTTCTTTGCCACCATCTCTCTGGAACATGACGTTTACCGCGCGGTTTTTTGAAGCTCTGCCGACGACACTTCGCTGAATTCCCGACGCACTTTTGCAAGTAAGCACCTTTTGCTGGTGAGCAGTTTCCCGAACAGTGCAGCGGCTTAAAAGTGTGAAACCCCACGCTGTCGTGAAAGCGGCCGACAAGCAGTTGCGATAACTCAGTGTTGAAAATATTTGCTCAACTTAATGTGCGGAACATCACTCACATCATCGCGATAAGCACCGGCTGCTCACACTTCCTCCACCGCTTTGTGACTCACACGCTGAGGAATGCGTGTTTTTGTCGCCACATCCAATTGGTGGTCTTCTTTTTTGTGCATTTTCGCGTCGTTTGTTCTTTGTTATTGTTTTCACCAGGTTGTTCCAAGCAGCGAAGCGTTTAATTGCTTGTTATCAGGCAATGCGCTATTTGATGGTTTGCACTTTGATTCGGCGTAGTGTTTCGCCTTGATTTGTCGACGACCCGTTTACGCATTCGTATTCGTCAACGTAAGCTTTGCGCGACGGAAATAGAGCAAGTGCGTTCCTTGCGCTCATGACGTGCGAAGCGCAATAACGAACTGTCATAAAGTTTAAAGTGGGACGGTTTTATTTCTGAGGAAGGAAGTATCAGCCTCTTGTGTTTTTTTAGACTGACAGGTTGTTGGAAGAACTTTGGTGTTACTTTTTTTGGAATCACGATCAAGGACTCAGCGTTAGGTGACGTCATGTCAGGGTGTTGGAGGAATGAATGCTATGTTTCAGTAAACTTTTAATACATGAGTAATAGGTTCAGGATAATAGCAACCTGCAAAAAAAAATCTCAAACTTATCCCAGAAAGAAAGGAGACTCTCTAAAAACCATTGTAGTCTTGATGCTTCATTCTCAACTTAGTTTTATCTCTCCATTTATATCCATTATCTTAGTTTACAATTCCTGATGCTTGAAACAAAATCAATGAAATAAGTGTGGGAAATATTTCCTTCGAGTTGCCTTTGTGGATATACATATACCTGTGTCATTTTCCACAGACTTTTTTATTATCTTTGTGGAATTCACTGTTAACCTCATTAAGATTCATTAAGATTTATGAGTGCAATTTTATTTTGCCAGTTGTCTTATTTCGAAAAGTGTAGATGTTTCGTCTTTCTTAGTACTTCCCTTCTCTATATTTCCGAATTTTAGATTTAAAAAAAAATTAAAAAGAGGAGAATCTTCTCTATATTCACTAAATTCCACGATAGATGTACAAGAACGCTGGGTTGTTCCGTTAATTGTGCCCACTACCTTTTTTTCCCCATTGTCTTTCACGTTATCTAACACAAGTTCCTGCATGTGCACTGCCTCTAAAAAGCTCTCAGAATTCACTGGGAAGAACTGAACGCTTAGTCGTCGAGAAATTTATTATACTTTTCTATGGGTTTGTTAAACTTGTATTCTATAAGGTGACAAGTGAAGCACTAGAAAATGCTTGTTCATTTCATTGCTTACTCATACACAGTTATTACTATTTCACTTACTGTTTCATATTTATTCACTGAATTCCAAAATGGGTCAGCAGCAATTAAAAATAGAGAAAATAAAAAAGTGTCATAAGAAAAAGTGCCATAAGAAATAGGGAGGGGGGAAAATCCTATTAGGGAGGATAGGAAGAAAAGAATTAATCAGAGGATTGTTTATGTTCCGTATGCAGGATTTATACCTTGAATACATTCATAAAACTGAGTAGGTGAGAGAGGTAGTGAGGATCCTTCCAGAAATTTTGTCCACGATCCGTGACTATGTCGTGGTACGAATTTTGCGTCCGACCACTGCACGACCGTACTTCATTCACGGCAATTGGTATGAGTGATGTATTATAGTGCCGTTAATAAGGGTCATCAACATAATCTGGGATATGAGCCGCTGTTCTGGTCTGTTTTGTAACCGTACTCGGGTTTCGCTTGATTTGACGCTCTCTAGTATTCAGTGGACCAGTAATACTTTACGATAATTCATGTGAAGGTTTATGTGTCAGCAAAATTATTAGATTATGAACTCTAGTGGCAAAATTTAACTCTCTATCAATATCTGTGTCAGGTTTATTTTCTTTGCTAGATATGACCCGAAATTAAATTGTGATGGTTACTTTTCGAAATCTAATTCAGCCAATTAATGTTGATCCGTCCAGTTTTGCTGAAACGTAATTCACCCGTTTCATTTAGTGCTTTCTGGCATAGATTAAATATATGGTGTCATCACTGACGAATCCAATTCTTAACTATAAAAAAGACATTGTGTTACAGCTTCTTTTGTGACTTCACAACCGCAGTCTTCGCCTGAAAAGATTGAGGAAAGGGGCAGGAAAGCAAGCAAAATATAATATACATACAAATTAGCGAGAATCATCGAATTTGCCGGGATTTTATCCGAAATTTAAGCGAGGTCCTAAGGTAGTTTTCAAAATACACGCACCAAACTCCGATTTCCCAAGAATCTAGTGTAATTCTGTGAAATGCATGATTTTGCGGGTTTGCTTTGGACTTTCTCCTTACTCTTAATATTCGGTTACTCGTCATTTTTTCTCCGTTGTAAGGGTCGTTGGTTAGAAATGGAGCTGCAGTTTCGAAATTTCTGATCCATTATTTCCGCAGATATTATTTTCTAGTGTCCGGATTATGTGTTTACGTCATATTCCAGTATATGAATCAGCCTCACCCCTGTAGCTTTTGTTCGAGAAAAAAAAAAGAAAACATGGGTGTGTACTCTATAATATCTCTTCAGGAAGTTTGTTACTTAAGAAACAAACTATGGAATTGCCAGTAAGACTTTACGCCGTTGAACGTTTGCCCACTGGGACCAAACCACAACCAAATTGTGACGCCACAAATGGCGGAGTGCGGACGAGTTGCAACTTTTTACGTAAACACTCGACTCTTTTTGCGTTTGCAGTGGACTACAGCCAGGAGCGGTTCGTAACAATAACAATTGATTGGATTGTCGTGTAAGAGATGCACGCCTCTTTCTTCAGTCTTTTTCCATACTTCTTTTTTTCCTGGTTTTCTTTACATAGCAAAAAAATATAGGGGCGTATCTATTGCAATTCTGGAAACTTCCTCCAATTTTTTTCAACCCAATCTGGGAGGGAATTATTCGCATTCATTGATTCGGTAAACTTTTGCGGCTAACGGAAATTAGGGCTACTGTCCTGATATTTCTGATCCATCAGCTCCGCAAATTTTATTTTATAGTGCCTGGATTATGAATTATCGTCATTTTCTTGTACCTGAGTCATCCCTCCATGATTACAGATGTATAAAAAGCCCAGGAAACCCTAAACAGTGTGAAGGACATGGTTAAATTGGTTGTTTGATTTCTACCTATGAAGAAAAATTAGCCCTGATTTCGTTCTTTGAGACCTATTCGTTCCTACATTTCTAGAGTGGTTCTGTACCCGTGGTTTCCGTCCAAATTCGTGCAGCAAATTAGAGGATCGGGGCATCGGGAAAATGAGCAGGTTTTACACAGAACTTACCCGGGAAACCCCTTACCTAGCTATCCGAAACTACCCAGAACTTATCTATTGCTACTTTGATGTCTACAAATGTATAACTCACCTCCTCATAACCTTGATGTTGTTGCTCCTGAAACTGTCATAGTTTTCTGTTCGTTTATGGCGTTTATTCGTGTCTCTTTCGTGAGCCTGGATGCATCCTTGGAAATATGGGTAATCTCATACTAACGGGTATGATTGCCAGGTATAGGGTGAATTAGGGTACGTTGACACCTTTACCTCGGGTGATCTCAATAATGCTCTCGGGTTTGTTTCCATCTGTCTTCGTATCTAGCTATGGGTATATTTGTTGTTTTTCGTATTAAATGGGTAAATGAAGAATTCAACGATGACCAACTGCTCTGCCTTTTTGGGTTTTGATGCATCATTGGGATTACCTAGGGTAAACGTGTTGGCGCCTGTGTTGACGATGAGTTAAGTAGAAGGTGCTAACCCGTTTGCCCTTGGTAATCTCCATGATATACGCAGCTCCCATTAGGATTTTTACCGATCTGTCATTCAGGGTCTAGGTGAATCATTGAAATTACTCCCGTATTGACGATAGGTAAACTTGGAAGTGCTAGCATGTTTACCCTTGGTAATCTCAATGATACACGCAGCTCATGAAAACATACGGCTTACGCCAGTTTGGCTCGAGAATCACCTGCATAGAATCACCATAGTTATTAGTCATCTAACACCTAACATCTCATACTCTTGTGGAGACCCCTGTTCTCCCGTCTAGGTTCACTGATCCCTCCTATTCCCTGTTTCTGGCAAGGTGCCCTTGATAAGGTTGACTGAGTAATATGTTGTTCACCTAGGGCAATCCATGAATTTGAGCTGATAAGTAGAAAGAATCTTATCGGCAAAAGGTGCATTTGCTACTTTTCCTCTCGTATTCGGCATTTTAACACTTCCATGTGGAGCAAGCGCGCTCGTCGAGAGAGAGATGGGGGGATATTCGTCATCGGATCATTTGATGCGCGCACTGCGGCAGGCGGCAACTAGTTTCACCTACACCACACAGGTGTGATGTCGGAACATTACCCAGTCATCCACGAAGTCCCATAAAAACAACACCAATTCATGGTGTTTTTCTGTGTTGGTGGGCTTTTAGCGGTACGCTACTGTATCTGCGGCTCAGTCGCTTCTCGTTTTGTTTCAAAAATGCCGCCAGAAATTTCTGCCATTATTTTTGAGCATAGATAGAGAAAAACCACCATTCTTGTTTGGCTGTAGCGTCAATTTTCGAGGTCCTTGTGTGTTTTTTACCCGGCCTTTGGGTGTAGCCACATCTGCGACCCTGCTGAAACACTGAAACCGGTCATTCATGCGGAAGTTCATGCCTCTTTTGTTCCTTGCTCTTCCACATATTCCAATTTGTGCACAATTTCTTGACATTTGCATCAGTTAAGTTGTTTTTATTTAGTCGAAGGGTCAACTTCTCCTTTAACTTTACCCAAGTTTGCATTTTTTCTACCGCATTTTTCCGCAGAGTATCCCCATTGGATAAGATTTCTCTCCAAAAAGTCTTTCATTAACTATTGTAGTCTGTTCAGTGAGCTGTTTATTGAGCTTTGAGCAAATGTTTTATCTTATGATCAGCACTTAAACACATGATAACGCTCTCGACGTAATTGCGGCTGTAAATCTGTAGGAGCCGCGGAGAAAGTGGAGACCAAAAATTTATTATGCTTGGAATCCTGCCTCGAAATTTATTATGCTTCAATCCCGAAAATCACGCAATATAGTGAAATCTACACATGCAGTGCCTTCGTATTTGTTTTTGTTGAATTTCAGAGCATTATTAGCGCTTCATTAAGTACCCGCTAGATAACCGGGCTAGGATCACTGGAACTATGGGTAATCTATTAGGTTGATGCAAAAGAAATGGCGCTCATTTTTTCAGAACCATATAATTTGATTTGGACGTAGTATGACATCTAGATGTGATTATATTCTTGTAGAGCGAAGCAAGCTCTTTCGTTCTATACGTATAGGAGGCGTCGGCTATGGCAAGGAAACAAGAAATAACAAGAAGCTTCCGAAAATCCTGCCTCCTGATTTTTGGATTTTGAGGATTTTTCTGTAATACCACAAGCAACACAGTCCAAAATACCTTTTTTTTGTGTTAGGTCAGGACGTCAGTACCTACCCCACATGGGAGAGCTGGTGCAACGGGGTTGCTGTTGGTGAAATAGAGACGAGCACTTTTCGAAGCTTTTTCTTGGGTATCACTAGGATTCTTGGTGAGCGATTCTCCAGAGCTGCTTTTTGGAGACATCACCCTGCGCACCCTACCTGTTGTTGTCAATTACTTCAGAATGTCGCGAGGGGTCTACTAAAAAAAGCTTAAGATGCTCAAAAGCGCATTTCTTGCACCTCAGGTTTTCACCAAAAATTGCTTCCGAGAGCTGGCTTCAATTTTGATAACTTCCATGAAAAACAACTGAGTAGTCACTATATCCTACAGCAAAAATGTCGCATTTCTGTCATTTTTTCCAGCTTCGGAATCCTTTATTCTACGAGAAAAAAGCTGTCAAACAAAACGACGTGAAGACTAAGTTTTTCTTTTTCTTCGGTTCTCAATTTTCCGAATTCTTTGTGCAAGAGATCGATGACCTGCCCATGCAATGAGCAATGGTCCCCACTAATCAAAGATATTATGTCGTCTGCCGAGGTTGCCGTCTGTTAGGGTTGTGAGTGAAAAATTTAGTCAACACGAGAAAGCGCCATTTCTTTTGCATCAACCTAATAATACCCATGGTTATGATCATGCTTGGGTATCAGTAGGGAGGGTATAGACAACCTCGCTTATACATAGATAGACAGGTTGATAGTTGCCAGGGTTTGGAAAATAGGGAGTAGCTACACGCGAACGGAAAGTGAACCGAACGCAGAACGTCGAAGAAAGGCCACTCTTCTAGAAGTCATAGATAAGTCGTTCTTGCAGGTGGCAATTAAAAGTGTATGAATTTGTGAAGGTTTTCGGCGTTCAATATTTACAATAGGTATTTATTTCACATAAGATAATAGGTTCAGAAAACTTCTTGAAAAAACGGTGCCGCACTTCCGCAATTCTAAAAGGAACGTATTCAAACGAGAAACTTAGCCTCTTGTTTTAAGCAGTTCCCTTGAACTGGAAAAGGAAAGCGCAGCAGGAAATGAAGCCTAGATTTTTTTGATTTTTTGTGCTACCCTCTAGTTACATGACAAGTTTCAAAACTTTAGATGTTACAACAAAATCGGGTTCGAAGAAAAAAAGGTCCATTTATTGAGGTGGAGTGGTGATGGTGCCTGTTTCCGCTCTCGCCGAGGGAATTTCGCTAATTGTCGGGGGAACTCCAACTCTATCATATCGCCCGAAATTTTTGGAGAAATGTGAGGTGAGAATTCTAGCGAAGTGCACTTGTCTGGTCAAGCAAAACAGCTCTGCATCTCCATGACAGTATGACCATTCTGAAAATACCGATCCCTCGACGGAAACTTGTGAGTATCAAACTATCAAACCCGAAACTTCTCCCCATCTGCATATTTTTCTTTATTGGCTCAATCGTACTCCTGCTCGTCCATGGAACTCAAATTTCTCCTGTCTAGGAAAAGGTTATTGTTAAGCGATGAGCGAATTTTAGCTGTAGACGATTATTTTGTCTACTCCAGAGAAGGTGATTGTAGGGAGAGAACGGATGGCTCAGAAGAGATTGAACCAAGCGCGTTAGGCTTCTATGGGAATGGGCAAGAACAAGAGTTATTGGGTAAATGCAATTTGTTTTGTTTCTATTGTCAATCAGGAAACTTTTGAACCCGTCCTCGTAGCTCCTCCATTCAACGAGTGTCACCACCACAACTCCCCCAAATTTTGTTCGTCACTTTATACAGGAGTATGGTAGTAATATTCTGAACTTACCTCTCTCTTCTTTGTCAATTAGGATGAAAGTGCAAAATATTTGTAAGCACTGTATGCCACGATCTCACTCGAAACCTGCAAACCTCTGCAGTTCCGCTGCTCACGGAAAACGCGTACTTTTTTCGATAATCTGATAGGAGCTCAAAAGTGCAGGATCACACGTAATTTATGGCTACCTGTACTCATAATCTAAGCAAAACATGCTGGTGAACTATGGTGTTTACTGGAGTATTCCTCATATCTGACATTCCTTCGATGAGTAAGCACACAGAGCGACCAGCTCGTTCATAGTTGGTCCTTTTTTGGCTCTAGAACTTGGAGAACTCTTCCTTTCTGTTCTCATTAGAGCACATTTGAGAGGCAAATTTTATTTATTTGTGAAAGGCATGCGTAGCACTGTTGTGAAGTATCATTTGAGGGAAATAGGTGCTATTATTCTGTCCATGATTTCTGGGATAACTGAAGAAAACCCAGCTGAGCCCTTGCATGGTTACTTCTACCCTTTTTCCTTTAGAGTAAATAGCGTAGCTACTTCTTTGATAGTTTTTTTGTGGCTGAAATCCGAGCACTTGGAGCACAACTGTATAGGAGTACGTTGTCTGGTTTGTGCCGAGAAAATCTGGCCAATCCTCTAGTCATTTTTCTGTATCAAGCAAAAACCTCATGTGTGCATAAACGAAGCGATCAACGAACGACGACTAAACGAACGAGTCAGTACAAATTAACAGACGTCACACATTTCATTGTGCTCAACATTTTGTTGCTTGGTTCCAGACCTTGTGCTCAAAAACTAGCAGAGCAGCCATTTTTTTCGAATGCAAAGAAATACGACTCCATCGTTTACCACCCTACCTGTGCAAAAACCACGAACAGTGCAAACAAGCAGTTCTTCTAGGTTCTGCTGATAGTAGTGACATCAGATTGTGACTTAGTGCAACTGAACTTCTAAGCTAGTTAGAAGTAACGCTTAAAAACCATGTCAGGTTTCCGGAAATTCGAATGGAATGGTCCATAATTCCCTTCCCTCGATTCGAAAAAAAAACGCAGCTCAGATTCTATTTTTTTCATAGTTTTCCACGTTTTGGTGTGTATCACAGTGAGGGGAAATGGGCGGTACTAAGCTGCATACTGTGATTGGCCCATTGAATGAAAGCGCCAATCACGGTAGCCTGGAAACATCTCATAGCCCCTCAATAGGATGCAGTCTCCTTCCTTTTTCAGAGATCTAAAAAGAAAAAGAAGAAAAAGAAGAAAACTTCTAGTTTTTTCGTGGATTAACTAGAATACTTTTCAAGATGAACTATGAAACTACTTCATAGGCTGTTGAATTATTCATAGGGAGCACATCTCATAATGTGCGCTTAATTTTGTCAATTCAATTGGTTGCTGATTCGCTGTACGACCTTTTATGGAAATTTCCATGGAATTTATGAGAAAACCCTTGTAGAAGATCACAGTCCATTTGCTCCTGTGAAAGATATGTTAATTGGAGAAGGCAAGATCCAGGAACAGGGACCTATGTAGCATAAAAATACCATTAAATGTACTGAAATAAAATAAAAATGTACTGTCTCGTTCATTGCAGATATAAATTTTTCCATATTGGTGCGATCCAATCCAAATATGGTTGTTTTTACTAATTCATAAAGGTGATGTCGGTATTACTCTCATTTCACTGGATAAAGGGATTAATGGATGGATTAATCCAATGGATGGAGGAATGGATTACATATTTGGAATCTAGTCCATATTTTTTTGCAATGGAACTGTTTTAATGCGTAATCCTATTTCTTACTCTCCCTTTTTTCTTTGTTTATTCATCGGATTTTCTTTTTCCCTTGCTTTTTTGTTCAGAGAATTCGATGTATTTACAGATTCTGGATAAGCATTGTTGTTGTGGATTATCAGTCCTTCTTGGTATACTACCTTAAAAACGATCACATCTTGTAGGTAGAGTCCTTTTTAAAAACGACGATACTTGAATATTTGTGAATAAAATCAGCATTTCTCGTCTACCTATCCGAATACGGCACTATTTCTGCTTTTCTCTGCCCCTCTACTACATGCCTTCACTGCAGTCTTCCCCGATGAAATTCACTATAACATATGCAGCTATCTACATATTCTCCTACTCTTGTAGATAACTTAGTCAGTAAATAGATTTATTAGTTAGTACAGTCACTATTCGCTATCAGTAGCATGTTCTAGGTAACATACCACTATAATCACTCTGCTACTACTGTATTGTCCTTCTATGTACCTTGAGTCACAACTTCGCGACTTCTACACATCCGTATTGCTTCTACTATTGTCAACACTGTGCAGCTGACGAAGTACACGTGTTCCTTTGATCTCTCTCTGGTCCAGAACTCCACGCGAAACTTAGACCAACATGCTGCGCGTGGACATCATGCGTCACTTGCATCCCTCGCCCGTCGGTCGCATTCTGGTCGCTTGCGGTCTCCGTTCTATTTGCTAATTGCAACGTGAATCTTAAAAGAAACATCAGTGAGCAGCTGAACGTACGACCCTGGCGGTTTTGTTTGTACTAGCTGATTTAGTAGATTTTGGCCTGTTTATTCATTCTGATTTTCTTTTTTCGTTTCTCAGAAATTCTGTACAGAAATCCTAGGATCTCTTACAGTGTAGAGCAGTCTCCTTTCATAATCAAAATTGGCAAGAAACATAGATGGTTGAAGGTATATTTGAATAAGAATAAACGCGAAAAAGAGTATTGTACTGGAACTGTAGTCAGTATCTAAGCTCATATTCTTCACGTATGAAACTGACTTGATAGCTGCTATATAGTAAGGTAGTTGAAATGGTTTTGTCTAGTAGTAGTATGAATATTCACAGCACTGGCGTTACATATTGTACACATTAGGTTGGCCGAAAAGACCTGTCCAATATTTTTGCCCATTTTATTTTCACCATAACTTTATCCAACAACTTTCTTGACCAATGATTTGATAGTTATAGTTACTTGTAGTCAGTGTGATTAAGAAATTACAGCCAGTGGCGGACGCAGAAGGGGGGCGAGAGCGGGGGGGGGGAGCTTGGGAAAAAATTGGGGTCTCCGCCTTTTCGGGGACCCAGACGGAAAATAAAATTAACAAAAATATTAATTTTAATAATAAATAATCAATATTCAAAAAATAATAATAAAATAAACTAATAAAAGATTTTTATTTGTATTGTAAAGTAATTTCAAAAATTTGGCGACCCATTCTCGGCGGGAGGGGGAGGGGCGCCTCCCCCCATGCGTCCGCCACTGATTACAGCATATCTAAGCTTCAAAACTCTATATCAGAGTATTAGAAAAAATCCTTCATCAATTAAACCTGGGTGTGGAGCTTTGTAGCTGGAAGGGTGGAGTGGCCAAGCTTCGCGATTGGTCATTTCACGCCACAGGTCAATTGCAGTTCTCGGCTTCGCCGCCTTTCCCAGGTATAATGCACCAATGTACCACACCCATTAAACCTTACAGAACAACTTTCAGTTACTAGCATTTCAAGTACTTGGATAATGTTATATGTTAGAGCTCCACCATAGCAGCACCTCCTTCCAGCTGCTGCCATCGCAGCCTTACCTGCTGCCACCGTTGCCTCAGTTGCTGCTGAAAAGAGGACAGTAACAGAGGGGAGGAACTGGAGGGAATAACGCCATACATTGAACTCGACGTATACGCTGTTTGGGCTCCATTGCTGCTGCCCATTTATCGGAAGATGCTTACCGGAAGCTTACAGTCAACCAGGAGAACTGCGAAATCTCGACCTTTGCTTGTACAGTGCGTTTAAAATCGTTCCAAAAAACAAGGCCAGCCATTGCCACTATGGATGGTGGCGGTCGACATGCCAGCAATTTCAACTTGTTGCGTCGTCACTCTTGCGGCAGTGATCACGTCACTTTTTGTACGATCGACTTATCCGTGGCGTGTGTACGCTACGCATCGCTGGCTATACTAAATGCCACACACGCACACTACTTGTTCGGACTGAGAACTCGTCCATGGTGAAATGTTGGCACGTCAAAACATGGCCGCCGCTGTCGCAAATAACCAACCGATCCACTTGCTTAACTACGTGAAATCCGTGATTGTACACAATGTGCCACGGGCGCGCGCGCACGCGTATCGGTGCCGGTGGCGATTACAAACAGTTGTGCAGCGCGTTGCGGCTCGCGTCATCCGTAATCCATTCATAATTGCTGAAAGCGATCTGGGACTGTGTCAGAGTGGCGCTGAGACCCGTCCACCTGTATAGTTAGCCCTGGTGTCGGACCAACTTGCCACTTTTTTCGCTACTTTGACAAGTTGTCCCGGCGTTATCTGCTGTTAGTAGAGCTTATCGCGCTGACGATACAGAAGCACTCTTTTTATGTGACGTCTTCATGTCGCTATCTAGCGTACAACGCTCGTTTTCCAGGGTTACACGTGGATTTATAGCACCTCCACCTAATCAGGCACATGTTTAGCAGAGATCAGCCGACGTTTTGTAGTGAATATGGATGGTTGTCCATATTTTCACTAATGATGAAAGTTGTAATGGAAGAACGCTCTTCTCTCTAGTGTATAGGAAAAACCGAAGTTGGAACTAGCGCTAATCTTGATAAAAACTTTCCAAGAAATTAATTAAGAGCTTAAAAAATAGAGTCCAATTTGCACAAAACGAGTGAGTGATGGTTCATCCTTTCTTTAGTAATTGAAATTTCATAGGAATAGTTTTTCTCCTTCCGAACGTAAGAAAGTAAAAGAAGACGTTGGGTTGAATGCTAGTAAATATGTTTGTCTTGGATATGGGGGTTCGACCAGGAAGGGCGGCGCAGCTGACATCTGCCATTGGCCAGTTAGACGGAGTAGCCAATGGTAGAGCTCCTAGACGCTGCTCTTTAGTGGTGCAACCAGCTTCCCTCCTTCTCCCGCACTAGTGGTGGGATTTGTAAACGTTTCCAAGGCTGTTAAAGGATTTCCTATGATCTATTATAGAATGGACGAGTTTACTGAGAAAAACGGAGGATATCGGGGCGTCTTTGCAGTTACTTGGCATCGTTTTCTGAAAGGCGTTTCTGCGACAAAGTAAACCCATTTATACGTGGTGAACTCGTCCACTTTAGAAAAGCGGGTAGTTCATAACATTTCTGGGAAGGTGTATGGATCTCGCCGCAGATTCTCTCGCTGACTGATCC